>SJYQ01106448.1:151054-307896 GCA_006410935.1 Redunca redunca | reverse complement strand
TAGGTACTTCCACACTGGAAATCTACTGGGTGTTCTTAATCCCCGAATCTAATTTTCATCCTGATTTAATGTTGCCAGGTTGCTAGTTTCGTAACATGTGTCTCTAACACCAGTAGATTCACCTAAAGTTTACCTGAGTGTAAGGGAAAAGGGAAAGGCTGGGAAAACCCCTTTCAGCCCACCTCCCCCTGCCGTTTCTCATAACTCCATCCTGCTGTTTGTTTCAGATTGCAGCCAAGAATATACGGATTCTACAGGCATAGATTTACATGAGTTTCTGATTAACACGTTAAAGAATAATTCCAGGTAAATCATTAAGTAAATCTTGTTCTTAGAGGAGTCAAGTAGAATGTTACAATAAAGTCATTCATGCAGACACTTATAAGAGGGAAGCTGTAGAAGGTTGGGTCCATCTCTGATGTCTTAAACTGTCTCTTGTATTTTCTCTTTTCTGCTAATAGTGTTCATGTTTATGTTTTTAGCTAGTCTTAATCCCTGGGTACTTGTCCTGTGAATAAATTATAGTTTACAAGTTCTGCCTTTCTGGTCACAAAGAGATACTTATTAAGGGGGAAAATATAGAGAATGAGAAGCAGTGTCAAATATGCTTCAGGGCAGCTATTGAACCAACTATTTGGGCTTAGCTTTGTTAAAGTTTCCTATTAATTTAAAATATACAATTTACTTGGTGTGTTTTATGGGCCTAATACCTTGCATGTCTTAGTTAGCATTAAAAACTTTAAGGGTTTCAATAGCAGAACATGCTTAACAGATGGGGAATCACCTTAAGGAGAATGGAATTACAGTTAGTTCGACATCACATTTCAGAGAAGAGTTCGATGCTGATTTGTAGCTATGTAGATTTAAACAATCTTTTCCATACATGTAAATGAAACTGTTAAGTCTTTGGGAATGGACAGTCCATAAAGCCTTTTCATTTTAACATTTATTTTGCAGAGACAGGATGATACTCCTGAAAATGGAGCAGGAAATTATTGATTTCATTGGTGACAACAAGTATGTTGAATCGCAGTGCCAGTTAATGAATCTGATGTGTCTTGGTTTGCTGTATGGGTTTAATCACTCATTCTGGAAAGATTTAGGGGTAGATAAAACATTATTTAATATGTTTGCTGACTCATTAAATAGAGATGCTATTGGAGTTAGGAGCTATGTGCTGATGGGAATTGTTGCTTGGACCATGTGTACTCCTGCTTGTTAAATTCCTGACAAAATGGCTATAAACAGGGGGCCACTGATTAGCATTGAGTAGCAGTAACCAGAAGCAACCCTTTTCGTTTTTATTATAGTTTTTTAATGGGCTCCAGCTGGCTGTAGTCAGTTATGCCTGGAAATAATTGTGCTGCTTTCAGTGTCAACCGTGAAGTGACATCTCCAGATAGACATCTGCAGTCCTGTATTGTGTCGTGTCATTTGTGGCTGTGCCTGGCTCTGTGGTTAAGGTCTCCTGGACTAAAACAGAATATACTTTCCATCAAACACTGAGTTCCCCGTGGTCTGAGAAATGCACAACTCTAAAACAAAAACACTTATTGTCCTTTAATCAATACATCTATAAGTGGAAAATTGGTCTGGAAATGAGAACATTGAGTGATGCCAGGAATGAAATAAGCTTAATGGTTCAAATGAAAAAGAAACAGTTTTGTGTGTGTCTCTCTCAAATGTACTACGGGCCAGAAACGAAAATGCTGAGACTGCTGTTTCTTGTATTCTTTTCCAGTAATCATTATAAAAAGTTTCCTCAGATGTCATCCTATCAGAGGATGCTTGTCCATCGAGTGGCCGCTTACTTTGGGCTGGATCACAACGTGGATCAAACAGGGAAATCGGTCATCATCAACAAGACCAGCAACACAAGAATGTAAGCCCCTTCACTGTATTTATTTAGCATTTTCTCTTTCTCTTGTGGCTTCATTATAAGAACACAGTATTCAGTTCAAAGTACATGGCATTTAAAATGTACAGTGTTATTTATCTCTTGCTTTTATCAACAACAGTGGCATTTATCTATAGAAGATTATCTGTGGACCAGGAAAGTTGATAAAATTTAGGCTGTAAAGCATATTTATTCCCTGATCTGTTACGTAGCTCCTGAAACACAATTTTGTTCCTTCCATTAGTAATCCATGTGGTTATATACAAAACATGGAACATGTTATGTCAGCTACAACTTCGACTAAAAATAACAGACATTTAAAAACAACAATAACATATATAGGAAAATTACCCTTTTCTTTCTTTTTCTGGTATCAAGACATTGATCTTACTGTGGTTTCTAGAATAACAAAAACTCCAAACCTAGAGACAGAAGTCTAAGACCCAGTTGGCCTCTAAGACCCAATTCTTTTACTTACTACTTGGGTGATTTGAAATAAGTCATGTAAAATGTGCCCTCTCAGGTTTTTTTCACTTATAAAATCAGAGTGTTTTGAGCCAGATAATATCTAAGTTCTGGCTCTAAAAGAAGGTTGCTTGTTTGGTTTTGCTTCTTTCAACAACTGTTTGCTTCTGTCTCACTATGTTTTCATGGTGTCACTGAAAACATAAAATGAGTGGTCATTTGCTTTAGAAACTTTGAACTGTGTCTGTTGAAGCCACCTCTCCTTGAAGCATAGACCATTTTATAGCACAGTACACACTGAACTGAAAAACTGTCCTCATGTAAAGCAATTTCTTAAGACAGTTGTGTTTGGTAAATTGTGCACATTGCATGGTTTGTTAGGAATGCCATGTTACCGAAGGGAACTTTTATGTCAAGCACAGCAATGTGGTTCAGACATTAGTTTCTGTTCTCTGGAGGCTGGGGCTTGTTGGGGTGGAGATGATGCCCCTTCTCTGCTCAAGGCTCAGTCTGTGTTGAGCAGAATGAGTGTGAAGGTCATAGTCGGGAGAACTCAAGCTGGGAGATCTGAGGCTGCTGAGATCGGCTATTATCTCAGGGACACTGAGAGCTTCTCTTCTCTGGACTTCAGATTATTTATTAATCTGCAGGAATGAGTTTGGAATGGTTAATGTTTAAAGGCCCTTGAGCTTCGGAAGTCTTGGGTCCTGTGGCTGCATTTTATTGTGAGGGCAAAACACATCTTAAAATTTATCAGCTTTCCGCTTTATCTGATTGTTGGCACACAGACCTCCTGTTTTGAACAGTAGTAGGACTGAAAGGTCATGTCCTTTAATGCTTCCCTCTCTATTAAATACTCCTAGTTGTTGCTGTTGTTGTTTTTCATTCTTCATTCTGGCTTTTCTTACGATTTTCAGATACTATAATGCAGGCACACACTGACTGCAAACTAGGCAAGCAATTCTGTGCTTTTAATTCTTTCTCTATAAGGCCATAAGAGATGTGGAAAAGCCCATAGATCAAATAGATTGATGTGGTTTCAACTAGTAGAGACAGTGCATTTATGTTTAATTCACCCTGATTTTGCAGTCACATAGTCATAAATATTAATACACGTGTTTGAGGCCTGTTTCCTTGTCAAACAGTTTTTGAGAAAATAAAACACTCTTTGTATAAAGGCTCTTGGTAACTCAGCAATGGCTCCAAACTTGCAATCAGTTTGATAGAGTAGTCACTAGTTATATATGGCTATTTACATTTTAAATTAATTATTGAAATATAATTTAAGCTTTAAGATTCAGTTCCTCAGTCAGGCTAGCCATATTTCAGGTGCGCCTATTAGAGAATATACAGAACATTCCCTTTATTTCAGAAAGTTCTATAGGTCAAATCTTCTCAGAATCCTTGTGATTCTTGTGAGTTTCCAAATACCACTGGAGAACATAATTTGTCCCTTAAAGCTTTTCTTTTCTGCTAATGAGCATCGTATAATCAGACTTCTTCACTTCCAAAAGAACACTAGCCTTTTTTTTTTTTTCTTTAATGACCAATTTCCAATAGATGCCATGTGTTTCTGCCTTGAGGAACAGCAGAAGAACTTGTGCAGGGAACACCTTCAGCTATTGTTCCTGTAACAAAGTAACATTTTGTCTAGTTCCTGCCTTTGATCATCAACATTTAGTCCCCGCTCTGTGACTCCCAAACAAAAAAGACTAATGACTGTATGTCATGGACAATCAAGGTATTTCCTGAAGAGTTGAATTTAATAATCTTTCATCCACAGCTGGGTCAAATCCCAGCACTCTATTCTAGACACCTTTCTGGCCATCCTTGACTTGAGTGGCTCTTGCCAGGGATTGACATGGGGATGGGGGAAGCTAATATCTTTCAGAACAAGAGAAAAAGATGAATGTAATGTGCTTTGATAAATAGCATCCAGTCACATTTTCAGGACCTGAATCAATTGGAGCAATTTTAGCAAAGGAGAAATGTAGTTCTGCGGGAAATTATATTTGACGCTGAAAGTCTGTTGCCATGTTTTCATGGAATTAAAGTTCAAAAGAGAACATCTCTTCAGGTTCCAAGTGTCTTGCATATTTTTGACTGATAATTTCGAGAGTTATACCATCAGGACACAACGATGATGGTTGTGGAGACCATATTGGCTTAGATATATTATTAGATGAAAATGTGTCCATTTCTATAAAGGAAGGAGGCTGAGATGGAAATTCCTCAGATGATTCCTTGTGGGTTTTGTGTTTTGGAGATACCATTTCAATGTGTATGCTTTAATAGTACCCCAAAACAAATGCATGGAGATGCATAGTTTAAATGTCATTGTAGATTGGGAGAAATGCAGAAAACCTGGATGAAAGATACAAAAATGAACTGAAGGGCTAAGGGAGGGAAAATACTTCCTTTTTTAATTTTTCGTTTTCAGTGACCATGCTGGCATGTAAGGTGTTCCTCTGAAGTGGATGCCTGTCAGCTAGATATCGGCTGGGACTTATTTCCAGAGTTCCTGTTTTTCTAGATTGTCTGCAGTTTAAGTGCCTACAAAACGTGTCTTGAAAATATTAGGTTTTGCATGGAGAGAATAGTCTCACTTGAAGTTCAAAATATTTAAGTCATGACAACAGGGTGTGGGGATTATATATACATGTGTACTACAGTCACTTCTAGTATTTTCTCTGATATCTTCAATATAATACATCCATTCTTTCATGATGGAAAAAATAATCTCAGACTTTTCAGATACTTATAATCACTTGTAATAGCATTGCATACTCTTTGTTCAATTGTCCTGGATACTTTACAACTTATTTAATGTATATTTCATTTAATATTAAAAGCAAACTTATAACCTAAGTCATTAGAGCCTCATTTTACAGAAGAAAGAACATTAAGTGCACAGGTTTGGTCCCTGGTACAGGAAGATTCCATATCCTGCAGGGCTTCATAACTACTGAAGCTTGCATGCTAGACTCAGTTTTGGACCTCCAGGGAAGCGATGATCAGCATGGCTGGAATCTCAACCCAGTGTGTCTCATGCCAAGAACAATGTTACTAAGTAATCTGTCTCTCTTTAAGGCAAAACAATCCAGACTATCTTGATCGACATCCCCAAGATCTCCTGGATTGGTTGAGAATTCCACTCCTAAATCTTTTGTGGTCTGATAAGAGACAATGATTGAGGGAGAAGATTTTTTTGAGGGTTCACTCAGTGGCGTCAGTAAATTAACAGATACGTCCTCCCATATGACAGCATTTGCCAGTTTTTCTTTATTACCACTACAAGGTATGATATTTGGGGGAAAAAATATGCAGGATTTAGAGGGAGTGATATCCAGTCAGTGGAAACTTCCTATACTCCGTTTCAATAGGTGTTTTCAAGAATGAAAAATCTGTTTACAGATAACGTCAGTGCAGGAGATGAGGCTGTCCTTTGTGTGAACACAAAATTACTCTTCCAAGCACCGCAATTGTCCAAATGCCTGTTTCCATGTGATAGGCACAGGAGCATGGGGTTAAGAGTATAGTCATCCAGAGAGAGGAAGAAATAAGAATTGTGTTCATTTGGGATTCATTCCCAAAAGGTGCCTTCTTCCAAGTGAACTGATGCATTATGGAGAGTTAGCAAAGAAAAAGTCACCTTCCCCTGGCACCGCTGTGTCCTCATCGCTTTTCAGGGCTAGGCAGCGAGAGGACAGGCGAGCACGTGCCACCTCAGCCATGCAGCGCAACACTCAGCCCACAGAGCAGCTCTGAATGACTGGCGATGCCTCTGTTTAGAATGTACCGTCATCTCGTTGAAATAACGAATGGAGTTTTTGAACTGAGGCTCGGTCCTCTTTCTGCTTTAGTCGGGCTCTCTCTCCCCAGCGTATGGCCAGAAGTATGTTTTCATCTCTAGCACTTACAAATTTTTTCTGTTGGAATTCTCTGTTAACTGTCAGATTATTTGGCAATACCAGATGAGCCCCTTGGAAATCTGGGGCAGAGGTATTAGGGTGTGTGCAACTTGGTACTGCAAGTGATAATTAAAATGCATTTACTTTCTATCATGTTACTTTTTAAAGTCTATTTTTACTTTTGGCTGTGCTGGGTCTTTGTTGCTGTACACAAAGTGAAAGTGAAGTCTCTCAGTCGTGTCCGACTCTTTGCAACCCATGGGCTGTGGAGGGCTACCCCATGGAGCCTACCAGGCTCCTCCGTCCTTGGGATTTTCCAGGCAAGAGTGCTGGAGTGGATTGCCATTTCCTTCTCCAGGGAATCTTCCCGACCCAAGAATCGAACCCAGGTCTCCCGCATTGCAGGCAGACGCTTTACTGTCTGAGCCACAGGCCTTCTTTATTTGCAGTGATCGGGGGCTACTGTTCCTTGTGGGTTTCTCATCGTGGCGGCTTCTCAGGTTGCGGAGCACAGGCTCTAGGCGTGTGGGCTCCAGTAGCTGTAGCCCAGGGCTCTAGGACCCAGGCTTCAGTAGTTGTGGTGCATGGGCTTAGTTGCCCTGTAGCACATGGAATGCTCCTGGACCAGGGATCGAACTCTTGCCCCATGTCCCTTTCATTCTTAACTACTGGATCACCAGGGGAGTCCCACGTTGCTTTTGATGTTTAGGATTGAGGTTAAAAGATGAACAGTGTTTTAAAATATATATGTGTAAATGCTGCAAATACATGGGTCTGGTTTTTTATAAGAAGCTTTGTTCTTCTCTTTGCATCTATTTCTAATTTTCACTTTCTCTCTTTTGCTTATTTTTCTACCTGTGTAGCCCAGAGCAGCTCATTTTTCTTTTCTTAGACAATTTCTACACCTCTCTCTCCTTTTCTCCCTCCGAGAGAAAAGATGCATGTTCAAGATGTATCATTTGAAGACTAGAAACTTTCCATCTACTTTCCCTAGTATTTTCCAAAGGGCCAAGATCAGTCATAGGCAGAGAGAATCGCATGTATATCTGAATGCCTTTGCGTATGTCAGAGCACCTGTTTAACTAGTTTTAAAAAATCTTCATATTAAAACGTTGTCATCTCTTGAACAATTTTTTCTTTTGTCTTTCACATTCTCCCACTGTCTTTGCCTCCACTCCCCTAGTCTAACAGCACAGAGCAAGGAAAGAAATGGTAGGTCTGCTGGGGAGAGAGGTTACAGGCCCTCACAAGCAGGAAACAATAGGACTCAAAGGCAGACGTTGAGGGTGACGCTTAAGAGTCCAGGCTCAGGAGCCCAAGTCCCTGATTTTAGTGTGGACATGGGTTTTGGCCAGGAGTGAGGAGTGGTATATAGTGACCTCCGTGGTTTGCTTGTTTGTTGCCCAAAGGATGATCCACTGAGCTAGCTATCTGATAAATCTCAAGAACCATGAAACTTGTTCTGATTCAGCCAAACAGAGCCTCTCTCTGGGTGAAGCAGTTGAGCCTGGTTGACTTGGTTAAACATCCCTGAGATGAGGCATGCTGACTTCCCTATGAACAGGACCGGGGGGCCCGCCACCCTCTCGGGGCAGACTAGTGAGACATGGCCAGCAACACGGCAGGGTCAAGGGGCGTCCGTTCTGCTTAGTTTCCTGAAGGGGCTCAGGTTGAAGATGGGAATCTTTAGTTCTTGAACCTTAACTGCTTCACTCCCGGCAGGTGATAAAGTGCATTTATACCAAACAAACCAAAAGACCCACACTCTTCCTCCCACATCTATTCTCCTTCTTTTCCTTTGGCTGGAATGTGAGTGGCAGTGGGAAAGAACTCAGCAGTGTCCTGAGCCGATGCTTGCTCATTAATCTTCTGAAGAGGACCTAGTATCACCGTCTCCAAGCGCCTCTTGGAAACTCTTTGAGTGGTTGGTTGGCACCCCGTCATTTCTAAAAAGGACAAATTTACTCTACACTTTTTATAGGAAAAGTGTTGAAAATCATCTGACTGGGAGCCAAAGGTCGGGAACCTAGTGAAGAATTACATTCCTCTCAAGAAAACCATGACAATTTTTTTTTTTCCTAAACACACAACCTATTCTTTAAACAGTACTCCAGCCTAAAGTTAAGACTTATTTATTAACAATGGTCAACCCACATATCATTTCTCTCCAATGTGTTTTCTCATATCATTTTCCTCAAATACCTCAGACAACCCGAGAGTCTGTAGGTGAGACAGACATACATCGTTGAGGGGAGAAAATAAAGTGTGTTATGTTCTTTTCACGATGTGAAATTATTTATGGGCCTCTGAGTATTGAATGTATAATTTACTGTTTAATTTTGGAATGAAACATGCACGTACCTTCTATAATGTTAATATCTTGAATATAACATTTTTTAAAAAGAACTTTTGTATGCATTAAAAATAATTTCCAAGTATCTAGCTAGCTAGCTCACAGCATTCTAGGCAGGTAGAGCTAGGCTGAGATTCATGTCTTGATCTTATCTGATCTATTCCCAGAAGATCAAGCCTGAAATCCACTACCCCTGTCACTCAGCCACGACTGAGGTTTGGAGAACAAGAACTAACATGAACAGAATCAATAACCCCAAATGATGATAAAAGCAAGAAACAAACCAAACACTATCCTTTCACTGAGACCAGACCCACTGTATTTGCTTTTTGTTGTTCTGTTCTTTTTTTTAAACAAAATCCTAATTTACATTTAATTTTTTAAAAAGTTAACAGAGAACTCAATTAATGTTAATACAAAAATGAATACTAAAACTGGGATGCAAAACTCCAGAACCACAGAACACACTGGATTAAAAACTGTCCTGGCAAAACTTAGAACTGAGAAAAGACCCATTTTCTCAATTCTTTCAAGGGCCGAGCATTTCTCAGACATTCAGTACCATACTTTCCATGGAAGTACAGGCTATACATCAGAATCATCTTCTTTCTGTTCAGAGTTTATTGGAGGAGCCAGGAACATTTTGATCAGGACTCTGTGCATGTGTGTGTAAACACATGGTATGTAAGTGCCAGCCTAGGTGTATAAGTGTGTAAAGACATTATCTGTATTTTACAGTTTGCAGCAGTTTAGAGGAAGGTTCTGGAGAAGGCAATGGCACCCTACTCCAGTACTCTTGCCTGGAAAATCCCATGGACGGAGGAGCCTGATAGGCTGCAGTCCATGGGGTCACTGAGGGTCAGACATGACTGNCCACCTCAATGGAAGAGTTGACTCATTGGAAAAGACTCTGATGCTGGGAGGGATTGGGGGCAGGAGGAGAAGGGGACGACCGAGGATGAGATGGCTGGATGGCATCACGGACTTGATGGATGTGAGTCTGAGTGAACTCCGGGAGTTGATGATGGACAGGGAAACCTGGCGTGCTGCAATTCATGGGGTCACAAAGAGTCAGACATGACTGAGCAACTGAACTGAACTGAACTGATATGCTATAAATACTACATAGGGTATTTTCCTATATGTATGGTAGTTTTGGAGGGAGACAGATTATGGTGACTTGGTTCATTCCATCTGCAGCTTGGCCTCCTGTAGGCAGCAGAAATAGGCCCAGTTTCTATAGGCTCCCTTCGTTGCTTCTTGATCCACCTTGAGGAGGAGCAGTCATGTTTGCACTTGTACCTTGGAGGAAGGCCAGAGCCTGTTTACAGTGAATCTTCTTGGTATAGTTCCTGTGTCTTATTAATCTTAAGATTTCTGCTACTGGAGAGGCTGTGAGCATTGTGAGCGTATCATTATGTCTCTAGGAAAAATGGAATTGAGGTACAGAGTAGAAAGAGAAGTCGTAGTTTGTTGGTTGAAGGTGTTTGGTTTCCAGACTTAAGTGCTAGAATACTGAATTTGTAAGGCGTAGTCTCATTTAAAAGAGAATCAAAAGGACAAGATGAAAGTAGAAATTATAAAGTATGTACAGAAGAGTGTAGGACTTTCTTTTATAAATAAGACATATCAATTGTCAATGTGCTTCCCCAGGTGTCTCAGCAGAAGAATTCGCCTGCCAATGCAGGAGACGAAGGAGGCATGGGTCCAGTCCCTGGGTCAGGAAGAGGAGGAGGGCATGGTAACCTACTCCAGTATCCTTGCCTGGAGAATCCCATGGACAGAGGAGTCTGGCGGGCTACAGTCCATGGGGTTGCAGAGTCAGACGCAACAGAGCACACAACACACACGCATATCAGTTGTCAATGTTGTAATTGAATATTTTCCCATGTGAAGGGAACAGGGCCACTTAGACTCCTCTAATATGTCTGACTATTAACATATTTTTGACGAATGTGTTACACATATGGCATGTCATCCTGTTGTGCACAGCTACATTTCTTTGTTAAGATGTGTGCATGTTGATGACCATCTTTCCATTATTCACGATGAAATTCAAAGTTGTCCCTTGATGCTCCTCTGCATTTAGTAGAATTGAATTCTTCATTTGTGTGTCTGTTGGGGGAGGAAGCGGGGAGTGATTAAGCTGAACTGTTTGGAAGAAAAGTATATATTTGGTTTCAAGAAACTGGCAGCGAGAATAAACCACTGAAAATACTTCTAGATCAAAAACATAAAAAACATAATAAAGCACGCTCATCTTCTTTTAAACTTCAGGTGAGAAAAAAGCTAAAATTGGAACCAGTTGAGTAAGACAGTTTGATAGTCTTATGCGATGGTGTTTTGCGGTCATTAAGTCGTGTCCGACTCTTTGCAACCCCATGACTGTAGCCCGCCAGACTCCTCTGTCCATGGGATTCTCCAGGCAAGAACACTGGGGTGGGTTGCCATGCCCTCCTCCAGGGCATCTTCTGACCTAGGGATCAAACTCGTGTCTCCTGTGCATTGGCAGGCAGATTCTTTACCACCTGAGCCACCAGGGAAGTCCCTTTACTCAGCCATACTGCCTCTCAGTTCATGAGCTTTGTCTCATCAGGAACAGTGAGGAGTTGGTTCAAACTTTTGAAAGGGTTGACTAGGGGATCCCAAGACAGACTGGAAATGCTCGCGCTGTTCTCCACACATGAACAATGAGTGCCACAGTAGATACCTGCTATGAATTGGGGGAAAACACTATTTTTTTTTTTTCATCAAGAAGAAACATTAGATTTGTTCTCTCTGCTTTTTGGTAATGATAAACAGGTAGAAATAACTCATGGACTAACATCTTCCAGGAAAAATAACATAGGCATGTAGTGCTTGCTTCAGCAGCACATATACTAAAAACTGCAGGCAAGTATAATGCATGGCCACGAGATACATAGTAAACTCTAGTTATCATTCATTTAATAAATACTGTGACCTTTTGCAGCTTTGAGGAGTTCTTCTTAGAGTTACATCCTCATCTTGATCCATTCAAAGTAATTCATCACCATTTTAAAAGAAGGTCCATACCATATTATGTAGTTTCATTCATTTTGTGACTAAGAAATAATATTGCTATGATGTTAAATTAGTGGTTAAAAGGATTTTTAAAAGCTTTAATATAACAGTGCATTACTGGTAATTTTTAGTGCAGTCACGTGTAATATTTCAGTCATAAACTACAGTTTGCATGAGTTTAAACTGAAAATTACTCCTTACCTCTAGATAAGTCTCTATAAAGTCAACCTGGAAAAATCTTATTATGTTTATTTTATTCCTTTTATGCAAACTTCAAATGGTTACTTTATAATCTTTCAAAACACTTTTGGTAAGTCAAGAAATGATTAGTTATTTGTACTATTAATTGCTAATGTTTGAATACAAATTTTTTTGAAGACAGTTGTGGATGATGCCCTTTGCATAATTTATATCAGAGTAACAAGTATCATTGCTCTCAATAATATTTACATTATTGATTCAGACAAGCTCCTTTGACTACCCCTGCTTAAGTGATGGATGTGTTTTTCCTGAATATGTCCTGCTATGAAATAAAAATAAACCAGCACTATGAAGAAATGCAAATGAAGTTTCAAAAATAATGGTTAAATAGGTCTTGTGTAACTGTAATGACACTTTAAACTGAGAAGTTCCCAAACCAAAAAAGTTAAAACTCCCATTTCCACCTCTTTTCCTCCAGTGTGAAAACCTTTTCTTTAATGACACCATTAGTTTTGGTCAGTTTGCAGTCAAACATAAATCTGATTTTTAAAGATGTTCCTAATGCTCTGAATTTGAATTTATGTTCCTACTAACCCAACTCTATCCTGTTCTATTTTACAATTTAAACATTTATGAATTTATGACCACATATCTTAGTGATTCTTTGATCTGTCCCTGAGTTACTGTGACTTATATACAGCTGTGCTAAATTTTCATTCATTCATACACTGAGTCATTTATTCACCCAACCAAATGCCTCCCAATGCCAGGCATGGTTCTAGGCAGCAAGGATACACTATTTTAAAAAGCAAGATCCCCACCCACATGGAGCTTGCTGTCCCCCTCTGGTTAATATGCTGAAATCTCACTCTAAATTATTTTCTCCTTAAAGAGCACTTTGCATGCATGGTCAGTCACTTCACGATTCTTTGCGACCCTCTGAACTTTATCCTATCGGGCTCCTCTGTCCATGGGATTCTCCAGGCAAGAATACTGGAGTGGGTTGCCATTTCCTTCTCCAAAAGAAGAATTTAGTCTGAAGCAAATTCATCTTATGTTCATGGGTGCCATTTCATTTCTAAATGAACATTTACAGATGATTAGCAACAAATACAAGAAATAAATCTGTATGTTTAGCCGTTCTCCAATCATTTCATTGACTGGAGTTTATCAGATGTTCAGAGCTCAGGGCTATTAGGAGAGGATTAATTAACATTGCTACTATTAGCGTTTGTATTCAAGTTAATATCTTAATTTCCCTTGTTACATAAAAATATGTATATAACAATATCTGAGTGGTTAAAAATGTTGGGAAGCTTTAAAAAAACTCCTGGAGAATTGTCTCATTTACAGTGACCGGTAGCTATTCATGCTATTATAATATTGTCAGACTTTATAGTGTTATAAGTGATTGAAGGGTCCTGTGACTGGGCTCCACCAAAATATATTTGATTCCTTTATTGTCAATGATCTTTTCATTATAAAGTGCAAATTTACTCTGTCTCCTTAGTGCTCTGATCTTAAAATGTCATATCCACACATCCAGATTGCTATATTTTATTCCATGTTAATTCCATGGATAACATTTACATTAATACTGAAGATGATATGATGCAGGTTTTCTGTGCTTTATCCTGAGGTGTGAGGCCCTCCAGCCGACTGAGTACAATGTCAGCAGAGAGAGACTGTTCACTTCTCTGTAAGGAAGTAAGCAGGCTGTTTGATGCCTGTGGCTTAGTGGGAAAATATATAAACTGGAGTCAAGAGTCACTTGAGGGATAGTTTCCTTATCTGTAAAAGAGGCAAAAAAATTTTTTTTGTTTCTCCTACATCGAAGTTTTATTGCAAAGACTGAATGAAAGAATGCAGAAATTACATCTGATTCCAGAAGCTATAACTAGTATTATTTAAGTTTTCTGGTTTTGTCTGCTCCCCAGTATTATAATAATTGACGTATGAGTGCTTAAGGAAACAATATTTCTCAACAAGATTTGAATTATACACTTAAACTGCTCCTTTGTTTTTAAAGTGTTGTTTGCTTATTTTGGAGCTATAAGGAAACAATGAGATTCTCTTAATTACTAGCCACTCATATTAAACAACAGATGCAGTGATTTGGCTTCCTGATGACTGAATGCATACTGAACCCAGGGAGCACAGAAAACCCACCTGGCTTCAGAAGTAATACATCAGACCTGAGAGACACCTTTTGAGAGCCATCAATTACAACTGCTTCTATACAAGAAATGGACAGTTTAGCACTTCCTCTGTGATTAACCAAAGCACAAGCCATTCACCAAGTTCTCTGGTGTGCAGGGACACTGGTGGGAAATGAACAGGGTAGTGGAGCCCTTTCCTGTAATAATACAAGATGATTAAGAGGATCTTTAAAAAATCAATTGACTAATCAATACCATGTAACTGCATGGAACATTTTCCCCATGCTAATCAGGCATTAAGTTGTTTAAACATCTCCGGTTTCCCCCAGTTACTCAACTAATTTACAAGACATGGTCAAGGATGTCAGTCTGCTGGAGCCAGACTCCAGAGCATCTGTCATTAAGGAAAGATGGAAATAATTCATACACAGCCCTCTCTCACTGCACATTCAGAAGGCTCTCAAAAGGGAAAATATAATAGGAAGTATTCTCCTAGGTTTAATGTAGTAATCCCAATTCTAAACATATATAGAGAATAAGGGTGGGGAGTTAATGAAATTCAGGACTGACAGAGGTCAAAATAACTATAGAAAATAGAAAATACACACTATATATTTGCAGGCCTTTAAAATTTTGTTTTAACTTCCACCATGGTGAACAGCATACAGCAAACAAGACTGAATTCCAAACAAAGCAAAGGTATCCTAACAACACATGTGAAGTGACATAGTATTACTTCCCTATATACTGCCAGCAATTCTAGTATCTAAACTATGTATAAACTTACAAGACTGAATTCCAAACAAAGCAAAGGTATCCTAACAATACATGTGAAGTGACTTAGTATTACTTCCCTATATACTGCCAGCAATTCTAGTATCAAAACCATGTGTAAACTTTTTCTTGAATGCCACTGTGGGGGAAAAAAAAAACACTAAGAAATAACTTTAAACAGGGGAAAAAACTTTTTTTATTGATATGTTTTACTTTGCTGGCAGACCAGAGCAAAGGTTTTGTGAACATTTAAAAGATGAAAAAGGTGAAGAATCCCAGAAGCGGTTTATCTTGAAGCGAGATAACTCTAGTATTGATAAAGAAGACACTCAGGTTGGTTCTCAAGTTTGAGAGTGGCTGACGTTGTTGTTTTGGAAGGTGGGCTGCCTGATGTTCTTGTCGTTCTTCTGTTGTCCCTGCTCCCCCTCCCAAATCTCCCCTGCCTCTGGAAAGAACCCCCCCCCCACCTCCTGCCCCCACCCCTGCTCCCCCATTGGCATTTGGTGGGTAGCAAAAGACCACGTCACGGCTGCTTCCGCGCTGGCTCTGTGTGGGGCTGCATGGGTGGTGCTTGGCGCAGGCTCTGATGCATGCCTTGGGGGTCGGGGTGCTTCAGGCTCTGAGCTGATGGGAAGAGCTTTGTCAGTCGCATTTCCAGGTGTCTGTGTAACTCTGGCAGTCGTTCCGCTCCCTACAGCTTTATCCTTCGGTTGTGCACACATTGCGCTGGATTGTCAGTACGGACCGCTGATCAACTGGTGTAGCTGTAAACAACAAACCTTGTTATGGTGAGGCCAGGTGGATTTTGCAAACTCTCCCAAAATAAGTCTTCGCGACAAAGAACCGAGTTTATGTTGTAGTCCCCCACCCCTTCCTATGTTTTAACTTCCATGTCAGTTGTTTGCTTGTTTTGCACGAACTGTAGCAGAACTTCCTCCTTCCCTGTCTTTTGCTTGTGACAAAACATCACATTGTTCTAGAATAGCTGTATTCACAGGAACTCCACCAGGCTAGAGAGACTTTCCTCCTGGTGGAGGGGGTGGGTTCCAGGGTGATGAAGAAGAAAACTAAGTAAATGGCAAAAGAAAACACATTTTCAGTGATAAGGAGAACCATAGAAAGTCATACAAATGCCATTACAATTACGCTTCCTGTCTCTGACAATGAAAATAGAGCTTTTATGAAAATGACTTTGCTTTAGAATGTTGAAAGGTAAGACAATCTGCATCACACTCAAGTTATTATTTTAATTACCCACAGTGAGTCACTGCGAGCCAGTATGTGCATCTCTGACACTTTAAAAAAAAAGCAACAACAACAAAAAAAACTGTCCATCATTTGTATCTCATTTCCTCCCAGCACCACCACCCCTGAACCGCACCATGGCTTGAGTTGACTTTGACACTTGTGCCCTGGTCGTGTACTTAGTGGATGTTTGTTGAATGGATGGATGGATGTGGTTAGTGCAGGGCATTTGGGAGAGCAATGGCAGGGATAAGATGCAAAAGCAGTAGAAACACAGGAAGTGACTCAAATAGAAGGCGGAAGAAGAGCAGTCCTCATGCTGGCTTCTTTGAATTGTTAATTTCCTTGATATTGACCCTAATCCACAGACAGGCCTTTTGAATTCAGTTGCTCCTTTTATCCCAGCTGCTATTCACAGAAGAAGTCACTGAGTGAATAAAAACACAAATTAGGATGCAGAGAAATGGCATCCACATCTTCCTTTCTACCCTTTCTTGCTCTGTTTCTCTGACCACAAGTTTTCAAAGCCATTTTTTCTCGTGGCCACCTTGGACTCACTACTTCCTCTTTTCTCGCCACCTCTTTTCTCACGCCTCCTCCTGGGGCGTCACATCTTTGCTAAGGAGACAGAACCCATCTGGAGCAAACGGGCTGAATGCCTGAGGCACATTCAGAGCTTACCTTCCAGAAACACCGAGCTATTTGCATCCCACAAGGAAACAGCCAGGAGTAGGAGCACCCCTGCCATCACAGGGCACACACCCCACACACATCACCCACCATGACTTCCTCGGGGACCAGAGGGAGTAAGACTTGTCAAGCCCCATTTATTTAAGTGAACATTTATTACTCTCAGCTGACAGTTTTTCTTGACTGCAGATTTCCAACGGCTCACCTTGGGTAACCCTCCTGATTTCTCTTTTCTGTTCAGCAAAACAGAATGCATCCATTTAGAGATGACAGACGAAGTAAATCAATTGAAGAGAGAGAAGAGGAGTATCAGAGAGTGAGGGAGAGAATATTTGCACATGATGTGAGTAGTTGTTTTCATTGCCTCTTGAGTGCGATCCCTCAGTCAGCAGTCAGGCAGCCTCGTTCCCCAGACAGGAAGCTGATAGGAATGAGGGAAGCTGGAGGCAGGGAGCTGCCGAAGGGCAGCCGACCAGAGGTGCTTCTGGAAGAGGACCTGATTCAGGGAAGTGATGGAAAAGGAGCCAGAGGTTTGTGTGTGTTCCCAAATACTGAGGTACTATTTGGGGTCAATAACATAAACCTTAAATACGGAGAGAGGTTGCCAGCTTTGCAGAAAGCTCTTCGTATTTATATTAGCCAACAGATACCACAAGGTTTTCTTCTTAAGACCAACATTGTGCAGAAGAAAGAATTCCCAAACAAGAGAAGAGTCAACTAAGCATACACACACAGAATTTTCTGCATCCTTAGCAAGTATGGGCACTTTATTATATCAAAGGTAAATAAAGATACTCATCCCCTCTCCCACCCCATTTTCAGATAAAATTTGTTCTGTGACCCATTTTCAAGGGAATGATCAGAACACAATTTCTTTTGTTCATATCCCAACAAAGAAAATGTGGTTGGGATTATCTTTTTTTTTTATTCTTTTGCTCACTGCGGCCAAAATTAAATGTGATTAAATTCCATACAAATTAAAAGGTGAAAAAAAGCTAAATTTAGATGCAACAGAATGGAAAGGACAAGCTCTTTCCATAGGCTTTCCCTTCTATGAACGCATTTGGCAGCCTCTGAAAAATGCTGTGGGTTTTTCCCTCTGCAGAGGTATAGCCATGAGCACCTTTGTGTAGATTCTCTGTGCCTAACACCTCTGTCTTTACTAAGTCAGATGGGCATCTGACCTGCTCTGTGATTTGTTCTCATGATTTGTTCCTTAAAAAGCCATCTAGACACCTAGGCACCCATGCTTAACATGGAAGGGGCCTGCCATCCCTAGAAGTTTTAAGCCCAAGCCAGCCTCCCTGATCTTCCACCTTCTGCTAAATCCTTTAATATGAACCACAGAGGAAGTGACACTCTGCACTTCTTTCACACGCATGTGGGTTTCTGTCATCTGCTCTAGAACCTCTCTGCCTTTCTTAGATACATTAAAATACAATTTTGAATTGAATAGCCTGGTCCAAAGCTTGCAAATTAGGAAAGTGTGAGAGAAGGAGATGAGGTAGCCGTTGTTGAATGATGTCCAGGGACAATTCTAGAAGATTCTAGAAAATCCTTTTAATTATGGTCAGAATTCTTGATGGTGCAAGGGACAGCCTGACACGTGGTTGACCTTTCCTTGTGTTTGCTGGATACAAGAATGCAGTAATGAGAGTCTCTGTTCTAGTCATAATACTGTAATAACCCTATCTTGGACTGGAGATAGAGTATTCCTGTCTGATGACCTTCAAGATGAGAAATTTTTCTGAAAGACAGATTATTCTCTCTTCTCTTTTTTTCTCTCTCTTTAAACACACCCACATACAACACACACAAACACACATTCTTCCTCTTAGTATAATTCTGGCAAGCCATATAGTTTAAGAATGAGTTGTTACATTGTAAAGCAAAGAGTAGTCACCCACATAATGTACAAACATTATGCTTTTTTTCTTTGTCACACTGCCAGACGCTCAAGTGCCAGGCGACAGCAGCTAGCATCACCCATGTATGCCTGTGATGGGGGTGACATTTGCCCTGCTAGCCTTCATTTTTGTATTTTTGTGCCTGTAGGAGGTCATCGAAGGGAGGAGGGGTCAGCCTGACTCCTAGTCCACAGAGCATTTGCTCACATCCCTGTTTAGGAGATTTAGGAGTAAGGAACCTGGGTTCCAAGGTGAAGAGTGGAGGCAAGGGTTCCTGTTTAAAGCCTCTGTGGCCACATGCTGTATTATTACTATTATTTTTTAACAAGTAAAAGCAGACCTAAATGTGAGACAGCCTAAATGCAAAGCTATTGTCAAAGCCCTTTTATTCCATGAAATAATTCTTCAGCCTTCTCTGCAATGCTGTAGCTGCTTCTCCTTGTGGGAGAGGAGATGTAAACACCTTTGATAGACTCCCTGGTGGCCACCACTTCTGGTTTTACTAATTCAGGTGGGAGACTGGCATGTTTCTGATGCTAATTTTCACTTGATCTCCTAGGGCAGTAGGTTTTTTTAATTGGCTTTCTGTACTCGGAGAGCTTCCCAGGTGGCTCAGTGGTAAAGAATCTGCCCACCAATACAGGAGATGCCAGAGACGTTGGTTTGATCCCTGGGTTGGGAAGATCCCCTGGAGAAGAGCATTGCAACCCACTCCAGTATTCTTGCCTGGAAAATCCCATGGACAGAGGAGCCTGGTGGGCTACTGTCCTTGGGGTGGCAGAGTCAGACACAGCTGAGTGAGCACAACCCAGACTGTGCTCATGAAGGGCTTCAGAGATGACCTAAAATCCTTGATATCGCCTGTAAAATATTACGTTCATGAGCATATGTACATTTTTCTAAGGATAAGCTCTCTAGTGTTTATCATATTATTCTAAGTTTTCATGACACTTGAACAACGATGAGCCACTGTCCTAGGGGAAAATAAAAAGCCAAATGTCTTTCTCCCTTGTCTGATAGCTCTTGTAGACACAATGCAGTCATACCTACTACTGGTGGTCCCCAAATTTGGCAGCTTAAAAAAAGAAAACAAAAACGTCTCATCTCACAGTTTGCAGGGTTCAGGAATGTGGGAGTAGCTTAGCCGAGTGATTCTGTTTCACGGTCTTTCAGGAGGCTCCAGGCAGCTGTCAGTTTGGGCTGTAGTCGTCTGCAGATTTGGTGCTGTGGTCTTCTACTCCAAGAACCACTCACATCTCGCCAGCCCTCAGTTCTCTGCTGGCTGTAAGCTAGAGATCTCAGTTCTCACATAGTGATGTGGAGCTCTCTGTATGCTGCCAGGTGTCTTCAAACATGGCAACTAGCTTTCTCTGGAGCAAGTGATCTGAGTGGAAAAGAAGAAGGGTCCCAAATGGAAGCCACGGTACTATAAGCTGATCTTGGAAGTGACACATATTCCCTTCTGCTGTATTTTAGACACACAGACCAGCTCTGCTGCACATGGGTGGTACCGCACAAGGCAAGGGTCCCTGGGGGCCACCCTGTATTAACAGGATATTACCATATTCTCTGTTAAACACAAACTCAAGGGCACAACAGCAATATGAACTTTCTCGAATACATATGGTAACATAAAGACAGGACCCACTAGGGAGCCTTTATCTGTATAATTCCAGATTCCCAAGTGATCATAACTACCCAATTGTTAAGGTACACAAGATAGTAAGTATATTAACTCATTTATAAAACAAATGCAAGGAATCCAGCATAAGGAAATTAAGTTATAGACATATAATTTTTTTAAGCTGTTCTTTAATTTAGCATCCTCATAACTTAAAAACAGAGGTAATAAAACCAGCTTGCTTTGCCAGTTATTAAGTCATAGAGTAGTTCAAACAGGTCCAAATGTCGATATACTTAAGTAGGATTATTTTTTCTACTTGAAGTTACAATAGGCATTTATAGAAAAATACTTCCTGATGCTGATACTTTAGCAAAATCCAAATTTCTTTTAAAATTAGAAGTGTTCTTGAATATTTTACAAATGTATCTTGATGGCTAAGGGATGCATGTATGTGTGTGCGTGTGTGCTTTTGTACATAGGTGCACAATCAAAATATGCAGATTTATTTGGGGATTTTCTGCAAAAGGCTTTTCAAATATAGTTTGAGAATTTGGGTATCTTGAAATAAGCCCAGTTCATCTGTTATTTGAGAACTGAAATGTTTAATTTAGAGCACACAACAATTTAGTTCTCAAATAATAAATAAGTGTACCTTTGAAATCAGAAATATTTGAAATATAACTCTTCTTTCCTTTTGGCAAGCATGTCAACTTATTTAATGATTAATCCTATGCAATGTTGCTTCCTTTAGGAAGGTTAAGTAGATAAAGCAATATATTTGAGAAGGACCTGTTTTGCCTAGGGGGTAATTTGTGAAGGATATTTATATGTAAATAGGGATTCGAGGAAGATTTCATCTTTGGTTTTCTTCACGGGGAGCTGATGACGAGGGTGTGAGGTACCACCTGGCTTGGGGGGTAGCATGTGGAAGAGAATTCTATAACCCATTAGGCAGAAACATTTTTCTCCTTTTAAACAAAGCCCTTTATGTATATATCTGAGAATGCATATACCTCACAGCTCTGAATGCTGGGCTTAATTACTGTGATAATTTTATCTTTCTCTGCTATTAAAATTTGTAAGTTATTAATGCTTCTTTTAATACACACACATGCGTGCACATGCACGCACATACATTTTCATCAGTTACTGAATCATAACCCATAATTGTCTTTGTCTTTATGAAAAATGTGGTAGATGGATGATAAGATGATTTTTTTTTAGGCCCTTTCCACAAAAATCAGGAAGATGCTCTGGAGATGGGTTTTTAGAGAGCATCATCTTTGATTTGCACGTGCCTTAATTTTTAGTTCAAAGAGTTTGGGCTGCTTCCCTTACCAAATGCTATTAGATGAACAAGTCCGAAGAGGTCAGCATGTCTTTGATAGCTCCTTCAAAGATGTAGTCAAGTCTCAGTTATTCAGAATCAGCCAGAACATCCTAAATGTAATTGACCTCTTTCTAATCTCAAGAGCTGAAATGTAGCAAAGTACTAAATTCATTGTGGATATCTGGCATAGTATCACTTTGTCCATATACCAAGACTTGGCTTAGACTTGACTCTTAACTGTTGGGAAACCCAACTAAAGGAAGTACGAACAATGGGATATTTAGCTTTCTTTAAAGAAACCCTCCTAGGAATAATGTCAGGGGCACATCATCTGTATTTGTTTTCCTTTATAAAATTAAACATCAAATTACTTTAAAAAGTATTTTTCTGAAAAGCCTGTTGCTTAATTGGCTATGGTTGCCTTTTATTAAATCAACTTTTTGCACACTTCATCTTCAGGATGCATGTTAAATGCGTAGGGGTTAAAACAGAAGTGATTCTAGAGATGCCCTCATTAAAATGCTCAGACCACTGAGAAAAGGACATGTCCAAATCTAGCCCTTCAGCTTATGGAAGGAAATGATCTCTCTGGTAAAATGTAGCAAGAAACCAACATCCTGCCAGCCTCTGTGAGAAGTGGTTACATCAATAGCATTTTTAATTCAAAAATTCTATATTGACAGGTCATTATTATTTCTTTATTTTTATGTTATTTTCTCTTAAAAATGAGCATGTTCAGTCTCTGATCCCTTTAGGAGGGGAACTTACCCATCATTTAGAAAATACACGCATATGTTATCTGTGTTTGTGGTTAAAATCTTAGTGCTTTGAAAACGGTTTTATGTTAGTTCCTAAGCACAGTTGTATTTTACGACTGTTGTACCGTTTTTGTTAAGACTTCTCTTTTTCTTGTTAAAATTTAATTTGATCCGCCTTTCCCCAGCACCTAATGGTAACGGAATTTTATCTTCCTTACGTTGTGTATTAAACTCAAGATGGCAGACACACGAATACTAGAGAACGGAAGCTAAAAGGAAAGTGGGTTTTTTTGTGTGAAAAACTAAGATGTATTAGATAGGTTTGATATTCTTTTCCGATTAGCTTCCTTTTGTTCTCACTTGTTTTCTGAGCCCCTCCCTCCCTGCTTCTCTCCTCTGCTGACTCCCCGCTGGCATTGGTTGAGGACATCTCTTCAGTTTTGAGAGTCTCGAAGGTCAAGTGTTTATGTTGTGAGAGTTCGTGGGGCCAGGTCCTAGCTACAGGATTGTGGTTTCCCAGCGCTCCCATCCTCAGGCGGATCGTGCCACACCTGCACGCTCTGCCTTCAACCGCACGTGGCCGCTGGTCCAAGGTGGTCATTGGGTCTCGGCCGCCCCGGAGGAACCCACTAGCTCAGGGCCCTGTAGCTCACAGGCACCTGCCACGGTTTCATTCACAACACCTCTCTTCTCCTTCCGACCTTGAGGTTGACTGGGCTAAATCTCTCTGAAAGCTGGAGACACCATAATGGCAAAGTTGACACTTCTAACTCTAACCTTTTTGTTTTTCTTCTTCTTCTTTTTTTTTTTTTCTTCTAAAAATGCTGCACAGTTTTCTTAATATTTTTCCTCTTGGAAAAAAAAATAGTTTGAAAATCAGGCCAGGATTTGGGCTCCCTCAGCGTATCCTGAACATCTGATCCAATGCGTTTTTTTTTGTTTGTTTTCCAGTCAGTTTGCTCCCAGGAAAACCTCTTTGTGGAAAACAGGTAAAATGAAATTTGCTTTTTTCATCTCTTTAAAGGAACAGAGTCTGTCATCTGTGTCTTGTTTATGCATATATATATGCCATATATAAGTGTGTGCTTGAATATATGTATAAATAAATACATATATCTACACGTGCACACATATATATGCTCACATATATGTTATTTAGCATATCCAGAAGCTATTTAATTTGGGACAAAACTTCTCTCGGTTATTTCCAAACATAGCTTTCAACAGTTTCCTTATTTAAAGTCTCAACTTCTGGTCCTAACAAAGATATAATTCTATTACCTTTCCCAGGCGTTAAAAAGTATAACTGTGGAGACAGGAACTTGCAGTTTCATTGGCTTGATGAATAGGCTGCTAAAATCACTTGTGTATATGGTATTATCGGCCACTTTGTGTGCCCCATCATTGTGTGTAGCTACACAGATAATGATTTGAATAATATTGTTTTATGTTTCTCATTCTAAGTAATCTACTAGTTTTCATAAAAGGCCTAACTTGGAAAACTTATCTAAACTGATCTAGTTTGTAGAGTGTACCTGGCTGGGTGTTAGTAGGGGAAAGGATGGTTATGACATGAATGAGTTAAAACATTTATACAAAGTCTTGTGTATAAGAGCAGAGGTTTTCAAATTTAGCATGTACCTTTTAAAAATAGTTCTAAACTGATATAGATATTAAAATGCTCCATTGATTTAATTGCATATTTTCAAGGGGAATTAAGGAATTCCACATTAGCTGTACTGATCACATTAAAATACATCACAATGGGCAATTTGGATTGGAAATATGGTTTCCATTTAAAAAGAAGTAGTTAATTTCATTTCAGGTGTTGGCTTAATAGGCACCCCTATAAAATTGATTAAAATGGAGGCTATTTGATTAAATTCCTGTACTTAGAAAACTTGAACATTAGAGAGGATTGGTTTAAAACATGCCATCATTCATATTAGCAGTTAGAAATCTTCAAGTAACTACCCTCAGTTGAACAACCTCTTGTAGAAAAAGGGATGAGAGTAGTGAGCAAGTCTTTACAAGACACCTAAAAACATCCTCAAAAATCCATACAGATTTCAATAAATATTCTGTATTTACAGTAAATTAAGAACCCCTGAGTTTTAACATCTTAGGTATGATTCTGAGGCCAAAATTCTCTGTCCTTACCCAGAAGATGAGATGAGCATTTAGAATTCCATTTAATAGGACGCTCGTTCCCTAGTCTTCTGGCCAGTCATTTTCCCTGCTTAATCCCTAATCTTAGTCATTTATTTGTGTTTTGTATAAAAAGACTGCTAGTGCACTTGTGTCCCTAATATTCAAATTGGAATATGTTCGTATAATTGGTCACTAATACTCATTGCATATGTTAAGAAGTCTTGACAGTCCCCAGAAGCAAAAATCTGAGCAGATTCTCTACAAAAATAAATATATTGCTTGGGTACCTGCCTTTGAAAGGTCGTATTTCACTATGCCCCAAAACTAAAGAATAATTTTAATATTATCCAAAGAGAAAAATCACAACTGATACATTCAGTTACTTAAATATCTCTTATATCTGTGTCAGTTTCTTTGATTCTCCTCTCCTCTCCCACTCCCTCTGTCTTTTCTTCCCTTCTTTCTCCCTTGTACAGTATCAGTGCCTTAATCCTAGGGTACAGACAAATCAGGCTACCATTCATTTATGAGGGCAAAATTCAACATCAGGCAAATAAACCGTAGCATATGGGGTAGATCTGCAAGACAGGTGTGCTATAGTGGGTTCACATCCATTTGACCTGGGGCATTTAGTACCCTTAGATTTCATATCATAAAAATCATGTTTTTCATTTCCAGTAGGCTCTTGGAAGACAGTAACATATGCAGTGAGACCTATAAGAAAAGACAGCTCTTTCGGTTGGTATGGTTTCCTTTTTTAAAACTGTGTTCAGATTATGTGCCAGAATCTATGTTAACTATAAGTGTATTAGTGTAAACTATCTCTGTTCATGAAAGAAAATGTGTTTGGTTATTTCTTTGTAAAGCTTGTTACCGAGCTAGCGCTGAAGCTTTGTTAGGGCCTATAAGACACAGGACTGGCAAACCACGGCTTGGTCTACAGTCGTTTAGGGTTCTTCCTCTGATTTTCTGAGTTTTTCTCCATGGCCGACTTTGGGAATACACCAACTTCACATCCCCAAATCAACCTTGCTAAATTACACTGAATTAATATTTCTCTGGCAAGTTGCAATTGTATATATGTTCCCAATACTAGAATACAAATCCATGATAACTCTATTTGAGTAGTTGATTTTTAGCCACTACTATCCACCATAATATTTCAAACAACATTTTTTTCAAGCACAGATTTTATTTCTAAAGAAAGATATGGGATTGTCTCCAATTATAATGAATTACATAAAATCTTCATCTGTGTGGGGTAAGGGTAATGTGTATATTTATAATAAATACACACACACACACATATATATAGTTTCATATATAATATACATATAATTATATAACCATATATATATATAAAGTTTTATACGAGGCTAGAAGAGTGCCAGAGAACTGAAGGGGCTATAGTCATTCTCTCATCACTTTATTAAATGTATCTCTAGCATCCATTGTAGGGCAGTGGATATACTGTGTTATATATATGTGTGTGTGTATATTGAATACCTCACACATATATTAAATATGCTAGTGTTTTTATGACTATTAGGATTCATCTCTATTGTAGGAAGGGCAAAATAAACCAAACAATAAAAGTTATTGACCACTTAGAANTAGAAGGAAGAAAATACCAAAAAAAAAAAAAAAAAGTAAATGGATTCTGGGCTTTGAACATCTTTTTTCTATAAATCTGAGCTTATGACCCCAACATCAAAAAATTTCATTTCTTCTCTTTACACTCTGGCAGAAACAAAAAACAGGATCTATTTTTTTAAGCTTTTACTTTTCTCGGTTAAACAACATTTCTAACACCTTCCTCTTGTATCATTAGATAGTTTATTTTCATACTTGAAGATTAAGAAAATAACCTTGATTTTTTTTTCCCTTGAAAGCCCAGGAAAATACTGTGATTTGCCAGTGCTCATGCAGTCACACACCATGGCTTGGTTTGTTGAGACCAGTAGAGAAAAAAGTCTTGACCCCTTGAGGCATTTAGTTTTGGGGCTTCCCTTGTGGCTCAGCTGGTAAAGAATCTGCCTGCAATGTGGGAGACCTGGGTTCGATCCCTGGGTTGGGAAGATCTGCTGGAGAAGGGAAGGGCTACCCACTTCAGTATTCTGGCCTGGAAAATTCCATGGACAGTACATGGGATCGCAAAGATAGCCCCAAGTCTGGGTCCCTAGCTTCTACTACCTTCTACTAAGAACTACCTTCTACTAAGGTCAACCATCACAAATATAGATGCTGTAACCCACCAAAATTACCAAGCACAGACTCAGGAATGTGACTTAGTACAAAGCAATCACACACGCTGATAAAAGTAATTCAAAGTCTACATCATACCTAACTTTGTTAAAAAAAAAAAAAAAAAGCCATGTTCAGACATGAAGGAAAATAAAAATTATCAGTTACATTACTCAGCACAGATGCAGAACTTAGAGTACCTGTTCTTTGACTACACTGGGGTCAAATTCTATCTAGTTCCATACAAGAGGGCCAGTGCCTGCCTCTTGATGACCAGATAACGCAATATTGTCATCTTCCTGATTGCCAGTTAGAAGGGAATCAGGACTGGGCTTAGGAGTGATGGGAAGGCACTTGTGGGTATAATCCCTATGATCCCACACCCAAGTGGATAGGTGGTTCAACTCTGGACCTTACCCTGCCAGTATTAAAGTGAATGATGGATAGAGAAGTAAAAAAAGATAATTTCTGGGTTTCCGTATCTAGAGACCATAAATTAAATGCATCATTTTAAATCTCATTAATGCTAACTCTCTAAAGCAAAAACTTAAATTCTGTTTTTAAAATGAATGTACAGATCTTGGGTTGAGGATCTGAGCCAGTGGAGTGAAGGTAGAAGTTAAGGAAATCTTAGGTTGCCTTATTGGCCAGGGGATGAAATGAGTCTTAGAAGAGCTACTCAGTGTTTTCAAAACATGCCAAAATGCTCTGAGGAATGGTGGCCGACACCTCCTTTGCAGAGAAAGGCTCAGCCACACTGGCATTTAGAGGAAGTCTGAATTCCTCCCATGGGGGTGAAGAGTTGATGTGGAGAGGATAATTGAAGCAGAATTAGTGATGATCACCCCCATATGGAGAGTTGCCTTCTGACATATCCTGTATGCTAAGGACCACCCCAAATCTCTTCCTATAATAAATATTCCATATTAGCAACAAGTGAGATTATTGTCACATCCCTGGTACATTCACTGTTGCTAAATAATACTTTAGTTGGGCTTTGTCAAGGGTGGGTCAAATTGATCAGAATTATATGACCAAAGATTGAAGCTGAATTTAGAGATTGAAAGGGAAATAATCAGATTTTCTCTACTCAGGCTCCTCTGGGCTGCTTGAATTTCATAGGTGTTTAGGAGGCACTGAACACAGAGAGGATGTTTGTAAGGAAACATTGAGAGAAGAGAGCAGGGCGCTGAGTGCTTTTTGTTTTGTGAGTGTTCTGTTGCATTTCCTCCCTCACTGTGCAAAATCTTATGACAAACTAGCTGTTTCATTTTTATCATCTCTTGGATTCATTGACCTTCTTAAGTTTTCACGAAATGAAAGAAGAAGTTAAGGCAAAATCTCAAATTCTCTGTATGCCTTCTGTGCAATGTGGCGGGTGAGCGTTTCAGTCAGATCTGTGTACTTTTAGCATCTCAACAGTCTATGATTGTCTATAGAAGAATATTAATAAAGCTACTGTTCACATCTTAGAGGTTTGGATGAAGATTTATGTCACATCACACAGTGATATGAAATTAGGGGTTATATGTATTGCCCATGGTTTTTGTCCTCTTTACTTATTTATAGTCCATGAGAATCTTAGAATATTTTGATGATCCATAATTTCCAACTGCAGAAAAGGCTTTGAAAACGGTAACCAAGTTATTCTTTAAGCAATTGGAAACCAATGAAAATGCAAATTTCATCAACTTCCTCTGTAAAATACATGCAGTTTTTGCACACTGCTTAGAAAGCCTCTCAAGTCTTCAAAATTGACTTCTGGCTATTGGGTCTCTTCCAGTAAATTCAGTCTTTTTCTATTTGAATTTTGAACAAATGTGTCATTTCACCTATGGAGCTATTTTGTTATTTCCATTGATCTCTTTGGAAAGTCTCATGTCAGTGTAGTGTTTGCACTGTTGTTATTATCACAAGTTTTTCTACGTGAAAGGGATAAAGGGCTCTTTCCTCTGCCCATGAAGGTTACACTCACCGGGCAGCATTCTCGCCATAGGTTAATAGAGGAATTCCTGTGACTTCTGTGCCATCTGCCAAAGCCTTAATACGTTCAGATCTATATCTCTCATGAAGTTCGAAATTAAATTAGTAAATGGCTTCTTTGGAACTGCGTGTTCCATTTTTCTATGGTCCAATTACTTAATGCTAAAAAGAAAGAACTGTTTTTCAGTGGGAGTTGCTTTTAGGTTCATTCAGCATCATAATTGCTCTCAAACATCGATTCACTATTGATTTGGGTCCAGAGAATGTACCCCCCTCTCTCCTCTGCATGGCAGAAGTTACCAATTATATTTTGTATCCTATTGTTCTCGTTGCTCCTTCACTGGCAGAGGGATTTTGTGACATTTCTCAGTTTGGTTTTTCTGTGTGTAACATGAGCATTCTGTGTGTACATCAGTGAGGTGTCCGTGGTGTCCCTTGTGAGGCAGCCGGTGCCCTGGGAAGGGTTGCAAGAAGGGTCTTGCCTAGATGATTCTTACAAGGAAGGCCCGGCTCGGTGTCCGTTCTGCTCACAGAATCTAACGTTGTCCCATGCATCTTTCCGGTGGCCATGCTCCAGGGGCAACCGAGATGGCTCAGGGAGAACTTCGGGAAGCAGGCAGAGCAGCTCCGAGAATGAACTCAAGTGGTCTGACCACCAGCGGGCCTGGAGCAGCACGGACTCCGACAGCTCCAACCGAAATCTGAAGCCAGCCATGACCAAGACGGCGAGTTTCGGGGGCATCACGGTGCTGAGCAGGGCTGACAGCACGTCCAGTAGAAGTACCGGGAAGCTGTCCAAAGCAGGTAGTTAGTACTGAATGGGTTTATGTGCCGCGATAGTTTCCGGCTTCCATCCCAGCTGTGTGGTCAGCGCACTCTCTGAGTTCCCTGAACTAAAGATGATGTGCTGGGCTGTGCTTAGCCGCTCAGTCATGTCCGACTCTTTGTGACCCCATGGACTGGAGCCCTCCAGGCTCCTCTGTCCATGGGGATTTTCCAGGCAAGAATACTGGAGTGGGTTGCCATGCCCTCCTCCAAGGGATCGTCCCAACCCAGGGATCGAACCCAGGTCCCCCACATTGCAGGTGGATGGATTCTTTACTGTCTGAGCCACCAGAGAAGCCCATGATGATGAGGTGAATGTTATTAATCACTGGGATAACCAAAAAGTCAGGAATTGCCACTGAAATAACCATACTGTTCCCACGAGTCGTGTGCCTGCGGTTCATGATTGAACCCAGTTCTTATCTTCAGTCTCCTTATCTATAAAATGTAAGTGATAATAGAATGTTATTCTCACTCCCCTCAGTGAACTATTGTAATTTTAAATTTGATCATTTATATAAAATCAGTTACTGGGGCACCTGCTCGAGCCACGTATTTAACTAAGGTTAGCTATTTTTTACATTTAATATTATGATTTATTCTTTAAAACTACATTGTCAGATAATTATAATATTAATTGTTTCAGTTCTTGCTCTGGTAAACTCTTAGTATATGGCTCAGGCAGTAAAGAATCTGTCCCAGATTTCATTCTTGGGTTGGAAAGATCCCCTGGAGGAGGAAATGGCAACCCACTCTAGGATTCTTGCGTGGGAAATCCCATGGACAGAGAGCCTGGTGGGCTACAGTCCATGGGGCTGCAAAGAGTCAGACATGACTGAGCAACTAACACTTCACACTTTACATAGTGTGATTCGGGGTAAGTTACTGAACTTATTTGTTTCCTCATTTGAGAAATAGGTCTAATCATAGTACCTAATTGCAAGTTATTGCAAAGACTAAGAATTAATATACACAAAGAAATTCCAATCATGCTAGCAAGTTATAAGCCTTCAATAAACACTAATTCTTGCTTATTTTTATTATTTCTTTTTAATGTTTTGCAGTTAAGGAAAAAGAGCCTCAGAAAGTTTTCATTTCCAAGTAGCTAGGTGCATGTATCTCTCTAACGTTTTCCGTTTTTTTTTTTCTTACAAGTGAATAGTGATCTTCTGACATAGTGGCCTCAGGTTTGCATGAAGAGTCTTTGAGACATGCAAAATGATGAAAAATCTAGGAGAACCATTAACCTGAAACAACACTGATGGCTGCATAACACCATGGGATTCATAGCAGCCTATGAAATATCCCTCATGGTGTGCCCTTTCTAGCTCTTCTGTCTCACAAGTATCCCTCACCATCATTTTCAAATTATTTTCAAACGGCCACAATCAAAACACTTGAAAAAATCCCCAGCAGCTGACTGAGTGATCATTCAGTAGCCCTCCATGAACTTTAAGTTCACAATGTCGTCATGGAATTGTTTTCCTTTGGTTTTGATTTTGCCTTGGAAGTTTGGAGGCCCTGACCCCCAGCTAGGGTTGAGAGTTGTGGTCCAGTGATACGTCTGGAGGTCAGGGTACATGGCTCCCAGATTCCTAGCCTGGGTGTGGAGAGTGGGAGGCCAGGACCCCAGGGGAATGGTGAATGGGCAACACCAACCAAAGGTTGAAAAACATGCTATTCTCCACTGTGAATACAGTCCCAACCAAGCTTCTCACAACTGCTCAGAGACTCTTTGTGAAATCTCGGCTCATTATGCTAATGGCTTAACATAATTATGTTGTTGACAAGTGCTTCCTAAGAAATTATCTTGTGTTTTCCTATATAGGCAGAAAATTAATAGCATTTAGTCTCAGCCACTACTTTATACACACACACACACACACACACACACACACACACATCCTGCTTCTTGGAAAGAGTCAGGTGGGCCTGCACTGCTTTTTGGCATTTTTATTCACCATTTGGTGAATTCTTGGTTTCTTCTTATAATTAATTGCCCTTATACCCCACTACGGCAGCAACTGGAGTCAAGAAAATCCACCGTGGTGCACTTGAGCTCTTGTAAACTAAGAAAGGTTAAATAGTTTTAAATCTCCTTCAAACGCAGAAACCAAGTACCTTAAATGGTGCACTTAAAAATTCCAGCACACCCAAAGAGCACTTAAGATTTTCAAATTAATCGTTCTTCTCCACACACCAACCACCAGTCATCTCCAAAGCAGAGCTCTTTGGAAACATTTAAAGCACTTCAAGAATGCTAAAATGCCATGTTCTTTGAAGAATGATTAGAAGCTGTAAGTGCTTCAGACATTTTTTTTTCCCTTTTCATCTAAGCATCTCCATTTGAAAGCCTGTCAAGGTATAGGAATGGCAAGAAAAAAAAATTACAGGAGATCAAGATAGGATGTCAAAACAAACTTACATTCTCCCAAGATGGTTTTATGAAGCAAAGCTGTCAATTTTGCTGTCATGGAGCTTCAGAATCGTACCAGGTTTCCAGTTTTGTTTTTTTTGTTTTTTTGTTTTTTTGTTTTTTTTACTTTATTGTTCACAGTGGAATGGCAAGTTCTTTTGACCTTTTCAAAACTCAGTCTGGAGACATTTAAGTTCTCTTGCTCTTTCTCTAATTACATAGCTTCTAGCTTCAAATAGGTAATAATGAGATGCTTTCCAGATGGGAAACACATTTTCCTACATTTTGGGAAAAGCATGTTACTGAAGTCAAAACATGCAAGCACATCCTCTTGAGATCTTGGCTGCATTTCCCCTCTTGTACCCTCTGCCCTGCGCATGGCCACGGTCAGTTACCAGGGGCCCAGCGATGGTCTGTGGAGACAGCCGATTCCAGCACATCCTCACGGGGAAGAGGACTTGAGTGGCTGCAGCCCCATTCTCCCTCGGTAGTGGCAACGGGGTTGAGAATTAAGGACACCGTGTCATCTGTCTCTTTCCACGCTGGCCACACCATGCTGTGTGTTTTTATTTTTTGGTTGGTTGTTTGGGGGGATTTTTATTTTATATTGAGGTATAGTTTACTTAAAATGCTGCGCTAGTTTCAGGTGTTTAATTAAAGTGGTTTAATTACACATACACACATATCCTTTCTTTTTCAGACTCTTTTCCCATATAGATTATTACAGAGTGTTGAGCAGAATTCCCTGTGCTGTACAGTAGGTCTATTGTTGGTTGTCTGTTTCTACATAGTTAATCCCAGCCTCCTCATTTATCACCATCCCCTTTTCCCCCTTTGGGGGCCGTAAGTTTCTTTTCAAAGCCTGTAAGTCTGTTTCTGTTCTATAAATAAGTTCATCTGTATCATTTAGTCCATGTATAAGTGATATCATAGGATATTTGCCTTTCTGGCTTATTTCAGTTAGTATGATCATCTCTAGGTCCATCCATGTCATTGCAAAATGACTTTATTTCCTTCTTTTTTGTAGCTGAGTAATATTCCATTGTAAATGTACCACATCTTCTTTATCCATTCATCCACTGTTGGACATTTAGACTGCATCCATGTTTGGCTACTGTAGGTAGTACTGCTGTGGACATGGGGTTGAGAAATAAGTGGGTAACCTCTGTTTCTTTCCACACTGGCCACACCATGTTGACTACCGTCCTTCCCTCTTGATGTCAGAGCAGGGCTTCTCGACTTTAGCTGCATCAAGATCACAAGAGAACTTTGTTCAAGCACAGATGGCTTGTCTACAAACCAAGCTTGAGAAATGGCTGCTCTGGAAAAGTAAGACTGCCTTCTGCTTGGTTTTCACAAAATCGACATGACCTGGCATCTTGTTTTCTGGTTGCAAGCGTATCCTTATTGTTGTCATCTTGCTGGTCTGTGCCCCGGGATATCTCTGGAGCCAATGCAAGACATGTCATCTTTCCATCACTTCCTTTCTTTATATTAATGTCCACCACTCTGCTAATGCATCCTGGATATTCTTTCCCTTATTTCAGAAGTTTTAGTTCAGAGTTCCACTGAACTCTGATCCCTGGTTCTGGAGACATTTTCCAGGATTCAGGAGGAAAAAAAATTCTTTTTCCTGTTCAGGGTCCCTGTAAAAGAAAAATGGTCCCTGATGAGTTAAACAGGCAAGAAGGAATTTACTCATAACTAATGCAGTGAGATCAAGACTCTTGGAGTAGGAGAGAGAAACTAAACTCAGCCCTGCAGAAACAAAGACTCAGAGAGTCTGTAAGTGCTCTAGAGAAAGATGCTAGAAAAGCTTACATAGGTGATGGGTCAATTTAATTAGACCCCTTGTGTTTACTGATCGGTGCAGGTGCAGAGACTAGCAGAGAAAGGTGCCACCTTTTCTTGAGGATTATACTTCAAAGGCATGGCTCCCACATCCTTAAGAAAGACCTTTCCTGATTGTAAAACTGGTAAGAGGCTGGGAGAAGATTTGCATCTTAAAGGAACAGAGATGCTGTATGAAAAGGGAGGAAGGAGGCCTACAATTAGGAAGAAGTCTATCTATAAAGTGTGTTAAACTGAGGGGAACTTCAAGGGCATCGTCCTCATCTCTACTCATCCTTTAGTCTGGTGACTTGTATTTTACGAAAGAAGACATTGAGATATTAAAAAAAGAGAAGTCACTTCCGGAGGAAAATACAAGGAATTCTGGCAGAGCTAGAGCTAAAACTCCCTTCCTGGGGAATGAATGGCGCACTCCCTTCTCCAAGGGAGTCTGCCCCGACCGACCCTTCCCTTTCTGCCCCAGCCCTTCCCTGGATTTCCTTTTGTCTGCTTTGTTATCTCTTCCCCAGTCTCTTTCCATCTTTCCCTTTTCATGTCTCCCTCTTGAATGTTCACCTATGGCTGTCATCCTGGTATCTTCTCTCCTCACCTCCCACCAGCTGCCCCTCTGGGTCCAACTTCCAACTTCTGAGCAACCCATTATGAGTAGTGTTGAATTTCTGGGCAGTATCTCCTAGAACTTGACTCAAGCCTGGTGAGGGCCCTGGTCCCACTGGTTCTTGCTGGAATGACCCTAGTGTAAACACGTGACCTGTAGGCTTCAAGCATGGTCCCTGGAATTGTGTTGCCTCTGTTTGAACTCGGACTTCTCCACTGCACTTGGGAAATTTACCTAGCATCTCTGAGGATCAGCTCTCATCTGCAAAGCAACATTGCTGTGCAAAGTAGATGAGATAATTCATATGGTGCTTGGCCACACTGACATGCTGCTTAAATATTTGCTGTTGCTATCACTAAGTCCCTGAAAAAAGAAAACACAAACCCCTCTCAGTGCCCAAAGTAGTAAAGTTCTCAAATACTAATTTTTTTAAAACTGTGATCACTTCTACTCCTGTGCCTTTTATCAACATTGGTAGCATCCATTTTTAATCAAGAATTGCCATTAATTCTGGCTATATATAGAATATCGTTTTACCTGATTCTAGATGACCAGTGTTCAGAAACTGTTCAAAGCCGGTTAGATACCAGCCAGGCTGCACGATCATGGCTGAGCCATCCCTTCAAAGAATCTCGCTGGTTCCCTCTTTGCAAGTGCTGAGAGTTTAAGCTGAATTTACTTTTCCTTCCTCTCTTTCTTTTAACCTGTGGGCCCTATATTTACCTTGTCTCGTCATTGTTCCTATTGAAGCTGCTGCTTTTTCTCAGCCAGTAGAAGGAAATGATATTGCCAATCAATGATCAATGGCCATCTTCCAAAAGCCAAGGTGAAATCATCTTTTGGATTTTATAGAGGCACATCTGTCTATGTGTATCAGTCTCCAGCACCAGCACACATGCCCAGGCTGGCTCTAGATTCTTTCTTGGGCCCCAGTTTTTCTCAACTGTCTAACCCATCAGCCTGGACGCAGGCTGAATCAATTGTGTGTGACCTTCAATGCCTGAAGACGGAAAGTGTTACTGTATTATTACTGTTGTTGTTGACTCTTAAGTGTTAGACTTGGACTGTAGCCTCACGTCATAGACACAAGTCCACAAACACACACTACAGCTTGCAGTGAGCAGTGACTTCAGGATCAGGCGTGGTAGCCATGTGTTCCCACAACTACTCTTACCATTCCCACGTTTCCCTTTAGATCCTTTATTTTTCTGCCCATATGTTTTTTAAACTAACTTTTATTGGAGTATATTACTTTACCATGTGTTCATTTCTACTGTACAGAAAAGAGAATATACCCCTCTCTTTTGGATTTCCTTCCCATTTAGATCACCAAAGAGCATTGATGAGAGCTCCTTGGAGATTCTCAATTAGTAACCTGTTTCATACATAGTATCAATAGTGCACATATGTCTGTGTGAGTCTTCCAGTTCATCCCTCCCACTCTGTACCCATATATTATTCAGAACCATATCACCATTAGTTAGTTGGACCATCTTGAATTCACCTGAAACTTGGTCATTCTGAATAATCAAAAAAGCATGGAAGATCCCCACCGAGAACCCTGGTGTCGATCAGTACTGGGTCATGGTCAAATCTAGATCAGTCTGCCCAGATCACGCCCCAGCTCTGTCATTATCTGGCTGTGTGAGTTGGCTTGAGTTAGCTGCCTTCTCTGTGCTTCCATTTCCCTCCCTGCGTGTGCAGTCATGGTCCTCCAAATTACAGGTTTTACTAAGATGTCCACACATACCGCGTACCCAGTAAATATCACTATCCTTCTAATTCAGGATAACTTGACTTTTATTTTTATATACTTTTAGGTGTCCCTTAAAAGATTCAATGAGAAAATAATTTAACTACACTCCAACATTTATAATACTCTACTTTGAGGGACAAGAAATGGTCTCTCTGAGAAGCAATGTGGCGACATAGTCATGCCTATTTTTGCCCAATTCTGAATGTGTTCAATTCAGATAACTTAAGTTTAAGATTTTAAGCCACTCTACCATGTTTGATTCGAATTTGAAAATAAATTCACACCTTGTATTCAAAAATAAAAACAAAAATATTACCACACTCTCTAGTTGTCCCTTTTCTCTGCAATCACATTATATTCCTCTCACTTATTTTAAAAGTTCTCCAGTTTAAGGGCACATTTTAGAATCTTCAAAACAATCTTAAATATTCTTTATATATGTATTAACCTTTAGTGNGTTTGTCATATATAGCTTTTATTATGTTGAGGTATGTTCCTTCTATTCCTGCTTTCTGGAGAGTTTTTATCATAAATGGATGTTGAATTTTGTCAAAGGCCTTCTCTGCATCTATTGAGATAATCATATGGCTTTTATTTTTCAATTTGTTAATGTGGTGAATCACATTGATTGATTTGCGGATATTGAAGAATCCTTGCATCCCTGGGATAAAGCCCACTTGGTCATGGTGTATGATCTTTTTAATGTGTTGTTGGATTCTAATTGCTAGAATTTTGTTGAGGATTTTGGTGCAGTTTTTCTCTGAGGCTCTGGTTTAATATTCAGGGCCCCAAAACAACCACGGTCAAGGGCGCTGGAGCTGCCTGGCTCTGGTTGCTGGTGTCTCATGGACTTGGAATGTAGCTTTTCTTGTGCACATTGGAGGGAAAGGGCGATGATTAGCACTGAACTCCAGCTCGGTGGCTCCTGCACACTGACCCAGCTACCTGCGTATTTGAAAAATCGTCAGTCCGCAAATCCCCACCATGCTTCTGCTCTTGTGTCATCTGAAGAATGATCAGTCATTATCAAGATGGCCAAGACCTCTTTGATTTACCTCTTGATCATATTAATAACGTGAATATGCAAGATCTGGTGCAGATCTTAAGCACTTCCTAGAGCTTAATTAAAAGGAATGAGCCAGTTCTTCTACTCACATTTGAAGGGAAAGATCACTTCTGACTACGACCTTTTCAAAATTCAGCTTTGTGGATGTTGAAGAACCAGTACTTTAGAACCATCTTCATGACCATGGACTCCTCCTTAAACTGCAGTCATTTTAACCTCCATCCCAGTCATTTTAACTTTTATGTATTTATTTATTTGGCTTCAGTGGACAGGAATTTGAGCAAAGTCTGGGGACAGTGGAGGACAGAGGAGCCTGGCATGCTGTAGTCCATGGGGTTACAGAGTCAGATACCAGACAGGACTTAGTGACTGAATGACAACATTTATTTGGCTTCATCGGATCTTAGTTAACAGCATGTGGGGTCTTCTTTGAGTCAGGAGAGATCTTTCACTGCAGTGCCTGGACTATCTTGTAGCGGTATGTGAGCTGATTTGCTGCACATCATGTGAGCTCTCCGTTCCCCCAACAGGGATGGAACCCACGTCCCCTGCATTGCAAAGTGGATTCTTAAACACTGGACCAGGGAAGTCCCCCAGTCATTTTAGTGTCATAACTCAAGTGAGACCTTCCCACATCATTCTCTGCTCGAGGAGACAGGAATTTTCAGGCACTGAGTTCCATGCCTTATGGTTCCATTGACCAGCTCATCACCCCAGTGGTGTGTGAGGTGCCAGGAACTGAGAGCTCCTTCTTCATCTCTCCTTTCCTGGGAATCTGATACATCTGAAAAACATGTGACAAATATTTCAATAAAATGTGGGAGAGGCACATTTAGTTAGTCTCACCCTGCAGCAGTCCCCTCAGGTTCTTCAGTGATGGACTGTTTACAGTAAGCAGCGGTTTCTGCCCCTTCTCCATGTGCAATGGCTCACTGATCTGTGTCTCTCCGGTAGGTTCCGAGTCCTGCAGCAGTGCCGGCTCCTCAGGATCGCTGTCACGCACGCATCCGCCTCTCCAGAGCACTCCGCTGGCCTCGGGTGTGGCAGCCACTTCTCCGGGCTGTGTGACCTACCCGGAGAATGGGATGGGGGGCCAGGTCGCTCCCAGCAGCACCAGCTACATCCTCCTTCCGCTCGAAGCTGCCACAGGCATCCCGCCCGGAAGCATCCTGCTTAATCCACACACAGGTTCGTTCATCACCTCTCTTTGACTGAGACACAAGATCAAAGGTCTGTTCTTGTGTCTGAGCTTTTGAATTTGCTATCCAGTGGTCTGGGAATTCTTGGGGCCTAAATGGTGGTGGAGGGTCTTGTTTTAGGAAGAACAGATCTATAGAGAGCTGGAATCTGTATCTTGGTATCTATATCAATATTGATGTGGAAATCAAAATACAGATACTTTCCAGAAATATACTTTTCTCTCTGGCCTCTCTTCCCTGGGCATGGTCTCCCTCATGTATTCCTGGGAGCTAAGATCAGAAACTGTTGAGTGATAAACTGTGAGGTACTCATTGAAAATGGATATTTCTCAGGCTAAATCCATGGTTAGCTTGTTGTTGTTCAAAGTGTTTTCACATCCAAGAAAATTTCAGGAGCTTGAGATCTCAACTGGACACATAGCAGATTCTTCACTAAATAAACTATCTTCTCATCTTACAACCCCACACAGATCCCACTGGGAAATAAGGAACAGCAGTGGCAAGAGAATACAGAGGACAGGATCTTATGTATTTCAGGAATTTTAGGGTTAGGCTGGTTTTGGTGGGATTTGGAAAATTGCTCATTTCATGACCTCTGTTTCATGATGAATGGGCATTGTTGTTGGCTTTTGTTTTTTACTTATTTAAAATCAAAGTATAGTTCTATAATACTATGTAAGTTACAGGTGCAGAATATAGTGCTTTACAATGTTTAAAGTTTATACTCCATTTATAGTTATTGTAAAACACTGGCTATATTCCCCAGGTTGTGCAATGTATCCTTGTGATTTGTTTTATACCTAATAGTTTGCACATCTTAAATTGCTTTGTACTTATTTAATGTCTCTAGTGGTCAGTTAACTTGCACAATAACTTCAGAGGACCCAGAGCCCTGGGCAGATAGACTAATGAACACCTGCTCTGTGAAGGATACTTCTCAACCTGGGGCAATTTTCCCATGCATCCAAGGCCATTTGGCAATATCTGCAGATATTTTGATTACCATGACCTGGAGAGGAGGGGCTCCTACTGGCATCTAAGGAGAGAGACCAGAGATGCTACCACATGTCTCAAAATGCACAGGACAGCCCCTGACACCAGAAGATTATCCAGCCCCAAGATGTCAGTAGTGCCAGGGCTGGGAAACCCTGGGTTGGAAGGCTTGACATCAATAAGTCATTTCTCTAGAAACCTTTGAAAGAGATGGAAAAAAACTTTTTAATTTTCTCAAAATATATCTGGTTTGGTTTAGATTATTCCAGAGTATTTCTTTGATGAACTAAATTTTTAAATGCAGTGCTGGTTAAGAGTCTCATAAAAGTGCTGTGACTCCATGTTTTCACATGTCTAGTAATTAGGAAATTCAGAGATGCATGAGCATGATAGTAAAATACTTACTTGAATAACTGCGACATTTTCATGAAAGCATATGGCACATTCTCAAGGCACGGTGTGTGACTGAGACATTTTGAAAATGCCATAAGCTTGAGGGGAAAGAAGGCGTAATCGTTTTATTGAAAACCATTTGAAAGCTTTCAGATTAGATACTTGTAAGGAGGATATTAGATTGCTTTTATTTTATCTGGATCATTGTAAGCACTATAAAGGAAATGAAAAGAAAACCAAGATCATATCCATTACTCTGGGCACAGATCAAAGTGTGATCTGATGCTGTCAGCTTAAGTTCTTTCACTTTTAATTGAGATAGGGAGGGTTTGTAGACAAGAGTATCCACTAAGCGTAGTTTTGAGTGGTATGCTTTAACCAAAATTGCAGAGTGTTTCCAAAAAGCTCAACAGAGTATTTTTTTAGGGGACAATGATTTGTAATGATAGAATGGATGTGCGTGTGTGTATATTATCATCCGTAATCTTGTTTATAGAAAAGGGAAGAAAGTGCTTCCTGGTGCCAAGTCCCAATTTTTATCCATTGGCATGAGTCATTTAGAGCTGTTATTGAAATATCTCCTTTGCAAATGAGTCTTAACTAAAGAAAAGGATCTAATAACGCTGTTGAACAGAGTCTCCATTCATGACACTCTCCCTAGACCAGGAGGAAAATGTACTAAATTATTCTTGCCATGGTGAGATGTAAGGCAAGTCGTGATGTTTCTTTTTTTCCAGAATGTGTTTATATTTGTCAATTAAAAACATGCACAAAATCCCCTCCTGGTCTAGTGGTTAGGACTTGGAGCTTTCACTGCCACGGCCCCACATTGCAGACCTGGCCAGGAAACTAAGATCCTGCAAGCTACGTGATACAGCCAAAAAAGGGGAAAAAAAGTGTACATATATAGTTATATATGTGTCATATATCATATTTATGTGTGTGTATGTGTATTTCTGGTGTGTGTGTGTGAGTCTGTTTCGGGCTATTAGTCTCTCTTTTGTAAATATATTTTTTTGATACAGATCACTTTTAAAGTCTTTATTGAATGTTACAATATTGTTTCTGTGAGGCATGTGGGATCTGAGCTCTCCAATCGGGGACTGAACCCACAATCCCTGCATTGGAAGGCAACATCTTAATCACTGGACTGTCAGGGAAGTCCCTATCTATTCTCTTACATGATGCTACTATTAAAACTGGAAAGTTGCCTCCTTTGGGCTGAAATTCATCTTTGTCTGGCATTGCTGCCCCCTCCTAGAATCCACACTGCTTACCCTTTCTTAACTCTTTCCTAACTACCTATCTGCTAATACGTGATAGGAACGCTTTGGTATTAGCAACCCAGAGCCTGTGACGCCTTTGCTTCTTGTGTGAATTGCTTCAGGGTCCATTTCTCAGTTACCAGCACGTTCCTGAGCTTGTGGGGAGGCGCCACACTTGGTTATATTTTTTGCCTCCCTGGAGTGGATGATGAAGTAGCCTGAGGCACTGTGCTCAGACATAGGTCCTCAACAATTACATATTTTTGAAACAGTGTCTACTATTCATCATCCATGCTGATGTGGAGAGTAGAGCATTTTTCATCCAGTGTCATATATCTGAGAATGTGCCTCATGTGTAAAATGATGATGGATAAAATATCTGTCTTAAGCAGGAATAAGACAAGCAATGATTTGAAATTCTAAGGTGCCTGTCCGTCATTTGTCTGCTAACTGAAACAAAAATGAAACTTCCTTTGTCGGCACAACGGACCGGGCTTTTACTTGACACTGAGTATTTGGCAACTGAAACCAACCCAGTACAACCAGGATTTTTTACTTTGTCTGGCTTTAGACTCAGCTCCCACTTGGTCCATTTCTAACTCTGGACCTGCGTTGACTGTTCTTTCTTTGCTTTGTGAGCATCTGGATGAAGGAATAAGAGGCTCTTTGCTCGAGAGTTATCTCTGGACCATGCCTTCATCCTTGCCAGGCAAGCCTGGGTTTGACTCTTGAGATGCACCTTCCTCCAGCTGTCTTAGACTCAGCGTCCTTTGGGAAATTTCTAGCTGAAGGCTCATCTTTGGCAGTTTTCTGTCAACGTGGTGCTATTCAGAGATGTCCACAGGCATTGGCATCCCTCACGCCCTTATTAGTGTCTGTGTGTGCTGTTTTGCCATTTTGCTCTGCTTTTGTCTGGCTGAAGTTCAGGAGCGTGAGAGGCAAGATTAAACCATCTGCAAGGACTTTGACTTTGAGCTGCCTTTGAGGGCTGGTTTGTTCCGAATGCTCCTCGTGGGCTCCCATAATGCTCTGCTTTTCGTTTTTTACAGGACGTCTAGAACCAATTTATCTGAACTGCTCCCGCCTTGTGCTTGAATGCACCATGAATTTTTTGTGTGCTGTCTAAAAGCATGTCTTTGCAAGACCTGAAGTAATCTTTGCTTATCCATAACCATCAGCTTCTTTATCATTTGACTGCTCACTTTTTAAGAACTAGGAAGGAAAATATTTTTCCCATCATACCCTCCGTTTCTTTTTAAATAAATACCCTTCTGCCAGGTGCATAGTGGCCATGCTTTAGTATGGGAAACCAAGAGCATATAATTACTTTCTTTTTAGTGTGAACTGCCCCTGGATTCATTTCCTTGTTACCAGCCCATTTGTAAGCCCTTTCTGAGGAGAGTTCCTACTGAGTTTTTCATTTTTGTTTTGCATCCCTGGATAACAGAGCCTCGCTCCCATGCAGGGACTCAGTCATTATCTGTTAGTAACATAATGTCAGCTGCACATTACACATGTTGATGTGAAGAGCGGAGTTTTTTTCACCTCAAGTCATGTATTTGAGAGTGGTGGATGCTTTGCATTCAAACCTTCTCTCTGCCCTGGCTCAGCTCACAGCTCGGGCTTACTGCTGTCACTACGCCCTCTTAACCTGCCAACACCCGTGCCAGGCCTGCTGGGCACGCTTCTGCAATTTTGACATGAAAACGTCTGCTGAGTGGAATAGTCCTAGAGCTCGTGAGCCTTTCTCCTCTGGTTTTCAGCTGCTGTCATTCAAAGTAGTTGTCTGTACTTAGTCGTAATTACATCTGGATTGGTGAATAGGTAGAAAACGGGGAGGCCGTCAGAGCCTGACTTGAAAACCAAGAGTCACCTCCTGGCCCTCATAGGAAATTGTTTTTGGTCTCTTCCCTGGCATCTGTCTTGACTCTTTTCATTTTCCTCGGTTCTCTCCATTGTTCCTTGGTGAGCATAAAAACCAACCTTTTATACTATGTTCTCTTTCCCAAAGAGCCTGTCCCCTCTCTCTACCCAAGAGAATTCTTAGTACTTCCCATAGACTGTAGCACGCCAGGCTTCTCTGTCTATTGGACTCTCTAGGTACGAATACTGGAGTGGGTTGCTGTTCCCTTCTCCAAGGGCTTGTCCCGACCCAGGAATTACCTGGTGTTCTGCACTGCAGGTAGATTCTTTACCATCCCAGCCACCAGGGAAGCCCTAGTAATTTTCACATGTTGTTATTTAGAGATGCTTCTTTCTTCTGGTCCCCAGCACAATAACATTATACTTTACAGTTATATTACACCCTGCTACTGCTGCTAAGTCACGGCAGTCGTGTCCGACTCTGTGCGACTCCATAGACGGCAGCCCACCAGGCTCCGCTGTCCCTGGGATTCTCCAGGCAAGAACACTGGAGAGGGTTGCCATTGCCTTCTCCCTAAGCATGGTCAATTTTTCACACTTCCTTTGTTCTCACTGGGGTAAATCAAAAGTCTCAGAAGTAGTGGGACTTCTCTGGCCCAATAATTAAGACTCTGTTTCCAATGAAGGGGACATGGGTTCGATCCCTGGTCAGGAAACTAACATCCCACATGCCATGTGGTGTGACCAAAAGTCCACAAATAGCAGTTAAAAAAAATCCAATTTAAGAAAAAGTCATAGAAATAGTAAAGATCATTTTCTTTTTGTTTCCCATCTTTGCATGTTTGTGTTTATGTGTGTGTGTGAGCATAGAGTAAGGCTGACTTGAAAATGATTTCATGTGTAGTTGCTATTTTTTTTTAATGTTAAGAACCTCAAATTTTCCTCTTACCTATTAAGATACAAAATAGGAGGAGAGAACAAAGGATTAGAACCCCAAATGGGCCAGTAGATTTTTGTAAATTGAGTTATTTTGAATTCTTTCTTGAATTGTTGGGTTTTTCAGGAAAAAATGGGTTGCGGATTTTTTTTTTGCTTAATTCAGAAGAGTTATTTTGGAAAAAAAGAACAATAAGACAATAAAACATAGCTAAAATTAAGTAACAATGATAGAGAAACAAGTGCTTATGGAGAACATTTTTTTAAAACCCTCTAAATTTATTTAGTCATTGTTCTGTGACTAAAATTCTAGCACATTTGCTTTTCTATCACAGCATGTTGAGATTGGTTATGAAACCGTTGTTAGAACTTCTGTGATTCTGGCAGGTATGTTCATGAATATGCAGCATATAAAGTTATTTGTTGGATACACACACACACACACACACACACATTGGGGGGAGTGCTAAAAATTTGGGAAATGCTAAAGCTTTTGTGTCAGTTCCTAATTTTCTTTTTAAAGGAAGGTGTTTTTTTCCAGAGCCATCCGTGTTTATTTCTTCACTTTTTAAAATTTATTTTCAATTGGAGGATCATTGCTTTACAACGTTGTGTAGGTTTCTGCCATATAACAACGTGAATCAGCCATAAATATACATGTACTTCCCCCTTTGTTCAGCCTCCCTCCCACCACCCCCATGCTACCCTCTGGGTCATCACAGAGCACGGGCTTGAGCTCCCTGTGTCGTACGGCAGCTTCCCTCTAGCCATCTGTTCTACACATGGTAACGCACCTGTTTCAGTGGTACTCCATCAGTTCATCCCACCCTGTCTTTCCCTGCTGTATCCATAAGTCTGCTCTCTACATCTGCATCTCTGTTCCCGGCCCTGCAAATAGGTTCATCAGTATTTAAAGGATGGTGTTTTTTTTTTGGCTACATCATGCGGCATTTGGAATCTTAGTTGCCCGACCTGGGATCAAACCTGAACCTGTGTGCTCTGCAGTGGAAGCACAGAGTCCTAACCACTGGGCAGCCAGGGAAGTCCCATGTCAGTTCCTAAATGAGTTGAAATTAAGTCCGTTGCTCTTTACCTGTAGGCACTTTGCCCATCTGTTCACCCATATTCTGGGTCTTCTTTATCTACCAATTCTGAGGGTGATTCCACCTTGGAACATGACCCACACCTCTCCTAACTTCTCATGTGTTAATGAACAGTTTTCAGTTATGGTTGAATTTTTTTTTTTTTTCATGGAACCTCATTCATTTCCCATGTATTCATCATGCAAACTTGGGTAATTCACCAAAGTTGTTTGGTGTGATGGGAGGTGAATGGACCAGAGTCATTTCCTAAGTGTCTCACTTACACTTCATTTATTTCTGAACAAGTTGCTTGAGCCCTCCAAACCCTGATTATCTTGTCTCTGAAAGTGCAATGAGGGACTTCCCTGGGGGTTAAGTTGTTAGAACTCCACACGCCCACTGCAGGGGCACAGGTTCAATCCGTGGTCAGGGAACTAAGATCCCACAAGCCACATGGCACAGCCAAAGGAATAAAAAATAATAAAGTGGAATGAGATTGCACATCTGTGGGGTTCTTGGAAGAGAAGACCCTGGGTGTAAGGTGCTTAATGCTGCACCTGTCATATTGGAAACCATTTCTTCTCTCTCTTACCTCCCTTTCCCTCTTCTCCCCTCTCTTTCATTTGCTTCTCCTTACCCTTCTCCTTTCAACCTCTTATTCCTGTAACCTTCCTAGTGGCCCTATCTTTCCTCTTAGAAACACAACACAATGACACCTTTCTTCCTCGGAGGCCCAATGTGGTCCCAGTGATACTATTTTGTAAACTATAAAATACTCTTCAAATGGCAGGAACAGTAACAGTGAACCACACCAGTATTTCACAGGACAAGACAATGTGTATTTGCTTCCCCGTGACCAGATGGTTCTGTGATGGGTTTTTTATGCACCACCTTCAAAATCTCAGTCCCCTCCCCGGCTGCTGTGTACTTAGAGAAGTGAATGAATGCATGCAGTATATTCCGGTTGTACGTATATTTGTGGAACAGATAATGATTCTGAGTTGGTGACCAGCCCAGTGGAAGCAAAGTAAACGTACTGGTAAATAATGAATCACTGAACACTGCAGAGCTGTCAATGCAAAACAGCCCTTGTCTCGGTGTAAGTTATCTGGCTGGTGGCTGCGAGGCACAGGAGAGCACACACACGGCTCCACAGGCCTCCTTCTCTGGGTGCCACTACGCACAGGTACTTTTAGCTTTGGCGAATCGCCCTGAAGGTGGTGGCTTTATTTGCAGTATCTCAAATTGCTCTGGGCTTATTATACTGTTATTTTGCTCAACCAGATGAGTCTTAAACAGTCAAGTCTTCACCCTGGTGAAGTTTCTGTTGTCCCAGGGTTCCACTGGCCCTTGTCTTTAGGTTCCATTTTGAGCATCTCTCAGAGGGGTTCTTTGTGTCCAAAGAGGGCTTGAGAAGTTTCACTTGACCAAGGTATGGTCCCATTGCAGGCCAGCCCTTCGTGAATCCTGATGGGACCCCCGCCATCTACAATCCCCCAGCCAGCCAGCAGCCCCTGCGTAGTGCGATGGTGGGGCAGACCCAGCCGCAGCCCCAACAGCAGCCCTCCCCACAGCCCCAACAGCAGGTCCAGCCAGCCCAGCCACAAATGGCCAGTCCCCTGGTCACTCAGGTAAGAGCTGGTGGGAAGACCAGTGGGGAGGTACGTAGAGACGGCGGTCACGCCAGCCTTGGAGATGCGAAGTGTCAGGAAGGGGGCTATTTCCCATGGGTACCACCCCTGTCCACTCAACTCCATCATAAAAGCTGGCCACCAAGAACCCTGGCTGATAGGCTAATGGGACTTCAGCTGGATCCTTAAGTGTAGGTAGAGCTGAGCACCCACCCCATCCAGTGACTTGCATGCTGAGGCGTGGTGCTTGGGAACAGGAATGACTGACAGATGCTGCTTGTATGGCCAAGGAGCCTGACTTGGGGATGGAACTCAATCCCATTGTCATCATTCCCAGTGCAGAGCAGTGTGCGTGTCTGCAAAGACTCAATATGCTATGCCTTACCAACGGGAAGAACGGAAACCAGCTCATTCCAAGGTGGCCTGGCTATTCATCTGTGCCTTGGACAGACGTAGGGCTGCCCTTCTGTTTTAGGGCAACACGTGGAAATGGCCACAGAAACCTGAGGTGTCCAGGAAAGTTGCCAAGGTGAACCTGTTTTCTTTTGTTTTTTTTTTTCTCTTGCTTCTTACGAAAATTTTTCACCCTGGCAACTCTTAGCCTTTGGGCTATATTTTTAGAGCCAGGGAATCTGACCACCACCAACATGAAAAGTCTCACAATAGTTCTTTAAAAAAAAAAAAAACTAAATGAAATTCTTTAAATTCTGTAGTGCTTTACAGTTTTTTCAGAAGTTTCACACACATGATTTCTTATCTGGGCAGAAAGCCTCCCCCAGGGCTGGCTGGTGCCAGGCTGCCTGGCTCTGGCTTCCCATCAGTGGTTGGCCCCCCTCCAGAGTGCACTGGACCAAGACTGCCTGTGCGGATGGTGGTGTGCTTCAGGGGCAGTGCGACTACAACCCCCAGCACTTGCCTGTTGACCTGATCAGTTTTCTCTTTCCTCCAGTCTGTCCAGGGGCTGCAGGCTTCCTCCCAGTCCGTGCAATACCCAGCTGTGTCTTTTCCTCCCCAGCATCTCCTGCCTGTGTCGCCAACGCCGCAGTTCCCCCTGGTACTGTATCTTGTGGGGATGACATTTCTCCTGGGAGAGCGTGTTCTCTGGATTTACTACTGCCGGGTGGACTGACGCTGGGTGGGGGGCCCTGAGCTGACTGTCAGCGGGGACATGGTGCATGAATGGCTCACTCCAGAACATTGCCACTACTCTCCAGAAAGAATGCTTTCCTTTCTGTCATCTGTCCCATGTTTAATGCTCCTGCAGTCTGATACCCCTTTAAGAGTGTACCAGCTTGGGAATTTTCCTGGTAGTCCAGCGGTTAAGACCCCTGTGCCTCCCTTGCAGGGGTCAGGGTTTCCATCCCTGGTCGAGGAACTAAGATCCCATATACCATGATGCACAGCCAAAAAATATAAAAAGGCACGTACAAACTAAGCAGGAACTGGATGTCCTCTGAGTTAGAAGTCAGGAGGAGAGAGACACATGAGTTTGGTGTGAGGGTTGGGAAATACCTTAAAATCAGTATCTAGATGGTAACTGCCATCACCCGCTGCTCCTGATACAGGTGTTCCCCTAGTATCCCAGTCCTCCAGAGCCCTCTCCTTTCCCCTCAATGTACTAAGTCCTTTTGGACAATGAGAGTGAGCACTCTCCCTTAACTTTAGGCCAGGCAGTGAATAAATACTCCTTTACAAGTGGAATCCCACTCAGCCTGCTGATGACTCCAGTCCTGGTTCCATTTTTGCAGCAGCCAAGGGCAGTACAAGTCCCTCTTGTCTCTTTCCAGTAGGCAGAGCCTGTGGGCTATTACTGGTAGACCAGATGACCCTCTAGGATAGCCCACCAAGTCCTTTTCATCCCAGTGTTATTCTGAGGATCTTGAGCCCACAGTGAAAAAATAATTCTTTGTTTCCATTGAAAGAAAGAGATACAGGTCAACCTGTTGACCATCTCTGATCCTCAAGATGTTTGAAATCTATTTTCCCTTGTTACGTTCTCTTGTTTCGGACAGAGAATTCCTTTCATTTATTTTTTTCCAAATCGTGCCCCCTCCGTCTCTGGTAAGGACAAGCCTTGTCCTGCGTCTGCTTCTGTGTGCCCCTCCCATTCCTCAGCCAGCCTTGCTGATGATCATCCCGGTTTCTCTTGATGGCTTGCAGAGAGAGGACGTGGCCACGCAGTTCGGCCAGATGACCCTGAGCCGGCAGTCCTCGGGGGAGACTCCCGAGCCCCCCGCTGGTCCCGTCTACCCGCCGTCCCTCCTGCCTCAGCCCACCCAGCAGCCAAGCTATGTCATTGCTTCCACGGGTCAGCAGCTTCCCACAGGGAGCTTCTCTGGCTCCCAGCAAGTCCTCCAACCCCCTGCCTCGCCACAGGGATTCGTGCATCAGCCTCCACCCACACAGGTGAGTGTGCTTCTTCTCACATTTGGGACCCAGAGCTGGTTGACTCAGAACACCTTGAGCTCGGTTTCCATGTAGAATATTGCCGACTCTTCCCGCCTCGCCCTTCTGGGGCATACTGATACTCCCAGCCTACAGGTCCTGGTCTGTCCTGTCCACCAGCTGTGCAGAGTCTCATAGGGCTCAGAAAGGAAGTTGGATGAAGTGGACCTGTGTCCCCAGGACCAGAGGGGATGGCCCACTGTCTAGGCTGCTGGTGCAAAGACCATGGCAGAGCATCACCTCCTGCCGGATGTGGCTCACTATGGTGATGGCTCAGGGCAGGAAAGCCCTGGGGAAGGAAGCGGGGAAGTCACCTCCTAGGGCCTTGCATCTCTCCTGCTGCTGCTCTGGAGACGTGTTTCCTTTCTTACCCATTCCTAAACGTCTTTCTGGAGCTAATCGGGGGCTCCTCTCAGAATATGAAGGAGGAAGCTAAGCCCCCTCCACTGTACTCACTGTACTCTCCTCTCCCCTCGGGGCTCTGGCCTCCCATGCCCGCCCACAGGTAGCCATTAATCATATTTAATTGACTTGAGCATGTAAGACACCACAGATCACTGATTTTTACTGTCTTCTCAAAGACTGATTATGTGTTACTCTTCACCACCAAACATCTCTGGGGCTCTCCTGGGCATCCCTTGCTGAATATTGCAAGTGATTACTGTCAAGATGTAAAATGCACTGAGGCGTTTTCTGGTCCATTTTCAAGGCATGCATAGCCCAAGCAAATTCTATCCTAATTATGAAATATCTCATTGGAGGAGCTGTTTCAAGTACAGCGTCACCTTTGTATCATCTGTGGCATTGCCTTAACATCTTGAATAAATTATTTTCTTTTCCAGCCATGCAGAATCCTCTACCATGAAGTGATTTTCACCCTGTCATTCATTTTATCTTGAGTGATAATTATTGTCCACCTTTAGCTGCCTTCTCTGTAATGTAGCAGTGTCACTGGTAGGGTTTAAAGTCAAAGCGGCTCAGTCGTGTCTGACTCTGTGACCCCTTGGACTTTATAGTCGATGGAATTCTCCAGGCCAGAAAAATGGAGTGGGTAGCCTTTCCCTTCTCCAGGGGATCTTCCCAACCCAGGGATTGAACCCAGGTCTGTCACCTTGAAGGTAGATTCTTTACCAGCTGAGCCAACAGGGAATACTGGCATATTCTGCAGAGTACTGGAGCCACCCAAGAATACTGGAGTGGGTAGCCTGTCCCTTCTCCAGCAGATCTTCCTGACCCAGGAATCAAACTGGAGTCTCCTGCATCGCAGGCAGATTCTTTACCAACTGAGTTATCAGGGTAGGGTTTAAGGAGATGTGGAAAATAATTTTAAGTTACAGGAGAACAGGCCTCACTAATATATTAGTGATTTTAATAATATTTAATTATTGGGAAAGAGAAGACTTGGCAGAATATTCAGTTGAAGCCTTTTTTTTTAAAAAAAAAAAGATGTCCTTGCTTGATTGAAGGAATTCCAGTTTTAGTGAGCAAAGATACTAGAGCAAATATTAGAGTAAAGACAACCCAGAGTGCTGGTGTATCTGCAATGGAAATGCTCTCATCCTCTCTTCAACAGATTTAAAAATAGAAAGAGGGAAGGGGGAAAAAAACAGAAAACACATGTTCATGATCAGTCTGAACATCTCTGAACTTCTTTGTAAAATAACCACAGGTAAAGGTATAGGATATATCCCACAGTGATTTTCAATTTATTAAACATTTTAAGACTCAATGACTCGATGATGTGTAATAGTGAAAAGAACATGAAATATGGTCTGTGGCCATATATGAAAATATGCTCAATTTATGCAGAAAAATGAACCTATTTAATAACTATAAAGGTCAGTTTTGTCTGACTTTCCATGAAGACCCAGCCCACCAGGAGAGTGAAGCAAATATGCATGGACAAGGCAAAGAGGGCAAGCCATAAAAATCTCCATGCTCAAACAGATGGCTCCTAAATTTATTCCAAACAGATAAACCTTGTAGGCTGTGAACTGGCATGCCTCTGCTTACATTTTAAAGAAATTGATAGAAGAAAAGTCAGAGGCCTAGAAATAAAAGGTAATTGATTAATAAGAAAAGAGCCTTCATATAAATGACCTGAGACAGGCAAGAAATCTTTCCAGGTCAGTAGAGATTTGATTTGAATCTTACTGGAAGTAATTAGAATATTTTCAGTCATTCCCAGTCAGGAGAAAGTGACAGAAGGTGACATAAACAATAATTTTGACCTATATCCCTTTCTAGACTGAACACTCTTTTTTAACCTATGTCCCTTTTTAGACTGAATATTCTTTTCTTTTCTTTTTTTTTTGGAGGGGGGTACTGGCTATGTGCCACTCTGATAAGTGCAGTGCTGGACCTCCCTTATTTCATGACTTCATGCTCTGATCCTTTTAGGCTGGAGACCAGATTTCATGACTTACTTGTGTTTCCACTAGAGAAACAATTCAAGTTAGATGATTACCTTTAAGTGAAGTGAAAGTCGCTCAGTCGTGTCCAACTCTTTGTGACCCCTTGGACTGTAGCCCACCAGGCACCTCCATCCATGGCATTCTCCAGGCAAAAATACTGGAGTGGGTTGCCATTCCCTTCTCCAAGGGATCTTCCCAACCCAGGTTTCTCGCATTGCAGGCAGATTCTTTACCAGCTGAGCCACCAGGGAAGCCCGATCACATTTAAAACTACCCTAAAAATGTGTTGTCGTTATTGCTGACTGTTTCATTCACTCTTCTTGCATTTAAAAAAATACAAAATTCAGTGCTTTAAGACAACAGCCATTGTCTAGCTCACAGCCAGGTCAGCAGTTTGTGGCAGAACTCCATGGGAATGACCTGGCCCTTCACCACGTGGTGCTGTCCCAGGAGCTGTACTGGGACTGGAAGGTCCCATTTGGCCTCGCTCTCGAGTCAGAGCACGGGGGTCTTGGCTAGGCAGCCTCTGGCCTCCACATGGCCTCTTTCTCCAGCTGGGAAGTCTGGACTTCTTCTCCTAGTGGCTAGGCTCTCTCCTGAAAGAGTGAAAGCTGCAAGTCTTCTTAAGGATCAGGCATACAAGCCTCAGAAATCATCACTCCTGTATCATGACATTGGTGACACATATGTGGGCTTCCCTGGTGGCTCAGCCGGTAAAGAATCCACCTGCAATGCAGGAGACCCCGGTTAGATTCCTGAGTCGGGAAGATCCCTGAAGAAGGGATTGGCTACCCATTCCAGCATTCTTGGGCTTTTCTGGTGGTTTAGATGGTAAAGAAGCCTCCTGCCATGCCGGAGATCTGAGTTTGATCTCTGCGTTGGGAAGATACCCTGGAGAAGGGAACAGCTACCCAGTCCAGTATTCTGGCCTGGAGATTCCATGGACAGAGGAGTCTGGCAGGCTACAGTCCATAGGCTCACAGAGTCGGACACAACTGAGCGACTTTCACTCTCAATGCATATGCATGTAGGCTGGGTGGCCATCTTTGCAATTTACTGTATTCACATTATGTCATAAGATGACAATGTATTTCATGTTTAAAGACATTACTCCGTTTGCAGCCCTCACGTCCTGCCATTGTCCCCTTCCTTCCCCAGATGCCTGTGTATTACTATCCGTCTGGTCAGTACCCTACCTCAACCACGCAGCAGTACCGGCCCATGGCCTCGGTTCAGTTCAGTGCTCAGAGGGGCCAGCAAATACCGCCGACGGCGCAGCCAGCAGGTACTTGGAATCTGTTGCCCATTTCCTCCTCCAGCTCAGTTATTTTGCACATACATCTCTCAGCTGTCCTCTTTGGATGAGCATCCAAGCTTCACAGTTCAAATCAGCTCATTTCCCTTCCCCGGGGAAGATAACGGAGCGTTTGATTAACTCTATGTGGAAAAGTGACAGGTCCCACGAGGTGAAACTCACGTTACCCAGCCTCCCCAGCATGCATGCGAAACACGGTCTGCATAACTGACTTGGGGACCCTCTTAGTTTCTCTGACAGCTGAGAGCCAACCACCTCCCGATCTTCCTAGTTCATACTATCCCCACCCATTTTAAACCTAAAGAGACTCTTGCCCTGTTCCTAAGGCTAGGGAACCATGTTAGGTTGTTTCTGTAGCACCGTAAAAAAATGCAGTGTCTTGAGAAGAAGGTCACTGACACCTCAGCCTGTGTCCCCATGGGACTCGGACCCGGGCTCATGGTCTGGAGGGCCATTCACCGCCTGCGGCAGCCACTGTGCAGTGGGAAGGGGGGCCGAGGCACTGTCCGAGAGTGAGTAGCAGGTCTCACAGTGAACCGGTCTCTTTCCCTACTGTGTCACACTCCTGACGGGACGCCGCCAGCCCAACGGCAGCAGGAAGCCGGCAGGCACGAGGGCCCTGTCGTGGGGTCACACGGGTGTCCCTCCCGCTGCCCACACGGTGGGGGGAGCCGCCGATGGTCCTGCTGAAGACCCCCTGGCCGGGGGCCCTGCCTTCCGTGAGTAGGGCGGCGTGTTAGCACGTGTTCCCATCTGTCGTCCGGCTTCCGCACTGGATCTGTGTATGTGCCTCTGTAATGTGTGAGACGTGGGGGTGGGAGATATATGGGAAATACACAGCTTTTGTAAGTTGTGACCAAAAGCAGCATCTTTCCCAAGAATGCGTGCAAATCCCCACCAGAAGAATACTCATGCTGGTGGGGCTGGCATTTTGTCAGTTGGGAGGGATCATTTATTAACTGTCTTGGGACTGGCTATCTGTTCTTTAATTCATCTCACGACCTACTTAACTTCTGTGGGAGAAGATAGGGACATGTATAGCAGGCAACCAGACTTTGCCTTGTTTTCAACACTGTGTCAGTTTCAGAAAGAATAGATTTTGACCTCTGAATGGACACTTTTGCAGTAATGAGAGCACTAAAGGTTTCTAATTATTAGTTATTTTAAGATAGGTGTTTGGCCATATTTTCTCTCCTTGTTGGAAAATGTTATCTCTTTCAAGCTGGTGGTAACTGTGCTGTCAATTTAGATACAGTCTCTAGTGATGTGTTGTTTACATTCTGAACCATCTTTTTTTTTTTTTTTTGTCTGCTTATGTTTATCAAAGAGTTAATTTATAATCTTCTAGCATAGCAAAGTTTCCCTTTTGGTTACTGATGCCTTTAAAAGAAGAAAGATATCAATATCTAATTATAAGAATTTTAAAATTTTTAGTTAAGTGCCACTGGTTGAGAGTTTTCTGAAGGATATGCTAGCCTTGTGTTAGGGTATGGTTCACATACAGGAATGCAGATCCAGAGGGCAGGAGCCAGTTGCACTGTGAGCTCTGGGTCTGTGTGAGGGGCTGAATAAGCTGGATGAATGTATTAACTGGGTAACAGAATAAGCTTTTTAGAACAACCGTCAGACTCCCCACTGCCTTCACTGATGCATGTCAACACAACAGAGAATCCATGTGACCTTTGTTTCTTCTTTTTTAAACACTGTGGGAGAATTTGGGGATGCAGAAACCACTCTCCCCATCTCAGGGAGAGCTAACTGGTAGCATTTATGAAAACCCAGTGGCTCTGATTTGTCCCATGGCTCCACATCACCAGGGAACTGCCACCCCAAGGTGAGATAATGGCACGTAATTAAAAGAAGGCATTCTAAGTCAGTATCTTGCTCAAAATAGCAGCTGGTGCTTCAGGTGTCAAGGAAGTGAGTGGCAGCTAATGTGTCTGTTGGGGTGGGCAGATGAGAAACGCCAAAATGATACGTGCACAGCATAATCCTTGAAATGGGTAACATAGTGTGCACATGCGGGCCCTGAGCTCCTAGTTCAGTGAGCACACCGGACATTAGGCCTAACATTCCCCAGCATTTTCCACCTCTCCTGAATTTTCTGAGTGTTTGGGAGGGCAGCTGGTGATCTCCCTGAGAGTCCCTCTGCTAATTAAACCCAAGGAACACAGCTCAGCGATGGCTCCGTGATGGTAGAAGGGGCCCTGGGACCCTACAGCTGGGGAGGCTTTTTGCCGAGCTTAGTGGCACCAACAGCGACTTCCCAAAGGGACATGGTGAGTTATTTGGGGGAGCCGCTGTGTCGGTGGACCCTCTGACAGAGAAGGCCTCCTAAGCCTGTGTGTTAACCAATTTATCATAACAGCGTAAATACACTCACTGGTTTTGCCTTTACTTCCTGGTGTGGATGATCCTCTAGAAATTAACATGCTGGTAACTAAGCCAGCACGTTACCAGGGCAGATAACATATAACTAATTCTCTAAGTACACAAGTTGGCTTGACAGCAGAACAACTTGAAAACCTGGACTCTTGCCTCCCAACTCACATGGGCTTCCATGTTATTTTGCAGAGCTGGTCAGGAACAAATGGCAGAGAGCAGCTGAGACATCTGCATAGGAATCACACATTGGGAAGGAAAAAAATAAGAGTTCCTTTCAGATCACGTCTCCAATTCCAAATTCCCTTTTCAGTTGACTTAAAAAGCAAAATATATGTATGTATAGCTTCATTCTTGGTTCTCCAAGATCTTGGGCATGTCCTAAAAGCAACAAAAATGAGCTTGTAAAGCCCCATATACCTTCCTAACTAGGCATTTGGGAATGAATACATCCTAATTTTGGTATTAGAGTACTGCTGGTTTCATAAAATAAATTAGAAAGTATTTCCTGCTCTTCTGTTTTCTGGTCCAAATGTGTCAAGCTGGTACTAAATCTTTAAATGTTTGTTAGTATTCTCCAGTGAAACTGTCAGAGCCTGGGAATTTGTGGAATCAGAAATATTTTGTTTTCTTTCTATTTGAAAATAATGTGTGGAACTTTTCCATTATAAATTCATTATGGTTATAAGACTATTCCAATTATCCATTTTATCTTTGCTGAGCATTGGTAGTTTGTGGTTGCTGAGGAATTGGCCCATTTCTTCTAAGCTGTAGAATTTATGGCTATAAAGTTGTCCGTAGTTCTTTATTATTCCTTTATTTTTCTTTTCTTTTTTTTTTTGGCTACACTGGGTCTTTGTTGCAACTCAGGAGTTCTTTGTTGTGGCATGCGGGCGTCTGGAGATGTCTGTGCAGGCTCAGTAGTTGAGGCCCACATGCTTAGTTGCCCTGTGGCATGTGGGATCTTAGCTTCCAACCAGGGATTGAACCTGCATCCTCTGCATTGCAAGGCAGATTCTTAACCACTGAACCACTAGGGAAGTCCCTCCTTTATTATTTTTTTAATAGCTGCAGAGTATGTTGTGATATCTTGTTCCACCTTGATAATGATAATTTTTAAATTCTCTTAATTATCATAAGAGCTTCCCTGGTGGCTCAACTGAGAAAGAGTCTACGTGCAATGCAGGAGACTTGGGTTAAATTCCTGAGTTTGGAAGATCCGCTGGAGGAGGAAATGGCAACCCACTCCAGTATTTTTGCCTGGAAAATTCCATGAACAGAGGAGCCTGGCAGGCAGGTTACCATCCACAGGGTCTCAAAGAATCAGACAATCTTGCTAAATTTATCGATTTTATTGATCTTATCAAAGAACTGCCTCTTTGTTTCATTAATTTTCTCTATGTTTTATTTTCAATTTTATTGATTTCGGCTCTTTCTTTCTTTCTTTTACTTATTTTAGTGCTATTTTGCTCTACTTTCTATAGTTTTTTGAGGTAGGAAGTTGGATTATTGATTTAAAACCTTTGCTCTTTTCTAATGTAAGATTTTAATGTTCTAAGTTTCATTGTCAAGTCCACTTTGGCTGTGTCCCACATATTTTTATATGTCATATTTTTGTTCATTTGTATGTATTTTTTCTTTTCTTGGAGATTTCCTCTTTGACCCATGGTTTTATTTAGAGGTGTATTGTTTAATATGCAAATGTTTGGAGATTTCCATGTTGTATTTCCATTATTGATTCTAGACTTATTTCATTATTGTCAAAAACTATGATTGATTTCAGTTCTTATAAAATTGTTGAGGTTGGTTTTATAGCCCAGGATATGGTCTCTCTTGGTGAATGCTCCTTTAAACACTTGGAAAAAATGGGTATTCTGTTGTTGTTAGGTGGAATGTTCTATACATTTCAATCAAATCCTATTTATTTTGTTGTTCAGATCTTCTGTAATTTTGCTGATTTTTTATTTGCTCATTCTGTCTGTTGCTGACAGGTGGATATTCACAACTCCAACTATAAGACTTCCTAAAGTCCTGAAATGAATCTCAAGACAAAGGTTGCCCCCACCCCCAACCCCATACCCCTGAAGTCTAAGGATGAAGGGAGGTCTATAGCTATTCGGAGCATGTTGGGTCCTTTCCCAAATAAACAAGAAGTGCTTCCTTCCCTAAAAAAGCTGGAAGCATTCCATAGAAATTCCATTCCGTAGTCTGGAAGGGAAAGGCCCTTTGACCAGTGGAGTTTGGGTAAGGTCTTCTATAAGCTGCCGCCGTGTCTCTCACACGCCAGGCTTTCAGCCCTGTTGCTCAGTGGCGGTAATATGCCTTTAGGTCTAGGTATACAAATCACGAAGCTAACTGCTTTACAAGGGACAGTCCAGTGGTCTGCTTGGCCTGATAGAGCAGAAGATTCTGTATTCTCGATTGTCAGGAAAATAAACTAACACTATTGTAAAACAGTTATCCGCCAATTAAAAATTAAAAAGAAAATAGAACAATAGGAAGAGAACATGGATGGCTTCAGAGAAGGGGGGGGGGGGACACAAAACTTGCTGGAATCTTAAATTAGACCAGATTCTAACTCCTGTGGATCATTTGAGGCGGATCCTGACGATTGTGGCGATGCCTCTCACTTCTACTTTTTAAATCCTTTTCCTCTCCCACATTCTCCTGCTCTCAACCATCTGCTAAATGAGGCATTTTGGATAAAAACCGATTTCATAGAGCGCTTTCCATGACAGTGTTTTACTTTTAAAACTGTAGTTCAAAAGGAAACAATGAAAATCTTAACACGCTTATTGCAAACCCCCCTGCAGCTTTTGTGGAGCTTCTGCAGGCTTACCTAATTTACTTCTGCTCTGCTCAGGTCTCTGTGTTGAGCTGGTGAGACTCCACCCTGCCTTGTGATAGGAAAGTTGGGATTTCTTGCAGGAGGAAGTGGTGGAGGTCTTTAGAAGTTTTTAAACTTGATTTTTTTTTTTTTTCATTAGTATTTAAGGTAAACCTCACTTGGACTTTATCTTACACTCAGCTCATCAGCCATCATGAAATTTAAATAGTACTGATAGAAATGGAAATGGAAGTTAAACACTCAGTTTTGCTAGATGAGGAAACCAAAGATCAACCTCCTGCCGAATGTGGAATCTCTCTCATCAGGACCAGGGAGCATGTGCATGTGAGTGAGAGAAAAATGTATGAAGGTTTAAAATATTAAATGAAAACTGCTCACCCCTCCAGACATGACTGAGCGACTTTCACTCTCACTTTTCACCCCTCCAATTTAATCATCAAAAGATCATAGTAATTCAGTGTTATGAAATCAAGTGTAAGACAGCCTAACCAACCAATCCACTTCAATAAACAAATATACACATTTTTTCAAAGTTTAAATGCCCAAGGACTATGTCACAGATCCATATTCAGGGATACTGTAAATTTGGATTTTCTTTGTATTTGTTTGGTTTTGGCTGTGCTGCATAGCATGTGGGATCTTAGTTCCCTGACCAGGGATCTAACCCACGCCCCCTGCAGTGGAAGCATGGTGTCTTAACCACGGGACCACCAGTGCTGTGCTTAGTTGCCCAGTCATGGTCAGACTCTTCACGACCCCATGGACTGTAGCCCGCCAGGTTCCTCTGTCCATGGGATTCTCCAGGCAAGAATAATAGAGTGGGTTGCCATGCCTTCTTCCAGGGGATCTTCCCCACCCAGGGATCGAACCCAGGTCTCCCACACTGTAGGCAGATTCTTTACTGTCTGAGCCACCAGGGGAGTCCCCTATTTGGATTTCCATATACTGAGCAATTTGGGAATGTCTATAAAGTAATAATGCTCCCATCAAAAGTCATACATGTGACTAGTTTCGATAGTATTCAGATGGCAGGGAATAACCAGGCCCTGGAAACCTACCCACATCACCCTTTGGCTGTGGCACGGCTTTCCTTTAATCATTTTATTTGTCTTCTGGATGTACAACAATGGAACGGGGTTGGATGGCATTCCTGGCAGGAAGATAGAATTATCTGTGACCTGTGTATATCTGAAGATACACCAAAGCCTGTGCTCCTTTCCTGATAGGAAAAGCAACGTCTTAGTTTCTTCTTTCTTTTAGGAGTGATATGTCTTGTTGCAATAGCATATTGTTCCTATTAACAGCTCCTACTGAGAAGGAAGATTATTGCCTCTTCAGTGTTGTTCTGAAACGCATTTTGGATGGGGAAAAATGCACCTTAATGGAGTCTATAAATTTATTTAACCAGAACAGTTGATTGAACTTGACAGCGACTCCTGTCCTTTAGCCTTGCTTATGAAGCAATCAGTATCAATGTAATTGAGAAGGGTTTTATCTTGAAAAACATTTTCTCCGTCTTTGTTCTTAGGATGATATTCCTCATCTTGACTTCTTTCCCTCTCAGGGTTGGCTAAGCTGAGGAGACAGAGCATCAGATGCCAGAGCTAAAGAAAGAATGTGGTTGACTGGCGTCACCAATACGAGATGCTCATTTATAGAAACTGGGGCCTTCTCTTTTTATCTTAAATTTATTTCCCAAATTTGATTTTTTTTTAAAAAAAAGAACCATTTTCCTAATTACGCTTCATATAATTTCCATACATTTTAATATTTTAAACCTCATTAATCTATTTTTTTTTAATTTGAGAAATAATATAAAACCAATAATCACTCAGAGAAGGGATGCAAAATTTTTTACACTTGACAACTCTAAGGAAGTGATTGCACTTTGGATGTCTGCATTATTCTGTTCCTAAGAGCAGAGTGGGTAAATTATAAAAGAGTTACAGGAGAATTTAATTGTCTGATTTCTGTTAACATCAGAGGAAGTCACATGGATAAATCCTTGTGGAACACGCTGTTCCGAAAATATCAGTCTGGAAAAGGTTTCTATGGAAATGTTCATGTGTTTCTTTCATTAATTGGTCTAATTATTCCATTTACAGAAATAGGAATGAGAAGTGTTAAGCTGGGATTCTGGGAAAGGTTAACACTATTAGAAGCAATGATAGGAATCATGCTGTTTTTAGGTCTGAAAATCTTACAGGTTTGGAAAGCAATATAGATGGCCAGGTCCCTCTGTCCCCCAGGTCATGGTAAAAGAATTTATTCAACATATTTGAAATAGTTACTTTAACACTTTGCATTTTATGTACCTTTGGTGTTAATATATTCATCTGTAGCACAGTTAAACACGACTGCGACAGTTAGACTTTCTGCTTTTCTGTAAAGATCGTAAGTAAGACAGATCATAACATTATCTCTTTTCTTTATCTTATGCAACAGAAAGTGGAAAACATAGCTTGTTAGAGAAAAAAAGAGTCAGATTAGAGGATGACAAGGAAAGAATTGTGGCCAGAAAAGCACACAAATACTGATTTTTGAAAACTCTAACATCTTTCATGTGTGATTGTCCTAAGAGAATATGAACACAATAGTGATATCCAGAGAACCCAAACTACTTTTCCAAGGTGTCAGATTTACCTGATGGTATAAAGCCAAAGTAAATTAAGAGAATTTAAGATGTTTTGTGCCATACATAGTCTTGATCCTCCCTTTTTGGGTGCTACATTTTTTTATTTCTTACAAATTGGTTGCCAGCAATTTCTGCGGTCAGCTGTCACCTAGGCCTACAAATGACTTCATTTTTCAGCTGCATTTTTCTTTAGAAAATATTTTTTTCATTCTTCATGGTCTCCGTTTCCTTCCCATCCCTAAATCTATTTTCTTATTTTATTGTCCATCTTTACTTGTATTAATTTATTTTTTGAATATTTACTTTTTGGCCGCATGGCATGTGCGATCTTAGTTCCCCGACCAGGGATTGAACCCACGTCCCCTTCAGTGGAAGTGCAGCATCTTAACCACGGGGCCCCCAGGGAAGTCCCTGTTTTCTAGCTTTAATTCTTAACTCTACATGAACAGTCAGTCTCTCCTGTCTGTCACTTGTTTTCATTTCCATTTTTCCTTGTATTAAATAAGATTTTTCCCTGCAAACTCTGGGTACTTTTTCTTACATCTCATGTGTTCACTGTCTGCATTTTCCCCTTTACTTTAGTTTTTCAATCTCATTTCTTTCCACTCTACACATCCCTTGCCATTAAGGGATAGGACACTCAGTTCAGTTCAGTTCAGTTCAGTCGCTCAGGGATAGGACACTGCTTTTCCCCAAAGACGTCCACAATCTAACATTCAGATGATTCAGAAAAATGAGCTGGATTTTCCCTACATTCCAAAGCAGAGCATGAAACATACCAGACTAGCTTTTGTCTCCAGTGCCATCAATGAGCCTTCGGGGATTGATTTCACTTAGAAATTTGTGGTGATAAAACAGTGAACAGCACCTTGAATTATGTTATTTATATCGTGCTTTCCAAATTCCAAGCTAACATGGTACCCACAGAAAAAATTATTAGCCTAGTGTTTAAATTTATCCTTTCCAAGGAGTTCACTATTGCTTAACATTGTTGATGTTTTTCTAATTTTGAATAGAAAACTGTGCAAATCACTAACATCAAAGGACACTATCTCAAAGGAAGTAGCCCTGAAATAAGCTCCTCTTCCCAGGTGGTTCAGTGGCAAAGAATTTAGCTGCAGTGCAGGAGACCCAGGTTTGATCCCTGAGTTGGGAAAATCCCCTGGAGGAGGAAATGGCAACATACTCCAGTATTCTTGCCTGGAGAATTCTATGGACAGAAGAGCCTGGCGGCCTACAGTCCATGGAGTCGCAGAGAGTCGGACACAACTGAGCAACTGATACTAAAATTCTTTCTTCTCTCCTCTGTCTTCAGATGTGACTATTTAGGGACACCACATTTATATATCAGTTCAGTTCAGTTCAGTTGCTCAGTCGTGTCCGACTCTTTGCAACCCCATGAACTGCAGGACATATATATGTATAAATTCAGCCAAGCCATTCAGCATGGACTTACCTTATTCATGACATCCTAGCTTGCCCCTTCCTCAGACCAGGAGCACAAGCACTGTAATCACCCCTTCAGCTGTGAATTGCCACTGGCCCCTCTGTCCACATGATGCCTCATAAACCTGATAGCTCTGGAGCCAGACAGCAGTGACTGGAACCCAGGAGGCTGCAGGATTATAGGAGGCTCGTAAAATTGGTATAATTCTCAAAGACGCACAGTGGCTCACATACCCTCTTTAAAGCAGACGGGGGTTGCATGGTTTCAAGCAGGATCACTAACTCACGTGTAACAGCAAGATTCCATGGCAGAGGCAGTTTTGCACAGCTCCTCATTGCAAGAGCAGCGTGCAGTGGGCTTCACACCCATACTCTTGTTCAGCCCCTGAAATGGCCACAGTCCCCTGCATGGTTGCTTCCAGGTTCTCTTCACGATTGTCAGCCCGTCTTCCCGGCTGCAGCAATGGCCTTCGAGGACAGCTACCAATCCCTAATCACTCCCTGACATCATCTCCCTGATTCCCACACCATTTCCTCAAAGGTACCTTAGAGACTCATTAAAATCGCATTTTTAATTTTTTCCCAGATGCTCTTACTCTGTTGCTTTTTTGTGTTTATTTTTGAAGTAGGTCCAGCACCACTGAACTTTTTATGAGCCATTGTGGGTCATAACTGTTTCAAGAACAAAAAAATAAATGGCAGAAAGAGGAGTCAGAAGAGCGCCGACCCCCCCTCCCCACACCGCCAAATACTGCAGTGGAGTACACATTTCAAGGGGTTGTTAGAACACGTGCTAGGATGCACCAGACTTAGCTCCAGGTGGGACTGTGTGCATTTCTTTCCCAAGGAAAACAATGCAGAGATAACTATCGCTCTGATGATTCGTCTTTGCATGGACCGTGTTAACATTGTTGATGTTTTTCTAATTTTGAATAGAAAACTGTGCAAATCACTAACATCAAAGGACACTATCTCAAAGGAAGTAGCCCTGAAATAGGCTCCTCTTCCCAGGTGGTTCAGTGGTAAAGAATTTAGCTGCAGTGCAGTACAGGAAGTAATTATAGCTGTACATACTGGCAGCAAACAAATGAATATTTAAAATTTAGCTGTGTGGTATTAATTTTATACGATAGTGGTCAAAGGGCTCGGGCTACTCTTTGATGAATTTTGATGAACACCTTGGCTTCCTCATGCTAGGTAGTTAGAAGAGGAAAAAAGAGTCCAAAATGGTGGTGGCTAAAAGAAGGGAAAAGTCCCTGGCCGGTTTTGGCTCCTCTTTTTATGTTTTCCTCCTCCCCTGGGCCTCCCTGTGTAAACTGGGCTAGCCAGGAGTGCTGTTTGTTTTACCTGAGGTCCTCACTCTGGTCCTCGGACCTTCCTTTGTTCTATTTCGTGGCTTTCCCCTTCTTTGTCTTTTATCCATGACCATTTTGAACTCCCTTTTCCTCTTCTAACTACCTAACACTCAGTTGATACCAACTAGGTCTGTCTTGGAGGAAAGGCTCTGTTTTTACTGGGAAGCTTGTCAAAAAGAACAATCCAAGGACAAAAGATAAATCAAAGAGTTGAGCTCCTGTCTAGCTGAAAATTGTGGCAATTTTCAGTCCTAGAGGTAATTTTTGTCATTTTATTTAGAACGTATAACTTTTTATAAACTGTAAAAACAGCACAGTGCTTATAGGAAAAGAATTTTTTGAAAAATACAAAAACTCCTTGCTAACAGAACAGGGTTTTTTATTTTTGCCTCTCTTTTTCTGCCTTTGAACTTATGCATACGCTTGTTGTGTATAGGCAAATAATCGTAGATCATGACAGTTTCTTCTTAATACTGCATTTTTATTTATTGAAAACACCTTATTGTTTTACTTGCATGTAGACTGATTCTCAGTTCTGCAACACTATATTCAGTTCTGCAACACTGTATTTCTATGCAGAACGGTATTTGCAGATGAAACATGCATATTTGCTATTTTTTTAATGTTTTATTTTTTCGCTATGTCAGGTCTTAGTTATGGTGTATGGGCTCCGTAGTTGCATTGCTCGGACTTAAGCTCTGTGGCGTGTGGAAAATTCGTTCCCTGACCAGGAATCATACCTGAGTCCTCTGCATTGGAAGGTGAATCCTTAACCCCTGGAGCACCAGGGAAGTCCTGGCATGCATGTTTAAATAAAAAATTCAAGACAGTGTACAAACTGGAGCTAGTGAGTGAGTTTAACATTGTTGCAAACTACGGATACAATACAGGAAGTAATTATAGCTGTACATACTGGCAGCAAACAAATGAATATTTAAAATTTAATTATAATAGTGTGGTGAGTGGCATAATTTTGATAGCAATAATGAATCATCCTGCTTCCAGCCTTGTAGGTCCAGCCTTGCCTTAGTCACCTGGGAACACCCAAGAGAACCCCAAACATCCCAAAATACCTTGCATGGTAACAACAGTTACAACATGGACTATTTCCCAGAACGGTTCTTGCGCTTCTCGTTTCCTCTTCAATTAAAAAATAATAATAAATGAAATTAAATATGAAAGCATATGTAATGGGGGAATTAAAGCCTCCAAATGTCTCTCTTATCTATCTATCTTTAAACTTCCACATCCTAGGACTATTTCAAAACAGACTGTTGTTATTGGCTTTGCTATTCTCTCCCCAAACAGGGAGGGCTTCACAGAAATTTCAGGGTATTTCTCTACCTTCTGTCAAGCAATCTTCTCTTTTTAATTTCTCATTGTTAAAATGACACAATTCAAGGAGCTCACATGCTCTAGAGTTGGAGTCAACCTCGAGCATCTCTGGGATGTGCCACACAAAGGACACGGTTTCCTTGGCAACTAGAACCTGGGGGAAAAAGCATGAAAACATATGCTCCCTACCTCCTTCCCTGGGGCCCCTTGGCACTGCTGTTCGTCAGGCATAGAAACTGAACTTGAGACAAGACTGCTTGCCCTCCTCCACATGTTTAGCCTTTGACCCCCACTACCAGTCACTTGCTCGCTCTTCCCATCAATGAAAATAGTTCATCTGTGAATGGGAATTGTTTCATTATTGCCCTTAGCTGATATTTTCTAGAAATGCAAACTGAGAAAAGGAAATGGGCTTTTAAGGAGTTTGTGTGTATGTTTGTATGTGTGTGTGCCCATGTACATGAATATGTTCATCCATATAAACTGAATTTAAATGACTGGTAACACTTATCTTTACATTTATTTTCAATTATGAATTTGCATAATAGCTTTTTTATAAATTCTGGCAGGATATGATGGCATATTTGGTGACTGGTGTGAAAATTATTGTATTAATTTGGCAGAACTTATAACATACTAAGTATGCTTCTAAAAAAAGTTCCCATGAGCTCAAAATACTTTTCTCCTTGTGTTAAAAATGGCAAGACAAATACTGGCATGTGAATTTATATCAATAGGTAGATGAATCTAGGAAGTCTGATTCCAGGGACATCATTCAGTAGGTATGGGAACCAGCTGATGTGATTTTCAGTCCTAAACTCTCACAGTGTCCCAGGAAGTCAGTAATCCCATATCAGCCTACATTCCAAACTCACCCTCTTCCTAACCCACTCCATCCCTCTTCGCTGTGTTTTTCCTTCCCCAGAACAATGATGGAGAGGATGCACGTGTAATTGTTGATTTCTAAATTCTGGGGCTGCTGAGTTTGTCGGCTGTGGAAGGATATTTAGTGTGTTGTGGCCTTTGGCTTCTTTTTCCAGGTAATTGAACCACCTGTTCAGTTTGGAACTTCAGGAATGTAAGTGTTTGTCAAGAGATTTATTGTCTCTTATTCAGGAACAAGTATTCAGCACAAGTAGCAAAAACAAAAAAAAAGAGAGAGAGAGAGAATTAGTATCTGCCATGTGTGTGTGTGTGTGTGTGGTGTGAGTGTATGTTGTATGTGTTGAGTGTGGTGTGTGTGTGTGTGTGTGTCTGTGTCTGTGTACCACAAAGAACTGGAATTTACTTCTCCCTTTCTAGAGGCTGGAAGTGGAAGGTCAGGTTTTTGACAAGTTGGTTTCTTCTGAAGTCTCTCCTTCCAGAAATCTGTCCATTCTTTCTAAAGTGAAGGATTGAAAAAAAGATACTAAGTGCAGGGACTTCCCTGGCAATCCAGCGGTTAAGACTCTGTGCTCCCACTCCAAGGGGTGCAGGTTCAATCCCTGGTCCGGGAACTAAGATCCTCCATGCTGCGTGGTGCTGCCAAAATAAAACAAGAACGTAGTAAGTGTAGAAAACGAGTGTGTTCTGCCCAGGAGTTCTCATAACACTGTCAACAGGCACTAACACACTGGATCGTTTTCCCCATCACCGGCCAGAATTAACCAGAACAAACCAGTGATCATGTGTCACTTCCCATTTGGAGTTCCTCTAATGTTGCAGAAACTGCCTTATGCCTTCTGGAACTAGATGGCATGTGTCAAACATCACATTGTCCCTATGCATATTGATAAATGGAGATTAAAAAACCCAAGAGGATATGCCGGGGTTTATTCAAGAGGCTGTGAAACACAGTTAAAAAGACACCAAAAGCTTTCTTTTTCTTTTTCCCTCCTTTGTTGTAGTTGGTTTGTGGTGACAGTAACTGACTATAAATGATGCGAATCAGTAATGCCAGCTCGCAGCATCCCACGAGCTCTCTTCCTGTCCCAGCTCACACTGGTGGCCCCCAGGGTCCACAGGACTGTCGGGAAGACCGGCTACTTGAATCCTGTACATTTGCCTGGTGGTGACAGCCAGCGCTTGTACAAGACAACCACCATCTGGCTCTTTCTGCTACGTTTGCAGCAGAAGCCCCTGTTGGGTGGAGGGGATGTGAGAGGCTCCAGGCAAACCAGAACCTCTGTGAAATCACTGCAGATGGCTTTATTTTGGGAGCTAACAGGCATGCAAGTTGAAGCAGGAAATAGAAAAATAAATCAGCTGGGAATTTGATGTCTCCTTCTCTTCAAGGGGCTTGAGATGAATTTCATTGATTTATTAGGATGCTATTATGTACCTGGAAAGATTCAGAAGCATTGTGAAAGCAATTTGAAACTTTAAAGATTCTAAAGACCCCATCACGGAACTGAGGCTGTTAGGTTCTTCTTCAGGAGAGGTGTTGATATGTTGGGAACTAGCCATTGGAAAAAGGCACATTCATCATTCCTAAATCACTGTGTCTCAGGAGATGGTCCCTCTGCATTAGGATGGGGAGGGGAGCTTATCAAAAGTACAGATAACTGGATTTTCCTGAGTTACCGCAGGCTGGGTACCACCTCTCCCCCAGGAATACTCTGCTTTTGTAGAGAGGGTACGTTTCTTCAAAAGCTTTTTTTTTTTTTTTAATTTTAGCTAAGTGCTACTGATTCTAAAGCTCAGACAGATCATCTTTTGCAAAATGCATTCTCAAGCAATTAATAGGCCATTAATCTTAAAAGGAGAAGGCAATGGCACCCCACTCCAGTACTCTTGCCTGGAAAATCCCATGGACAGAGGAGCCTGGTGGGCTGCAGTCCATGGGGTCACTAAGAGTTGGACACGATTGAGCAACTTCCCTTTCAGTTTTCACTTTCATGCATTGGAGAAGGAAATGGCAACCCACTCCAGTGTTCTTGCCTGGAGAATCCCAGGGACGAGGGAGCCTAGTGGGCTGCCATCTATGGGGTTGCACAGAGTTGGACACGACTGAAGCGACTTAGCAGTCTTTAAGAACAGTTGCCCTAAAGTTAATCTACGTTGAGAATTCCTCTGATGTTTATTTCCTTCTCTATGCTCTAAGCAATCCTCATGAGCAGGGATACCATCGGGTTCAAATTGGTGGAGATTTCCATCCATATCTTCCAAGATGTCTGCATTGTCAAAAATCCTGTCAGATGCAGCAAACGTGGGCTTTCTCTAGATTGACGGATGTGTTCAGAGATGATTATTAAGATGAAGAGGTTAGAGTAAGCAAGGTGCATGACAAAGTGACCAGTATTTTCTTTATTTTTTTAACTTTTTTAAACTGGAGTGTAACTGCTTTATAATGCTGTGTCAGTGTGTCTGTCTCTGCTGTACAATGAAGTGAATCAGCCTGTGGACCATACGTGTATGTTGAAAGTGAAAGTGTTAGTCGCTCAGTTGTGTCCGACCCTTTGCAACCCCATAAACTATAGCCTGCCAGACTCCTTTGCCCATGGAATTCTCCAGGAAAGAATACTGGAGTGGGTAGGCATTTCCTTCTCCAGGGATCTTCCCCACCTAGAGCTTCAGCCCAGGTCTCCTGCATTGCAGGCAGATTCTTTACCATCTTAGCCACCAGGGAATATATATACAAATATCCCTTCCCTCCTGACTCCTTATAAGGCAAAGCTACTTATAAACTAGTCACGTGACCTCTGTGCCTTCCTGGGGGTGTGTGTGTGTGTGTGTGTGTTTTTTTTTTTAATACAATAACAGGATACAGTTATACAGTCACTGCTCCCATGAGCCCAGGGACTTCCTATTGGGCAACAGCCCTCTGCACCTCCTCCTCCTCCTTGATGTCCATGGAGGTAGCCCATCAAGACTGTCAGCAGAGTTAGTGTTCTAGTCTGTTTATTGGGATTTTTAAAAATTTATTTATTTGGCTGCACTGGGTCTCAACTGTGGCATGCACGATCTTTAGTCGTGGCATGTGGGATCTCTAGTCCCCTGACTAGGGATCGAACCCAGGCCCCCTGCATTGGGAACTCAGAGTCTTAGCCACTGGAGCTTCAGGGAAGTCCCTCTAGAATGTCTTTGCGGAGCATATTTTAATCTTCTCTGAGTGAAAACTAAGTAGAATTAAGAACCAGTATGACTTTTTGTTATTAAATGGTGGAAAGTAGAAACTAAAATACTGTTAATCTCCAGTATGTAGAGCCTGGAAAGGTTAGCACTGCAGCCACCAATGATGTTAATGACCAAAAAGTTTGTTCAGGTGTATCATGAGTTTTGGTAATTTCCCAGTGGTTTTGTAATCAATTTATTCATTGAGTCCCTAATAAAACCAGGCAGAAATTCAGTGATATTTGGAGACACAGGCCTAGTGTCATCCCACAAGGAAGCCACTTGCACCCCCACCCAAGCATCTGCTCAGATCTGTTGTGATTTTATAACATGTTTAAATAACACAGTGTCCTCAACATGCAAATCAAAAACTATTAACAGATACACACACAGACACACTCACCACCCACATGTACACACATATGGAATACATCATTATTATTTCACATAAATTTTTCCAGTAATTATTTCTTCACCTATTTTAAACTGTAATTACAGAGAATTAACTATATTCTAATATAAAATAAAAATGTAAATAAGTGGATAGATGGATAGATATTGGGTTGTCCAAAAAGTTCACTTGGGTTTTTCCATAAGGTGTTTACAGGAAAATCCAAATGAACTTTTTTGGTCAACTTGATAGATAGTAGATGATAAAAAAATAAAGAAAATTAGTTAAAATTACAGAGATATTCTGTCATGGAAAATATTTGTGTTAATAATGAAGATAGACTATACTTTGAACATTGTAAAAGTGATATTTGTGATGCTGTTAAGGAGATGTTGATACTGTTTCTCGGCATTTACTTCTTTGCTCTTCACATTCAGTCACTGAGGTTGGCAACAGGCACCGTGTCTGTGCACATATGGAACGCTGTTCCTGTGTGACCCACGGGCGTGGTACTATCCAGCTGTTAGAATATTAGAGCCCTCAGTCTGGGACTTCAGATCCTCACGCGTTTTCTCTCACTCTTCGTGCCATGCTTAGTTGCTCAGTCGTCTCCAACTCCTTGTGATGTAGCCCGCCAGGCTCCTCTGTCCATGGGATTCTCCAGGCAAGAGTACTGGAGTGGGTTGCCATGCCCTCCTCCGGAGGATCTTCCCAACCCAGGTCTCTCACATTGCAGGCAGATTTTTTACCACCTGAGCCTGATCAGTATTGGATTCATGAAGGCTAAAGGGCTGGAGAAGGAAAGCATCCTTGACCTCTTACTGCCAGTGGAGACCAGTTGTGTCAATGTAAACCTCACATAGCAGGTACACAGTCAATATTTTTAAATGAACAAATGGCAACATTTCCTAAAATGATAAGACCAAATGTTGGAAAAGATGGTTCTAAATGTCCAATTTAACCCTAATTTAAAGACCTGCATGTTGTTGAAGTTTTGTGAAGTCTTAATTTAGTGTTGTACTGATGGCCAGAAGTTCAAAATCAGAATTGACCCCTGGAGCCAAATAAACTCTAAAACAACATCATTCCCAGGACTGCTCAGTTCTAGTGGGGAGGGGTCATCTCCCCTCGATCCCTCAAGGACTTCTTTCACTAAATGTTACGGATTGTTATGCTCATTCAGACCAGGTGCTCTGAAATCTGTTGTTGCTTTTTTAATTTATTGGGGGTTTCTTTTAGTTTGTTTTTGTCTGCACTGGGTCTTCATCGCTGCTCGGACTTTTCTCCAGGTGCAGCGAGTGGGGGCTACTGTCTAGTCAGGGTGTGTGGGCTTCTCATTCCAGTAGCTTCTCTTCTTGCAGAACATGGGCTCTGGGAGCACTGGCTTCAGTAGTTGCAGGCCTGAGCTCTAGAGCACAGGCTTAATAGTTGTGACTCACGGGCTTAGTGACTCCACAGCGTGTGGGATCTTCCTGGATCAGGGAGTGAACCTGTGTGCCCTGCATTGGCAAGCAGGTTCCTAACCAGTGGACCACCAGTGAAGTCCTGAAATCTTTCTGCAATAATCACTGGAGAAGTGAATCAGAGGCCTCAGTAGCAGACACAAATGGAGACCCAAACACTTAGATCTGGTAGAAGAAAAATCCCAGGGACACAGTTCTAAGATTAGTGGTGCTGTCTGTCTTTTTAAATTACACAATGAGGGGTGAGGAAACCTATCAAAAGTTCTCTAATAGAATTAACTGACATACTTGTGTTGTATTAATGTGCTGGTGACTCTGATTACGAATTCTTCCGCTTTCATCATTCCCACCCATCCCAACGGGGATCTTAGTGGGAGGTGTTCTGCTTGCGGAGCCTCAGGACAGCCCATCAGGGAGTCACCAACACAGTATGACTTGCAGTCCCATGGAGGAAATCCTGCCTAGGACTGCATGTTCTGCATCTGATATCGGTGTTTAAAAGGCTTTGTAAGAAAAGCTATGACAGACCTAGATAGCATATTAAAAAGCAGCGATATCACTTTGCTGACAAAGGTCGATATTGTCAAAGCTATGGTTTTTCCAGTAATCATGTACAGATATGAGAGTTGGACCATAAAGAAAGCTGAGCAACAAAGAATTGATCCTTTTGAACTGGGGTGCTGGAGAAGACTCTTGAGAGTCCCTTGGACAGCAGAGACCAAACCAGTCCATCCTAAAGGAAATCAACCCTGAATATTCATTGGAAGGACTGGTACCAACTCATTGGAAAAGACCCTGATGCTGGGAAAGATTAAGGACAAGAGGATGAGATGGCTGGATGGTATGGTCAACTGAATAGATATGAGTTTGAGCAAACACCGGGGAATGGTGAAGGACAGGGAAGCCTGGCGTGCTGCTGTCCTTTGGGTTGCAGAGTCGGACAGGACTTAGCAACTGAACAGCAGCTTGTAGCGTCCACCTGCCTTTCAGTGGCATGCCTTATGAAGAGTGAGGAGGCGAGTGTTGACTTCCTTCCTCATGTTTTCCCTCTGCGAAGGAAGAGAGCTTTACCAAATGCCATAGAACCACCTAGAAAGCATCCAATATCAAAATGGCCACCCAGCAATTCTCATTTGGCAACCACAAGTCCTTTAGGGATCACCATAAAATCAAATGCATTTTTTAAAAATGTTATACATTAATTTATTTGGCTGCATTGGGTCTTAGACATGGCACTGGGGACATCATTGCATCATGAGGGATCTTCTGTTGCAGTGCACAGATTCAGTAGTTACATCATATGGGCTCAGTAGCTCCATAGCCTGTGAGAGCTTAGTTTCCTGACCAGGGATCGAACCCATGTCCCCTGCATTGCCAGGCAGATTACTAACCCTTGGACCACCAGGGAAGTCCCTAATACATTTGATAGAAGTGAATATAGTACACTGACCTTGAGTTTGAAGTCATAACTAACAATGCAGAGGCCTAGGTAGGGGCAAACCCCCAGTCCCAGTGCAGAAAGTGTGTGCTAAGGGGTGTTATTTCAAAATTTTTCATCACTTTCTAATATTCGTGGAAGCATTCAGAAGTTTTCCTCAACAGTAAAATTTTGTGAATGACTATTCTGTCGTTCAAATAGGATCTTCAGAAGGGGTTGATTTGCTAAGGATCACGAAAATAAAAAGGTATATTTTCGGGGCTTCCCTGGTAGCTCAGTCGTAAAGAATCTACCCGCCAGTGCAGGTGATTTCTAGTCCGGGAAGATCCCACTTGCCGTGGAGCAGCTAAGCCTGTATGCCCCGACTGCTGAAGCCTGTGCGCCCTAGAGCCCTTCTCCACAAGAGACACTGCCATGAGAAGCCCTCACACCACAGCACAGAATAGCCCATGCTTGCCGCAACTAGGGAAAAGCCCAGCCGGCAGTGAAGACCCAGTGCTACCAAAGATAAATAAATAATTTTTTTAAGGTACATTTTTAAAAGAAATTCACTTGTTTTAGGAAATTAAATGTTAGTGTCTATTCTGGTCCCATGAAGAGTATGGTGACTGCTTTAACTTTTGTGGGTAAGCTAAAAAAAAAATATATATATATATACTATATCTATATATAGTATATATATATATAGTTCAGTTCAGTCGCTTGGTTGTGTCTGACTCTTTGCGACCCCATTGACTGCAGCACACCAGGCCTCCCTGTCCATCACCAATTCCCTGAGTTTGATGAAAAAGAATAATGTGAGTCCTTCTTAGACATACTTGTCAAGAAAAATTAGAGCTGTTTTATATGCATACTTTTACATGATAAATAAGAACATTTTTAGACATGTTATTTGTGATATGGTGGCTTTGATTTTAAAGGCTGATGAATTGCACTAGAAATGTAACAGATGTAACCAACATAGAGTGGTGTGGCAACAGATTTAGCAGTTTTTGTCTTCCATGGACTCTCATTTGTTGTCTGTCCAAGGGCTGATGCATGCCCCTTGGGTATATTTGGATCTTCTGCCCGTGGGGAGATAGCAACATAGGACACAGTGCGTAGAAGTCAGGAGTTGATCTCAGAAAGTGTTAGACCCTCATCCCGAACTCAGGTGACTCTCTCAAGCACAGTTTTATTTGGTCACAAAAGAGATCAGGAGAAACTCAGAATTACTGGGCAAAAAAGAGACCTTAAATAATGTTGGGGGGATGGGGCTTTAGTTTTCTGTTTGCATATATATATGCAGTTTAGTTTCCTAAATGTTTGTAGAGAAACAAATGTAAATCTACCACTTTTACAAGAATGTTAATTTCTCTTGTTTGTACATGAAAGATCAAAATCCATATACATGTGAACATAGGTTTACAGAGTCAAGAGTGGATTTTTTTAAGTATTTTGAAGTTATGGCAAGGAGCTTTAACACTTGTTATTTCCAAAACCTCTTTGTCAGAATCTGAAGTAATTCTCTTTCTTCTCTTGGCTAAATGCAAAGCCACAGCATCAGGATTTTAAATCATGAGAAATACATTATTGTCTCATGTATGTACTATTGCTGAAGGGTAGGGAAAATTATACTTAGGTTAGTTTTTTTTTTAAAAAAAAAAAAAAGGAAGAAAATTATCCTTTTTAGCAACTGATTTTAAATTTTGGATAGAAATTGTGCAGAAGTAACTTCATTTTCCCACCTGATGAAATAGAATAGATTCACTGAACACAGCATTGTTCTTACCCTATCCCAAGACTACACTTCTTTTTGCTGAGTTACGTCTGTCAGAATGTCAGATTCTGAGCAGGATTGCTTTCGCTCCTTTTTTTTCCTTCTGCTCTGACTTGGGTTGAGAGAGTGATAACAGAGCTTGTTAGAGACATGTCTAAGACTGATTCTGAGTGATAGCTAAGAAGCTTAGCTAAGAAGAAAAAGCTTTAGTACAGAAACACTGTAACAAGTAGTTAACTGGGTTCTCTTTTGCCCTGATTCCTTCCTTTTATTCCCTAAGTGAAGCATCAGTGCACTGAAAATCAATCACCCATCCTTCTTGTCAGCTGGGATGCAATTTTGCATGCTTTCTTGCCAAGGAACAAAGCTCAGCCATTCCAAGAAACAAAAGAGGTTACATGAGAATGCAAATGCAAGTAAAGTGCTTTCAGTACTTATTCAATTAATTGAGTGTAAGTAGTTTCCTCCTACTGAGATCAAAAATGAGAAAGATGGAAAAGACAAAAATTAGTCCTTTAAAACAGATCAGCCTCCATAATTATGATGCAGAAGTAATGTGTCCTATATAATGGAATGGTTAGAAATAAGAACTGAGAAGTTAGATGACCTGGCTTCACACAGCCTTTATAGCTGTGTGACCTTGGTGACAACTTAACCATTCTACCTCAGCGTTCTCATCTGCAAAGTGAAGGGGATCCCAGCACTGGCTCAACCGTGGTTAATGCAGTAATGAGAGGAGATGGCTGAGATTGTGGGGACTAAGTGCCTGATACCTAGGTCACAGTGATTGATGAGTCATGTCACTCTGGGGACCTCACTGAGCCTGCGGAAGAAATGGGCGCTGATTCTGAAGACTTTCTATCCTCAGGTACCTCTTTTCTGTGAAGGGGGACTGTCTAAGATCTAGTGCGGTGAAATCTTCTATCCAGTGATCTCCCCTTAGGGGTTTAACTTTCTAGATTTCAAATGCAGGTCATATAGCTGGAGTCATGTTTCTCTTCTTCAAAGAGGAAACTGGGTGTTTGGGTACATGGCTCTGCCAAGTTTCATTCTGGAACCAAATGGTAATCAGTTGTAGTTTTAAGGGCACACATGCTAATATTGGATAAGTGTAGGGATGCCAGTCTCTCTACTGATAAAAAAAAAAACAAGAGAAGCTTTGTTACTAGAAAACACTGTCATGAAATAAAACAGTGAGGCCCTAATTTGTTTCTTTGCCTACCATAGATGCCACTGCATGTGAGGGATTACCATGGAAAACACATTCTTGCTATAATTTGGAGCCTTTAGGCATTTGATGTGCCAGTTGCCTTCAGTTGGATCTGGTCTGTAATTCATCACTGGTGTGTCCTACCCAGCTCAAATGTGCCCTTTGTGGGCAGAGGCAAAGCTAATATACTTTCCAAGTGTATGCGAATTGCTTCAATAAATCAAAGCTGCCACTGTAAGCAGCTTTATCATTTGCCAGAACAATAAGTTATCTTCATGCTTTAGAGATGCAATGCTCTCTGAGACTTTTATTTGTGTAAATTGTAATGCATCATAAACCCATTTCCAAAACTGAAATTGGGAAGCTCTCTTTCTCTCTCTCTCTCTCTCTCTCTCTCTCTATATATATATATATATATATATATATACACACACATACACTTTTTTTTAAGGTGCAAGGAAATATTACAAGGAACTTGTGGAGGCTCACCAAGAAATGAGATTTTTTTATTCTGCTTATTTTATAATAGCAATTTATTTCTTTGTTATTACTATAATGATGTGAGCATTAAATGCTCGCAATTGGGGTTAAAGGTCATTTAGCTCTTTACTGCTCCAGGTCTCAGTGAAACCAGTCCACAGAGAAACAGGGCCGAGCACACGTGGTTCTGGCTGGGTCTGCCAGGCACAAGTTGGAGAAACCTGATGTTTCATAAATATCCATTTCTGTTGATGACTCTGTTGGCAGCCATTCCAGTAAGCCAGGCTCCAGAATCAGATATTTGGTGATCTCAGGGACTGACTTCTAATTTCCTCTTCATTTCACAAGGACCAAACCCGAATTGAAACCTGACTTGAACCCATTAGACTCCTGAGAGGGAAATGGATTACATAACAATATTATATCTGAAGTTCCCAATGAGGAAAACATAACCTAATTTTAACACTATTTCAGGACTCTAATCAGCATGATGGACAATAAAATGTGTTCTTTTTTATTGGCTTGACTGCATAACTGCTAAATATTTATAAACTAATTTGCCATCACTTCTTCCGTGATAAGAAAATACTTTTATTCATAATTGCCTCAATAGCTCACTCCAAGCAGAGAAAACAATGTTTGTAAAGAAGCCAGGTTTCATAATTAGAAACTAATTTATTTGTTTCAAAGCCAAGTATTTTCCCATGCATATTACAATGTTTGAATTAGCTTTAGTTCTTCCTGTCTTTATTATCAAGAGGGGACTTCTATGTCCTGCTATGGAATTTTAGATTTTTCCATCCATCTCTTGAAGCTTACAGTGCTGTTTATTCTTATATCAAACTACCCCAGTAGCTATGGTTAAGGACATCATGAACCGCTCCTTTTTGCCTGATATAGCATCTGTTAAGTCCATGTTTTCCAAACACTCAGTAGTAGCAGTAGCATCCTACCCCTTAAATAAAACTCCATGCCTAACAGTTTTTTTTTATTTATTTATTTGACTGCACTGGGTCATAGTTGTGGCATTCAGGATCTTTTTTTTTTTTTTTTCCTATTGTGGCACTCGAGATCTTTTTAGCTGTGACATGTGAACTCTTAGTTGCAGCACTTGGGATCCTAGTTCTCTGACCAGGGATCGAACCTGGCCCACTTGCATTGGGAGCTCAGGGTCTTAGCCACTGAGCTGCCAGGGAAGTCCCTGCTGAGCAGTCCTTAAACATCAGTGTTCAAGTCAGCATGGGCTCCCCTGTCATCTACAGGTTACTCGGGATGTATCCCAAGACTTCTGTCTTCTCCAGAAGAATGACTTTTCCATTCACTTACATGGTTTCTGACTCCACCAGCCACCGCCTTGCCTTTCTGATGCCTAACCGAGGCAAACGCAGCCAGCTCCAGGCTCACACCCTGCTAGGTGCCATTCATTCCTGTGGGGAGGGGTGAGGCTAGGCATAAAGAATGGGGAAGATGGAGGTGGAGCTGAGACTTAGGTCCTCCATTGCTTTAAGCAGGTAGAATCTTGCCCCTCTCCTTCATAGTTCTTCTTTTTTCCCAGGCCCTCACCCCTTGGCCTTCTCTCTTTGAATCCCTTTCTGCTCCCAACAGTTTAAGTGGAAAGAGAACAATCATTTTTGGAAGATTTTCTCATTTTCACTGCATATGGGACAATGCCTAACACTGAGATTTTAATTACTCCGCTTCTAGAAAACCATATCTTTACGGGACTATCACTATTTCATAAATACCCATTTAAAAAGGAAAAACCGCTGATAGTTGGTAAGTTTAGTATCATTCATTTTATTAGCAGCTTGTCTTTGAAAGAAAAGATCCATATAGTAAAGAAATAGCAAGCCGTCATGGATGATTGTTGGTACAAAAAATTTTTTAACATTTTTTTTTTTTTTGGACCATTTTAAAAATCTTCATTGCATTTGGTACAATACTGCTTCTCTTTTATGTTTTGGTTTTTTTGGCCATAAGGCTTGTGAGATCTTGGCTCCCCACCCAGGAATCAAACTTGTACCCTCTGCACTGGAAAGTGATATCTTAACCACTGAACCACGATGGAAGTGCCGACTGTTTGAAAATTTAATTGGCAACGTTTCTATATAAAATCCCATTCACAAATTTGCTTTCTAAAAAAATTCCACTTGTGCACATTGAGTTTCACATTTTTTTCAAATGCTTAATTGAGCGTGACTCAGTCTCATCTATCTTTCCACTGAAGGGCCACCTGCATCCTTTTCTAAATTATTACAATATTACAGTATTATTACTATAATTATTTTATCATTATGATGCTTATAATTTATTATCATATTGCCATTGTGTTCTTTATGTAGGCATGATAATTTTCAGTATCCTGAGTTCACTGCACAGGCATAGTTTACTAAATTAGGAATGTTATGGAAATGAAAAAGGGCAAGAATAAACGAAATTCTCCTTTGGCGTGTCAGCCTGTGTTAAGCCCAGATGGAAGGTCAAGGGAAAGATTATTGAGAATCCATGAAGAAATAACGCATTCTTTGTCTTTCTCTCTCTCCCTCCGTCCCCCTTCCTCCTCCTCCATCTCTCTCTTGCGCACACAGTGAGTTCTGTATTATATATCTGTATCTTCAAAGAGTAAAAATTAGCTCAGGCTGAGAAAGTAAAAATCTGCACAGTCATTCATCAGTCTGGAATAACAGACACAGGAAACAGTAGGGGCAACATTAACCGGAAGTGTGTCTCCTAAGGACAGGGAGCTGTAGAGTCAGTAACCCCCTTTCTTGAGTGACTGCTACCTGCTTATTCACTGAGAAATCTTGTCCTCTCAGATTACGGACAGTGTGAAGTTACATCAGTGAAGAATAAAACTTGCCACTCCCGCCCAGGACGCTTGAGTCCCTGTGACACAGAGAAGCAGCCTTGATTGCCAGCACACGTGCAGGGGTTCAGACAGATCCATCCGGACACAACATTCCGCGTCTGTCCTAACTCTGCTTAAGACAAAGGAGACGGGACCCCGGGTGCGTTGTGCCGTGCAAGCACGGATGTTAACTCCTTGACACAGCCCACTTTGCTTTAAGCCTGTTAAAACTCTGCTTCCCTTAACTGCTATCTAAACTCCCTAGGATACCTGTATTTTCCTCTCCATTGTTGCTAAGACACCCTCGAGTTCCTCTGCCCTGTGGCCTCCCTCATTGCCACCAGTAATAATTTGTCAGATTACAGGTTTTTTTCCCCTGGTAGTTTTAGGCTGATTGTGCTAAGACAATCTCTATCCATCCACCCAGACCCCTTTGATGATAATTTGGGGCCAACTTTCTTTGCTGCCTGCCTAGAAAATATACATTCCAGTAGCCAGAGCCAGGCTACTTTGTCAAGAAGCAGGAACGGCAGTTGACATGGAGACAGCAGGGGAGTAAGAGGCATTGCTTAAAAAAGCAGGTGGTAATTTGGTTTGAAAACTCACAGAAGTTTCCCCCAGCCACAAAAATAACAATCCCACAACCCCACTAGAGTGTGGGGCTAGGAGCTTTCACAGTCCAGGGGACTCACTCCCTAAATCTGCTGTGTTGTCACAGTTCACGGAACCCACTGCATCGTGCAAATATCAAGGCAACTGGTGTGCTTAGTCACTCAGTCATGTCTGACTCTTTGTGACCCTTTGGACAGTTGTCCACCAGGCTTCTCTGTCCATGGGATTTCCCAGGCAAGAATACTAGAGTGAGTTGCTATTTCCTTCTCCAGGGGATCTTCCTGCCCCAGGGATTGAACCTACGTCTCTTGTGTCCCCTGCATTGCAGGCAGATTCTTTACCCAATGAGCCATCAGGGAAGCGCTAGAAAGCTGCTCAGCTGCAGCGTCTGTTGACTGCAAAATGCTCACTGGGAATATATTTCTTTTTGTTGTCTCTGGGATTAAAATGAACTTGTTATTACTATTATTATTTATATAACTTGGGGCTGGGCTCGGTCTTCCTTGCTGTGCACGGGCTTTTCCTGGTTGTGACGCGTGGGCTTCCAGCTGTGGCGGCTTCTCTTGTTGCTGAGCATAGGCTCTAGGGCACGTGGACTCAGTAGTTATGCACATGGGCTTAGTTGCCCCATGGCAGGTGGGATCTTCCTGGACCAGGGATCGAACCCGTGTTCCCAGCATTGGCAGGCGGATTCTTAACCACTGAACCACCAGGGAAGCCCTCCAAACCTGCTTTATGAGATGTTCTTCCCAGCGAGGCCCCAAATTGGGCTTCTAAATTTTCTTAAAGAAGGAACATATTTAGTCTGTTGGATGTCTCCAGGCACACCTTTTACTTGTTTCTTTTCACCCACTTGGTGTAGGAAAGGGGCTAGGTGTCACCAACAGCAGTGTCTTAAGGGTGGACATCAGTAAGGTGAGTAAACCGGTGCAGCGTTCTGAGTCTCAGCCACCTCCATCTACAGCTGGAATGGGAGCCTGCATCTGCATGCTTTGGGATAGAGCATTAGGAAAGACCTTGTGGTTGTTCTGACCACAAACGGCACTTACTGTTTGTGGTGAAGCAGTTCCTGCCATGGTTTAAGAAGGCACTTGAAGAATGGCCTGGCCTTTCTTCAAGGGTGAACATATTTGATAATGAGTTTTCACAGGTAGGAAGTGACTTTGCCCAACTTCTCTCTATGCCTTAACTGCTGAGCATCATTTTTGAGCCCGGGAGATAGCCTGCAGAAAAACTAAACAAGATGTTAAAATCACCCACGGCAGCCTGCTGTCTTTCCATGCCATGATGCTTTATACTCTGATAGTCAGTCTATGTCATTCACGTGATTTACAATGTGGAGGTTATTCGTTGCTGTAGTGTATCGTTTTGGTCAGCAAATGGTTATTTGGTGTGGTGACCAGAATTAATTAATTGTCTGTAAAGACACAGGATTTTCAAAGGAGAAGGTCAGTCAGTGTTGGCAAAACATGAAAGTCCTGCATTATCGGAGCTGGAAGAATCGTCCAGCTCTCTCATTTGTCACCAAAGACACTGGGGTGTCATGAGTTACGTGCTCAGCCCAGAGCCCCAGACAGCATCCGTCTATGTGTGACCTGAGGTTCCACTGGGAGAGAACTTGTGTTGGAAACTGCCTGTTCCTCGGAGCTAGAGGCACACTTAGCCAGAGAGGAGGTCAGATGGACTGAGGACCATAGTCCTTCCCAGCGGGACTTTTAGTTCCGTCTCCTTGCCCATGTGCATGTTGGTGTCCATTACCTGTTTTTCTTGTTGCCTTCTAGGTTCTGCTCTTTAGAAATAATACATCCGTAATGCTGTTTTATCTATCAAGTTTCATTCAACAATAACAATATATTTATTCAGTTCAGTTCAGTCGCTCAGTCGTGTCCGACTCCTTGCAACCCCACGAATCGCAGCACACCAGCCCTCCCTGTCCATCACCAACTCCCGGAGTTCACTCAGACTCACGTCCATCAAGTCCGTGATGCCATCCAGCCATCTCATCCTCGGTCGTCCCCTTCTCCTCCTGCCCCCAATCTCTCCCAGCATCAGAGTCTTTTCCAATGAGTCAACTCTTTGCATGAGGTAGCCAACGTACTGGAGTTTCAGCTTTAGCATCTTTCCTTCCAAAGAAATCCCAGGGCTGATCTCATTCAGAAAGGACTGGTTGGATCTCCTTGCAGTCCAAGGGACTCTCAAGAGTCTTCTCCAACACCACAGCTCAAAAGCATCAGTTCTTTGGCGCTCAGCTTTCCCCACAGTCCAACTCTCACATCCATACACGACCACTGGAAAAACCATAGCCTTGACTAGACGGACCTTTGTTGGCAAAGTAATGTCTCTGCTTTTCAATATGCTATCTAGGTTGGTCATAACTTTTCTTCCAAGGAGTAAGCGTCTTTTAATTTCATGGCTGCAATCACCATCTGCAGTGATTTTGGAGCCCCCCAAAATAAACTCTAACACTGTTTCCCCATCTATTTGCCATGAAGTGATGGGACCAGATGCCATGATCTTTGTTTTCTGAATGTTGAGCTTTAACCCAACTTTTTCGCTCTCCTCTTTCACTTTCATCAAGAGGCTTTTTAGTTCCTCTTCACTTTCTGCCATAAGGGTGGTGTCATCTGCGTATCTGAGGTTTTTGATGTTTCTCCTGGCAATCTTGATTCCAGCTTGTGCTTCTTCCAGCCCAGCGTTTCTCATGATGTACTCTGCATATAAGTTAAAGAAGCAGGGTGACAATATACAGCCTTGACATACTCCTTTTCCTATTTGGAACCAGTCTGTTGTTCCATGTCCAGTTCTAACTGTTGCTCCCTGACCTGAATACAGGTTTCTCAAGAGGCTGGTCAGGTGTTCTGGTATTCCATCTCTTTCAGAATTTTCCACAGTTTATTGTGATCCACACAGTCAAAGGCTTTGGCATAGTCAATCAAGCAGAAATAGATGTTTTTCTGGAACTCTCTTGCTTTTTTGATGATCTAGGGATGTTGGCAATTTGATATCTGGTTCCTCTGCCTTTTCTAAAACCAGCTTGAACATCTGGAAGTTCACGGTTCACGTATTGCTGAAGCCTGGCTTGGAGAATTTTAAGCATTATTTTATTAAGCCTCTGCTATATGCAGGAATTGTAACTGTATGGAGGGTATGGGGTAAGCACAGTGAGAACTGTGTAACAAAGGTAAGTAATAACATAGAAACAATCTCTTAAGAGGACTTAAGTCAAAAGAAAGAAAAGTGACTCAAAATAAGCACGGAGTCACATACATTAGCAAAATAAAATTTTTAAGACCTTTTAAACTATTTTCAAATCAAGAGGGTTTTTTTCATGTTTATTTCTCCCCCCCCAATGTTGATATAACAGAGTCTGTGAAAATCCGGTTTACATTTGGCAAAAGAAAAAGGGGGGGGGGCGGCAGGTGGACAAATCTAGTATCAGATTTAGTTCAGATTCGATACTGTCTTTTGAAGCAGCAAATGTAGCTGCTGTCTGAAGCCATCACAGAGTTCTAATTTTGGTTGCAGCTGGTTACTGCAGCCAGTGAGAGAGGTAACCTTTGATGAATTTGGCAAGTTGAATCTGAAGCATTTGGGAGCATGTGTTGAAGGATCCAGTATCTTTATCAGCTATTCTTGGAAGCGGGATAAAAAGAAAGCATATTTAAATAGGAAACATCAAAGCAACTATACTCCAATCAAATTTTGCTTAAAAACAGGAACTCTTGGTGGTGATGGATATGTTCATGATTGTGGTGATGATTTTCAGCCTTATTTAATAAAATTCATATAAAGCATACAATATTTTATAAATGTCAAATTTCATCGCCTTAAACTATAAATATATGCAGTTTTTTGCAATTTATACCATACCTGCTGCTGCTGCTGCTGCTGCTGCTGCTGCTGCTAAGTCGCTTCAGTCCTGTCCGACTCTGTGTGACCCCATAGATGGCAGCCCACCAGGCACCCCCGACCCTGGGACTCTCCAGGCAAGAACACTGGAGTGGGTTGCCATTTCCTTCTCCAATGCATGAAAGTGAAAAGTGAAAGAGAAGTCGCTCAGTCCTGTCTGACTCCCAGCGACCCCATGGAGTGCAGCCTACCAGGCTCCTCCGTCCATGGGATTTTCCAGGCTAAAGTACTGGAGTGGGCTGCCATTGCCTTCTCCATATACCTACCTCAATAAAATTTTTAAAAAGTGAAAAATAAAAATAGGAAACATCTTCCAGAGTTTCACAGGTTTGTGACAAAATACTTAATTGTCCTCCATAAAGCAATCCTATTTAAATATTTGAATGTTAGAAGAGATCTTAGATCCAGTTTAGCTCTGGACCCTAGCCTGTCAGGCTTCGCTGGTGCCTTAGTTGGTAAAGAATCAGCCTGCAGTGCAGGAGACCCAGGTTCAATCCCTTAATCAGGAAGATCCCCTGAAGAAGGAAATGGCAACCCACTCCAGTATTCTTGCCTGGGAAATCCCATGGACAGAGGAGCCTAGAGGGCTACAGTCCATGGGGTTGCCAAAGAGTCAGACATGACTTAGCGACCAAACCACCACCACCACCGTCTAGCTTGTCAGTCATATTCATGGTGAGAAACCCAAGGCCAAGGGTGGTTACGTCACTTGCTCAGAGCCATGCTACTGTGGCTAAGTTGCTTCAGTCGTGTCCAGCTCTGTGCGACCCCATAGATGGCAGCCCACCAGGCTTCCCCATCCCTGGGATTCTCCAGGCAAGAACACTGAAGTGGGCTGCCATTTCCTTCTCCAGCTCAGAGCCCTACAGTGGAGTAAAACTCAGGAGCTGAAGTTCCGGTTTCTGCACAGTGGGTCAGGGATCAGCACAGCCAACCTTGTTTCAGAGATCAGGGTGTTTCCTTCATCCAGATGTGAGGCCATGGCTTCTTGGGTGGTCCTCACAGTCTGACTCTTCCTCCCATTTAGATCTTGTCTTTCTCAGAGCTGAGCTGTTTTCTCTCCAGTCTAGTAGATTTACCTCTACAATACATAATCCTCCTCTCTTTTTATTCCACTTTATTTGGGGCAATGATCTGTGTGGTGATCAGAGATTTCTTAGTTGCACATAAATTAAGGGGCGTCGGATATTTGCGAACAGCTACCCAGGCTTCAGCTGAGTTGATCCATTGATTTCAGCCCCGCAGCACAGGGTGTCGGCCAGAGCCTGGCTCAGCTGCTCTGCTCTAGAAGGGCGCTTCTGTAATGGAGCCTCGCATTAGATTACAATTATTTTTGCCTATAGCCAGCTGTTCCCCACAGATATTTTACTTTTTATGGAAGTGAGATAAAAAGGATTTTGTATTTTAAAAGATGGCTTTCTGAGGCATATCTTCAGCTTAAGCATTGAGTTTCTTTTTATTCATGGAACTCGAAGCTGTGTCTTGAAAAATGAGTAGAAGGTATATCATCTCCAGGATAAATCATGTTATTAGTGTGTGATGCCTTTTGGGGTGAACTCGGGGGTGGGGGGTGCACCCTTGGCCGCAAGTCAATTTCCGACTTCAAATCATTTTTTGAGTTATAAATTAAAGCAACTTGAGTATTTTCTCTCTATATGCCAGACAGTGTGCTTAGGGGTGTATTATCAACTTAATCCTCCCCTCAATCCTGTAAGATTGATGTTGTCGATTGAATCACCTCCTCCATTTCACAGATGATGGAAATAGAGGCTTGGTAAGTGGAAGCAACTGCCCTAGGAGATGCAAGGAGTCTGAATCCCAACCCTAGGTCTTCACTGTAATATATACGGCCACTTGTGATTTGACAGTTGTGCCTACAAAATAGAACAGTAATCATCTTTGCTTTCTCCCAAAGAAATGTTTTTAGTCGTCTTAGGATGAGGTGTTTGTATCCGCTGAGACATCATTAGGTGTGTAGGCGCAGGTATTAGGTATCAAATAGTGGTTCTATCACACCTAGGGAAAGCACTTGTAATCATCTATTTTTAAACTGCTCAGCTATGTCCTTCATCATGATCTTGTTAATAATGCCAGGCCTCTTAGGAGTTATCAGTCATGAAATTTCATCATAGAAGCTTTCCAGGGTCCCTCAACCTGCTGAAACACCAACTTTGCTTAATTAAAAATTTATTCTCCAAAGAAACAGCTCTATGTGTTTTTTAGTCAGTTAATAATGAAACTAATTATCATGGTTGGCTGCAGCTTTGGCTCCAGCTATTTAAATATGAGCATTTGTAGGCTTGTGTTCCCTGGCAGCATCAGGAAGGCACACTGTTAGCTAAGCAGATGTATTTTGGGGAGGGTCTGCCCACTCCATTTCAGTTTAACCCTTTTGGAGGACAGTGTCCGTGTCCAGCCTCTGCTGGGAGACAGAGCATTTGGTCTCCAGAAGTCTATCAACTCAGCAAGGAGTTTTTATTTTAATGTGGCTGAGATAAGATGGAGAAGGCCCCACCCAAAATGTACTTAGCAATTTAATAACAGGTTAGAAAGGATTTCCCTAAGGGCAAGCAACTTAAAAAAAAAAAATACATGGCTGGAAATATTACTAAATGAGAAACATTTTCTTTTTTTAAATTTTATTGAAGTATTGTTGATTTTCAGTATTGTGTTAATTTTTGCTATATAGCAGAGTGATTCAGTTATACATATTCTTTTCCACTGGGGTTTATCCAGGATATTGAAAATATTATAGTTCCCTGTACGACACAGTAGGGCCTTATTGTAGTATCCATCCTATATACTAGCTTGCATCTCCTAATCGCAAACTCCCAGTCCACCCCTTCCCCACCCCCTCTCCCTCCCCAACCACAAGTCTGTCCTGTCTGTGAGTCTGTTTCTGTTGCACAGGTTCATTTGCATCATATTTTAGATTCCACATATATGTGCCATCATATGGTAATCGTCTTTCTGACTTACCTTGCTTAGTATGATATTCTGTAGGGCCATCCATGTATTTATGGCTGAGTTACATTCTATTGTATATTATGTGCCACATCTTCTTTATCCACTCATCTGTCGATGGACATTTAGGTTTCCATGTCTTGGCTACTGTGACAATTCTGCTGTGAATATAGGGGTACGTGTATCTTTTCAAATCGTAGTTTCGTCTGGGTATATGCAAGGGGCATTGCTGGGCCATATGGCAACTCTATGCTGAGGTTTTTGAGGATACTGTTTTCCATAGTGACTGCACCAGTTCACATTCCCACCAACCAAGTAGGAGGGAGGAGCATTCTCCTTCTGTTGCAGTCTCTCTTAGATCAGTCAGAGATGCCTGAACTTGTCTGAGTGATGTTAAATTGTTCTTTATCAATGCAGATTTCTTCCTTGTGAATTCCTCAAGCCCTCCCTCCCTCCCTCTCTTTTTTAAAATTTAGGGTCTTGCTGGAAGAATGTGATGAGAACTGACTGCTTTGAATCTTGTCGTATCTGAATGGTAAAGAATGTGACTGCTTGTCTTCGGCCACTAGACCTGGAGTTAGTCTGTTTATTGCCATGCTCTGAGGCATACAGGTGGGGTCTTAGTTCCCAGTCCAGGGATCAAACCTACGTCCCCTGAAGTGGAAGCACAGTGTCTTCACCATAGACTGCCAGGGAAGTCCCTAGATCAGGAGTTTTAAGTTCTGGACTGGGCTTTTGGAGTTCCTGAAATCAGCTAAATTTTACAGTTTTTTTTTATGTGCCAGGGTAACACTGACTAGAAGGAAAAAAAAAAGGTTCAGAGACATTTCATTAAATTTTCAGTGTGATTCAGATCCTCCGTAACTCTTAAATGTCAGTGTCCTTGATCAATAACGCTTCCAGGGGGTGCCTATTGTTTTTGCTGCCTCCCTTTCAAAGGTTAGTGAGGAAATGAAGCAGCAGTTCCCAAACTGGACATCAGGGCTTCTGGAAGTTCCTGCTGTTAACAACAGTAAGTATGCCAATTTGAAAAAGATTAATACATCAAATCATTACAAGCATTCCCCCATCCCCACCCACTCCACCAAGAAAGGAATTCAGCAGATGCACTCTGAGTGGGAGGCTCTTAGGAGAGATTAGATGAGAGAGCTGCCATGACTTAGTCACTCATTCTTCTTGGCACTGTTTTGAACCCAGTTATCTGCCAAATTGATGTAAATAGTTTCAATCTGAATCTATCCATTGTTTGGCTTATATGCATAACTAGAACAGGAAGAGAGGAAATAGCCAGTGTTGCAATCCAAGATATGAGGAGCTCAAAAAGAATGACATTTCTCTAAATTCACACCAAGAAAAATCTTTTCCCTCAATTCCTAAAAATGTATACTTATGTGTACATTTACATATATGCATATACATACATATGCAAACACACATGTATGTGTATATATGTGTGTAAATGTCATCTGATACATACACCTATATATAGTAACTGCAAAATTTCCCATCTGAACCCATGCTCATTTGAGAGTGAAAAGGAAGGTTATTAATAATTACACTAGAGTAACTGGCATTAGTAAACATATGTGGTCATCTTATACATAAATGCAATATTTGCTCAGTTATTTTGGGGAAAAAAAGTTTTAGAAATGAGGGAGTTAGATTCTAATCTTAATTTTGTGCCCCTCTGGACAATATGTGATAGATAAAAATAAAGATTAGAAGTAAATAAATACATTCCAAAGTTTAAGAGAGGGAAATAATGTTTATATCCAATGCAGTTGTTTATTTCAAAAGAAGAAAGCCTGTCTATAATCTACAATGTGCTTTTTTTGTGGATAAGGGCTCAGTGAGCAGCAGGAATCCTTTTTGTCTTAACTCATCAATTAGAAACAAAACACAAAAATTATCAAAACCAGTCAGTTGATTTATAATGCATAAGGTATAACATTTCTAAACATCAAGTCAAAAAGCATTTTAAAAATTTGTCTTGGCACTTTAACATGCCTTTAACGCGATGCCTATTTTAGTCTCATTTGTTTCCCAAGCTCAACATTTTGAAAGATATTTATTCACAAATCCTTATTTTTTCTCATATAGTTAAACAGAAAGCAAATGAAACATCATGTGTCATTTGTTAAACAGGAAAAAGTAAAATTGGTCCAGACGTATTATGAACATTGTTAAATATTGCATTTGAAAGACTACTGTAGTATAATCGATAATATGTTCAGGGACTTCCTTGGCAGTCCAGTGGTTAAGACTCCACAATTCCACCACAGAGGGCATGGGTTTGACCCCTGGTTGGGGAACTTAAGACCCTGCTGCATGCCAGAGGCGTCAGGACTCCCCTGATGATCCAGCAGCAGACATGGGTTCAACCCCCGGCTGGGGAACTACAATTCCCACGTGCAGCAGAAAACCCAAGCCCATGCATTACAACAGGAGATCCCAAGTTACACAGCGAAGACCCCACACAAGTAAATAAATTTAATAAGTAAATAAAAAAGAATATATTCACTGAAAATGTACTTTTCTTCCTAAAATCACTTGCATAGTCATCTTGCATAAAAAAAAAAAAAAAAAAAAGCACACGCACACAATACTTAGTTTAGCAATACTCCTAAAGGGGAAGGTTCTCTGTCTTTCTGCAAGGATTTCAGGGGTTCCAGGTGCTGTGAACAATGATCATAATCTGAGTTAAGAAATGGACCCTGAGTGAGAGCAGGCGGCCAGGGGGAGCAGAGGAGGGAGCTGCCACTTGGTATTAATATCTCATCTTTGATGTGATGAGAATCCCCTAAAAAAAAGATGGAAGGGTACCTCCCTGAACCCAAGGATTCCCCCTGTCATCTTCTGCTCTGAGACAGCTTTAGATTAGAACACAAGATGCAGGGAAACCGGATCTGTTTCTTACATGGGAACAAAGGGAAGTCTCAAGTTTCTCTGAGTCGCTGCTGATAAACCCAGAGCACAGTTTCTAGACAAAGGACACAGGCACCCTGGCTGTCTTCAAGTTACAGCCTAGAAATCGGGGACCCGCCAGTGTGTGGAGTCTGAACCCCGAGGCCTTTGCAAATGACGCCTGCCTGGACCCGGGCTCCCCGGCTGCAATGAGCTCAGCCCGCCCGCTCACTGCGCACTGTGTACTGAGTTCTGTGCCTGCCCTCACGTGCAGAGCTGCTCCTGGTGCTTTCCATTACACTTTCCACAGAAACCCAGGTCAGAAAGGCAGAGTCATCACAGCACCCGTGGTCACGCCCAGGTGGACTGCACTTAAGGACTGTGTCTTGTCTCCTAGGCAATTTGGGGTACGGAAGCCTGAACACTGTCAGCTAGATGGGGCAGTTCCAGGAATTTTTTTGGCATGTGGAGTCCTCCCTAGTAGTATCAACACCCAGTTGGTTCTTCATGTAAGGTGCAATAGTGGGGGAGTGGAAACACTTTCAGTTACACAGCATCATTTGGTGGAGACAGATGCCAACTATCATAGACACTGCCATGTGTGAGGACGTATGACTTATATCTACCTGGTCTTCATAAAAGCCCTGGGGATTGCAGGTTAGTTGTTGTTTTTTAGTTACTAAGTCATGTCCAGCTCTTTGTGACCCTATGTACTGCCACACACCAGGATTTCCTGTCTTTCACTATCTCTTGGAGTGTGCTCAGACTCTTATTCACCGAGTCGGTGATGCCATCCAACCATCTCATCTTCTGTTCTCCCCTTCTCCTCCTGCCTTCAATCTTTCCCAGCACAGGGATCTTTTCTAATAAGCTGGCTCTTCATATCAGGTGACCAAAGTATTGGAGCTTCAGCTTCAGCATCAGTCCTTCCAATGAATATTCAAGGTTGATTTCCTTTAGGATGGACTGGTTTGCTTTCCATCCTGTCCAAGGGACTCTCAAGTCTTCTCCAACACCACAATCCAAAAGCATCAGTTCTTCATCACTCAGTCTTCTTTATGGTCCAATTCTCACATACATACATGACTACTGGAATTAGTAGCACCCAGTTAATAGGCAAGCAAGACACAGGTCAAGAATAATAGGGCCAGTGGGTAGAAGATGCAGCAGTCAGCCTCTTGTCTGTCTGATTACGGAGCCTGTGATTTTTCTATTAGGAAACACAAACTCAGATTTAACACCAGAAGGCTAATTTGAAGTCTTATTGAAGTATTCTTTCATACCATTTCATCTTGCTTAATTCCTTTAAATATTTGAGATAATTATGGTGAAATGTATTAAACTGGAGAGCAATTTATAGCAGAGCATTTTCTAAGCCAAATGTGCTTGGGAATTCAAGACTCAGTTGGGGTCACTGTGGAAATAATAAACTAGACCCTCTTTCTTTTTTCCTTTCATTTTCTCCTAAAATATCCTTCGCCCATAGTTATCCATTTGATCTCAGCCATCTGGTGGTGCAGCCGGCAAAGGAAAATGTCAGATTCAACAAAATGAGTAGTACTGCTGGAGCTGAATCATAATTTAACTTTTTTTTCTCTGCCCTACAGGATATTTAAACAGTAATATTACTTAATAATACTTCCTAAGTTATTATCAATTCCCTACAAAACATTGCCATTTCCTCAAAATGGAAAGGCAAGCACCAGGGCCAAGAGTCAAATATGCTGCCCTAATAGCCAATGACATCTAAATTCACGAGTTAACATTTACTTAATTGCTGAGGCAGCCATGCTAAGTGCACAGTCTGACACATTATCAGGTGTTTAAAAAAAAAAAAAAAGATAATTTCTGCAGGGAAAAANATAATTTCTGCGGGAAAAAAAAAAAAAAAACAGGTCTATAAAACCAAGAGCCACGACTCTGCTAACATCATTATCCGAATCTCATTTTTAAAATCTTCGTTTGATCAGGTGGGCAGGGTGGGTAGGGGAATACTGCTTGATAGAAGGGTGTATTCTGTGTAATTTTTGAAGGGAAAGTGGGGGCGGGATTCTGTTTGCTTCTCCTCTCGTCACATCGCCATTCTCTTCTGACTCCACAAACTGCATCTCTCAGCTTCCTTTGACCTGTGGCTTCCAGGAGGGTTTTGTCCGTGGAAGGCATCAGCAGCAGGAGGGCAAAGGAAGAGCGATCAGAAGCTCTTCAGCCTGGCCTCCCTCCGCATGCCACCCCGACACCTGCACGCTGAGGGCAGAAGGTTCTTTCTGTGGTTAGGCTCTGGCTGTCTCCCTCTCCTGTCTTTTTTTTTTTTTTTTTTAGCCGCACCAAGTCTTCATTGCAGCATTTGGGATCTAGTTCCCTAACCAGGGATCGAACCCAGGCCTTCTGCAATGGGAGCGTGGCATCTTAGCCACTGGAACACCAGGGAAGTCCCTCCTGGTGTCTTAACTTGCCTACTAGTTTGGCAGTGCTCTCTTTATTAATATCTCGTCAGGTGAATCACTGCAGTGGAATTCTGTTGCCCACCAGGGTCCTGAGTTGGGGGCGGGGGCCCTGGTGAGAGATTAGTGGAAGACCCCTGACTTACTTCTGATCCTTGTGGGCTATGTGTCCCTAAACAATCTAGGGATTCCTTGTGCTTTACTTTCTTCTTCCGTAAAATGAGTCATTGGCACTGCTCCTCAAGTGCTTAACTCAGTGATGTAAAAGCCATAAGGTTATTATAAGTAAGCTTGGAGGAAGAAAGGGGAATGAATGCTTGTTCTCCTGGTTTGAGTTCATGTGAACGAGGCCTATACTAACTCAGCATATGACCTCCTGAAAACGTTGCCTGTTGATAAATAACTGCTCATTTGTGTGTGTGTGTTTCAGGCGCCAAGCTGTGTCCAACTCTTTGCGACCCCATAGACCGCAGCATGCCAGGCCTCCCTGTCCCTCACCACCTCCCAGAGTCTGTTCCGCTGAACCACTCATGTCTATGTCTAAACATCAGGATGCAGTCGGGCTGAGAGTTTCCAAAGAGAACAGTTTGATTCCTGTCTTTTGCAAATCATGATATAGTCCTTGAATCTCCAGATTTTTCTTTCCTTTTTCCATAATGCCCTACTGTGGGTTATCTTAGGAAAGTCTGTTGGTAGCTACTGGAAACAAGCTTGGTGAACCCCAGGTCACATACCCAAGGCATATTCTCCAAGTGCTTAGTAATAACATGGTAATAGCAACAGAGCCAGCATTTGTGTGTCAGAAATACACCTAGCAGCCCAGTCTGTCATATTTGGAGGAAGCACATAGCATATATATGCCAGCAAAGGGACTGACAGCAGAATGAGATTTAAGCCCCAGTTCATGAGAAATTCTGTGTGCAATCCTGTGCCTTCTTAGCCCTCAGCAACCCCAGCTTCATCACCCTGAGCTGGCTGGGCCAGGAGGTCTCCAGGTCCATTGTTCCCACTCAAGTTGAACGATTTCAGATTTGCATTGGGGAGGAGGGAGGGAAGGGCAAGAGTGACTTTTTTTTTTATGTGTACCATTTTTAAAGTCTTTTTTTTTTTTTTACTTTCTTACAGCTTCTTTTTTTGGTGGGGCTGCATCAGGTCTAGCTGCATCGTGCGGGATCTTTCTTTGTGCTGCACTGGCTCTCTGGTGTGTCACGCTGGCTCCAGAGCACACAGGCTCAGTAGTTGAGGTGCACGGGCTTAGTTTCTCGGAGGCATGTGGGATCTCAGTTACCAGACAAGGGATTGATCTCGCGTCCCCTGCAGTGCAAGGCGGATTCTTAACCACGGGGACCAGAGGAGTCCCCGTTTCTAAAGTCCTGATTGAATTTGTTACGGTATTGCTTCCATTTTATGTTTTGGTGGTTTGGCTGCAAGGCATGTGGGATCTTATGTCCCTAACTAGGGAGGGAAGCTGTACCCCCTGCATTGGAAGGTGAAGTCTTAACCACTGGACCACCAGGCAAGTCCCTAAGAAGAGATTTAGAAAAGCAAGGAATCCCGGATAGGTGCTGTAGGAGGGCAAGTAGGTGAGGGCCAGGTTTCTCGTTGGCTTTTTTTTTTTTCCAAGCTCAGTGAGATCAAGACATACAAGCAAGCCCACAGTTATGTCCCAAAGACATGGGGCTTCAGAAATCTGATTTGTTTTCCCAGATGCCTGGCCAAGTGCTAGCAGACCGGTTTGAGCAATACCAGACAGCGTCTGAGGGTTTTTCTGCCCTGCCCACTCCCTTTTTCATCTCCTTTCCATATCTCCTCCTTAATGAGGCCTCTCCCTGCCCCTGTCCCAACACTATCAGGTGAGAAACTGGAAGCTGCGCTTTGCCCACTTGACTTGCTGCTGGAAGGACCTTTTTCCAGAGGCAAAAAGGACAAGAAAAAACAGTTGGCATCTGGTCAGCTTTGTCTTTATTCTGCCGTGATGGTGATCACTTGCTTTTCTTTGGCCATCCCTAGAACTCCGGGAGTTGGTGATGGACAGGGAGGCCTGGCGTGCTGCGATTCATGGGGTCGCAAAGAGTCGGACACGACTGAGCGACTGAACTGAACTGAACTGAGCATGGGCAGGGCTGGGGCATTCTGTTCTGAGTATATTGCTGCTTTTTTTTTTTCTTCCACACGGTGTGACATGCAGAATCCTAATTCCTTGATCAGGTATCACGCCCAGACTCCCTGCTCAGGAAGGTGAAGTCTTAACAGTTAAGTCTTAATCACTGGGCACCCAGGGAAGTCCTGCTTCCTCATTCTTTTTCTTCAGGTCTGTTTGCGGGCTTATTTTCTGTCATGTGGCATTGTCAGATTCCTTTATGGCAAAAACAGTGTGGGCGGTTTTTCGTCAACATCATTGATAAATGTCCTTGAGGCACTGAATGAAGAATACCAGGCTAGACCCAGGTGTATCAGAAACACTTCCTTTTCCAGAGGATGAGCAGGGGCAGGGCAGCCACACGTCTCGGTCACAGCTAGGCGCTCCGTCTCTGGGATGTTTCTTACAAGAGGATCTTGGTCTGTCCTAAAACCCCTTGAGAAAAGGATGGTCCCAGATTTACAGATAAGGAAGATGAAGTCAGAGAGGAGAGATGCCCCCCTCCACCCCCCGCACAAGGTGTGATGTGTCAGATCCCATCAGCCACAATATGAAAGGAAAAGTAAGAGGCTTAAACAGTAAGAATTCAAGGCACAAGTATTCATTGAAAGGGCTTCTCTGGTGGCTCAGTGGTAAAGAATCCACCTGCTGAAGCAGGAGACCCAGATTTGATCCCTGGCTCAGGAAGATCCCCTAGAGAAGGAAATGGCAACCCACTCCAGTATTAATGCCTGGGAAATCCCATGGACGGAGGAACCTGGTAGACTACTGTTCATGGAGTCATAAAAGAGCTGGACAGGACTTAATGACTGAAGTCATTGAAAACCAAGGTCCAGCAGTGATCTTCAAAGTGTCGTCCCCAGACCAGTAGCATCAGCAGCCCCCTGGGAACTTGTCAAGACAGCGCATCCCAAGGCCCCACCCAAACCTGCCGAATCAAAGCCTCTGGAGTTTGGAGCCCAACAACCTGTGTTTTAACTTGGTCATTTTAACCAAGTGATTCCAGAGACAGGAGAATGTTGCTAACCATTGTCAGGGGAAGCAGGGCAGGGAAGCAGGCACTCGCAGATGGAGATGTGATGAGGAGGCAGGACTGAGTGGCAAACCTTGAGAATTCAAAGCTTTGAGAAGGGACTGCAAGATGGGCTGTTTAGTTCACTCTCAGTGCAACCTTGTGTGCTGCCAAAGACAGACCATGAGGCCTCAACTGGTTCTCTTAGATCCAGTGTGTTGGTGTCATCTCGTTACAGTGAATTCAGCAGGCAGCAAAGCGTGTGACTGTCAATATACCACGTGCTCTATTTGGATGCTTATAAGCTTCCCTGGTGGCTCAGATGGTAAAAAAAATGCCTGCAATGTCAAACCTAGGTTTGATCCCTGAATTGGGACGATCCCCTGGAGGAGGGCATGGCAACCCACTCCAGTATTGTTTCCTGAAGAATCCTGATGGACAGAGGAGCCTTGACCTTTAAACTTTTTTGGCATCTTGAAATTGAAAATGGACTGATGTTGTCTACCTAAACCTCAAGGAAAAATCAGGAGAAACTAAATCTCAAATCATTAGAGCTTGGCCTTCTGCATATATATGTTCAAAGGATGTGTATCCATGATGCACCAGAAAACATCATGCTGGTACTTCTTTCAGTTTCTTCAAAGCCAGTGTATATCCCAGTGTACATCCACTGTATACAGTATACTATATAGTCCAGTGTATTGTGCAGTCTAGCCCAGTGTCCAGTCCAGTGGATACTGTGCAATCTATTGTACATCATAAGCTACAGTCGGGTCCAGTATATAGTACAGTATACAGTCTACCATACAGCCCAATGTCCAGTCCGGTCCAGTGTACCTCATAAGGTACAGTCCAGTGTCCAGTATATGGTACAGCCCAGTGTCCAGTCCAGTGTACAGCATACTGTATAGTACAGTGTATATCCAGGCCAGTGTATAAGGACACAGCTGGACACATCTGATACACAGATGGACTATCTGGTATATGGGCGAATGCACATCTGGCACACAGACATCTGGTGCACAGCTGAACACAACTGGCACACATCTGACACTCTAGTATATGGTCAAATGCACATCTGAACACTGTACATCCAGTGTTCAGCCCAGTCCAGTATACACCAGTGTACATCTAGTATACAGTCCAGTATACACACCAGTGTATACCCAGTGTCCAGCCCAGTCCAGTATACACCAGTGTATATCTAGTATACAGTCCAGTATACACTTCAGTGTACATCCAGTGTCCAGCCCAGTCCACTATACACCACTGTACATCTACTATACAGTCTAGTATACAATCCAGTGTACAGCACAGTCCAGTATACACCAGTGTACATTTAGTATACAGTTTAGTATGCACTCTAGTGTATATACAGTGTATGTCCAGTGTCTCTGCGCCTATCTTCTCCATGTCCATAAAAATCCTATGAATGGCTCTTACAGTCATTCTTACAAGAAAGAGCAAAGCATAGTAAATAGGTTCAAAGAAGGAAGGGTAAAAGGGGCAAAACCTAAGTAAACTGAAAATCAGACTGACACCGAATTCAGGTCAGTAGTGTGCCAGAGCTCTCTTGTTTTGGCCCACATGAGCAACATTCAAAACATCATGAATTTTGCCAGCTGATTGTTAAGCCCTTTGTAGCCTGAAATTGGTGGGGATAGTTACATCAGGGAAATCAGTGAGTACTACAAATCAGGGCTTTTGTTTATCAGAGTCTGGGTTCCAGTGGACAACTGACATCTGTGGTTAGGGTACAGTAAGTCCAAGCTAGTGTCCATCCAACAGGTGACATCACTAAAACTCTTGGCTGCCAGTCTCTGGCCGTTCATGTCCTAAGTGTCCCCCTGGTGTGTCCCTCTCTGTCACCTGCGTCTCTGCCTTAGTATCTGTCTGTATCGTCTCTGGCCTAGATTACTGCTGTTGCCTCCCAGCAGACTCTACCACCGGAGCAGTGTTACTGCTAAATCAACCACTGGAGGGACTTCCCTGCAGTCCAGTGGGTAAGACCCTGCGCTCCCACTGCAGGAGGCATCGGGTTTGACCCCTGGTCGAGGAACTGAGATCCCAAATGCTGGGATCTACCACTAGAATAAGGTTTAGGTAAGAACCCTGCAAGTCTGCAATTGAAGGAGGTAGTTACCTTTGACTATTGAGAAAAATAATATATAATACTTTCTTATATAAACAGGGTACTTTTGATTAACTATAAAGTAGGTGGGTTTTTTTCTTTCGGTTTTGATGTAGGGTTCTACAGATTGAATCTACGACCATAGCACTTATTTGCAGAACAGTTGGCCGGGGCTAGCTTACAACCTGTAGCTATGCGAGAGTGAGTAACAGAATCCCCGTGGGGCTGAGCCCATGACTTCCGACTTCATGATCGTCCTGTTCTAGCCAGATGATCGAAAGCTATTTGTCAATGGGAACACCCCCCAGAGGGAATGCTCCCATGGGCCATGATTAAACCCACCTCTGTCTTCACTCTACCCTGAATTTAGTCTGTGGAGAGAACTCCTCTAAGCTGTTTCAGCACCAATTTGCTTTCACCCAGCCTGGTGTAAGCATGCCCATAATTAACACTGGTAGATGTGCAGAAATGCAAGAATGCCACGTTTTCTAAGCCACGCAGCCTCATTAAGAAAGTAAAACGTTTGTGAATCTCCTGCAGGTTTTCTCCCTCTGGGTTGTGGAGGTTCTCTGGCTGTCAGCACAGCACTCTGGGCCACGAAAGTTCAGAGAATTACTTCAATAATATGACAGCCTCGTCCATTTAAATGGAATTCAATGCCAGCTTCCCTCAGAGGCATTCATTGAAATTCTGTGCATGAGCTGTTCCTGTAGTCACTTAACAATGTCTCTCATGTTTGCCCTGATTTGGGAAAAAAAAAGAAATGAGAGAGAGAAAGAAAACTAGCTTTGTAGTTGCAATAACATGGATCCGGATGGTCTAATTACAATGAAGAGGCCCCAAGCTCGCAGTAATAGGATGGTTCATCTGATGTGTATGGGTGGCCCCAGGAAAATGACCCATGCATGGACATTCTCGGGGGACACTAAAGAGGCTTCTAAGAATTACACTCTGTGCAGCAAGCAAGCTAATGAGCAAAAGAGAAAGTAGGAAGGAAACCACTGCTTCAGGAAGCATAGTTCCACTTATGGCTGGTGACAGCGTTGCCCAAGTTCATTAGGACGGACTGGGCTTCCCTGGGATGGGTGTGGCCTCCCATGCTCATTCTGCATCTTGTTCCTAAGGCACGAAAACCACTGAATAATAAATGGCGAGGAAGAGAAAGAGGATGGAGACCGAGATGGCTGGTAAATCAGATGAAGGCAGACACTTACACAAAGATGAAAGAAGTCGAAATGAACTTCAGCAGCAAAAAAAAAAGGCAGTTTTTTATACCCCTCTTTTTTCATTTTTTGGACAGTTTTATGATATTTTACTTCATATATAAGAACAGTGTCTTCTTATGATGTCCAGGGAAGATATTTTTATCCTGTATCTTAACCCTTGGACATGTTTGAGAAAAAAAGTCTTTGGATCCAGTCTATACTGCTTTCTTCTTTTAAAAGTTCTACATGGGGTTTTAGGGCACATAAATTGGGAAGTTGCCTTGCTTTTCAAAGGTGACCCCACTTAACCTACACTGTCGCATCAGGGAGTCATCACCTGGGAGGAGAAGCAAAACAGTGTCTGCAAAGACCAGGGGAATCAAGAGGACCATGTGCCCCTGGACCCCGAGGGAGCCCCCGTGCCGATGGGACTGTCAAGGGCACCTTCCACTCTACCGGAGATGGGCACCAGGCATCCAGTACCCCAGACCTACTCCCCTGAAGCATAAAGAGGTGGTCCTCTTTCAGAAAACCAGAGAGATATCATGATCCCATAGGACACATCTGTTCTCTCCACTCATGGCTAGCCACCTTGAATATCAAGGTGGTTCCCACAGATGAAGCCAGAACGGACCCCTGTCTTTAAAAAGTGCCCTTCTAATGAAAGAAAACTTGGGAACAAATCCATAGTGTTCATAGAATTAGAACAATCATGAGAGCAGCCTCCAAACTCCCAAAGTACAGCCGCCTCTGAGTGGCTGTAAAACAGGAGACCCAGTTTCAATCCCTGGGCTGGGAAGATCTCCTAGAGCAGGGACAGGCTACCCGCTCCAGTATTCTTGCCTGGAGAATTCCATGGACAGCAGAGCCCGGTGGGCTACAGCCCATGGGGTCACAAAGAGTCAGACACGACTGAGCGACTAACACTTTTCATCTGATATCCTAGAGTTTCTGTGTATCTTCTCTTACCAACTTTCAAATACTATAGATAACTTTTGATTTCCAAAGGTCATGTGACTTTCTTAGCCACAGCTAGCTGCCTGATACAGTTAAGTAACAGAACTGGTGTTATATTTAATGAGCAAATAAGTTTTTTTTTTTAATGCTTTTCTTTTTTTCTAATATATTTATTTAGCTGTGTCGGGTCTTAGTTGTAGCATGTGGGACCTAATTCCCTGACCAGGGATTGAACTCTGGCCCCCTGCACTGGGAGTGGGGAGACTTAGCCACCAGACCACCAGGGAAGTCCCAAGTTATTTTTATTTTCTATTTTGAGAGCATTTTGAGAAAACAATCCATAGTAAATGTACAGAATCTTTGTAGATTGTGAGGAGAGGCATTCTTTGAAATGGACCTAGTAAATGAAAACTATAGTTTCCACTGATTAGGAACTAATTCCTTCATTAGGAACTAATGAAGTAAATGAAGGGACTAGAATCCGTTTGACTCACCCCCACCCAGCTCCAACCTGACCACCTGTCTGGTATCCCATTATCTGAGTGACCAATCTTTTAAATAATTAGTGAGTGGTCCGAGTTGATTTTGTCAGGGCAACTATGCTTTACCTTTGATTTTTCTTTCTTTGATACCAGCTAGACCATGTTCAACAGACTATGGATCATAACTCTCATCCTCTTAATGGTTTTAACTATTGAGAAAACAATTAATGCAATGAATGGCCATTGAGTAGCCGCCATGCTAAGGAAATTATGTTACTATATGAGAGTTGGAAGAATGTGCAATAAACAGTACTAAAATTTAGGGAGCAAAAACAGGGATGCTCAAGCCAGAAAACCTCAACCTAAATTCTAGCTTTCCTTCCTACTAGCACTCTGACCCTGACAAATGTCTGGGTCATAGTTGTGTCTTTTGTCAAAGGAGTTTAATAGCACTAACTACCTCCCAGGATTGTTGTGACAATAAAGTGTAAGTGCTTAATTTACTGCCTGGATCAGAGTAAGCGATCAAACCAATATAGCAAATTAGCCAGTTATGACAGAGAATCTTTAAAGAAGAAGAAAAAGTAAAAGAATCCATAGGAAACCAAGAAACAGAACCAGGCAGATATTATTAATAGAAAGTAGTATGTGAGATGCATGAACTATAAAAATTTAGCAAAGGGAGAAGCCAGTCCTGGATCAGCATTTTTCTTTTCCATATTCTTCACCAGCTATGTCACAGCTGAACTACTGTAATTCCATCTCAAAACCATGTACAGAGAACAGAATTTGAATTCAGAACCAGCTACCCTGGTTCCTTAGAAGCCCTGTGTGTGCTGGTTCACCCAAGAGAAGTCATATTTTCTATTAAGCAGGTTATTAACTTTAATCATTTGAAAAGACATTGTACCACATTAAGAATACTTAAACACAGTAGGAAAATTGCACTGCTTAGGTGGCTTGGGAAGGTGTTGAGAATTGCTCAGCTTCTTACTTTGCTCTGTAGATGCTGAGTTGGCCAAAAAGTTCATTCTGTAAGACGGTACAGAAAAACTCAAACAAACTTTCTGGCCAACCCAATATTTGTAGTTAAGATACACCTTCCTCACCTTCAGCCTTCATAACCAACAACAGCCAGGGAATCAAACAGCTAAAAACACAGGTCATGACTTTGTCATTCATTTCCAAAATGTTGGCTCCATAGCAATGTATTTACAAATAAGAGTTGAAATAACATCTGTATCAATCATGCAATTTTTAATTCCTAAATTGTAATTCCAATTTACATTCTGATTTTTCATAAATATGCTACCTCAAGCAAAATGTTTCCTTGACAGAATATTAATGAATCACCCTTGGACTACAAAGAGTATTCGATAACTGCCATATTTTATTGAAAACAATGTTAAATTTCAGATCTGTAAGATCCAGACATTTATTCTTTTACTGGTCAGGAGGCATTTGTCCATTCCTGACCTTTTTACCTTCAGAAAATAAATGACGCCTGTGACATGAAAATTGAATTAACCTCAACTGAAAAAGGAATAATACAAACAGCTAATGTCTTTACGATCACCCTAGCAAGCCTCCAGGGCAGCTACTGTTGCTGTTTCTGTTTTGTACGATGCATTCTATCTGGCTAATCCTCAATAAATATGAAAACCAGATCATTTCACAGCTAAGAACTGACAATCGGGAACAGGCTTCTCATTTGAGTAGATGAGGTAAGCAGGCTGCCACCAGCCAGTTCCGCCATCTTCACCTTCGGGCGAGCTGTGTCCCAGGCAGACCCTGTTAGTTCACACTGAGGTCACTGCTATCACATTTCTGTTTGTCTATTCCTAGACCGGAGCTCAGATTCACATTCCACACAGCCTCCTGTCTCAAGGACCATTCTGCTGCCTACCTTCTGTAGCATCACTTAAAGCAGTGGGGCCCTCCGATTAAACCATTCCAGGTGTGAATTTCTTGCCTAGAGAGCGAACTGAGAAATGAATGGGGTTCATGAATATAAATTGGACTTTCCTTAACTTTTCATTTAGAAATTGTATGGTGTGATTCGCTCCCCACATAAATCTTTATTTGCCTTAAGTGTGTTGACTCTGGGAATCCTGCTGCAGAGCTAGCAGAAGCGGCTTGGGGAGGGCGACACCACGGCAGTGTCCCCACACCCATGGGCTTGGTGAAGATGAGCTGCACCACCCTCCCGATGCAGCCCGGGCCTGCACCTTTACTGGGACGAGGCCACCGGACCTCCTCATTCTTTTTCTCTCCTTGAATATTATCTGATAGCTACTTCCTCTTCCTACCAAGACATTCTGTTTTCTGTATGTCTTAGCAGCTCTATTATCATCAGATTGATTTTTCCCTTCACCCCAATTTTGGTTTATAGAGCTGATGTCATAAATGAATCTTTCATAGGCCATCTCGATTTATTTTTGAACAGACGCTGTGAAACAGAGTCATTTTGAAGATGACTGGGACAGGCTGGAAGGATTCAATAAGCAAATGTATCCTCTTTAGACGTGAGGCCACCTGACCTCTCCTGCCCTCTCCCCTCCCCTTCTTCCCACCCTGCAATAGTACCCCCAAGACCAACAGGGCTTCACCATAAGATCCAAGTATAAATCCGAATTGTTTGAAAGACATTTCTCTCATTTTCAACCTGTACTTTGACTGTTCAGCCAGAAATAAGCACCATTGCACAGACCTGAAAGTGTGCTCACGTTGCTTGCTTTTTGCTATAGAAATAGGACATGGTAAGGAAGGCTGTGATCATGAATTTTCTACAGTCATGCCAAGTTGTTTTTTTTTTCTTTAACATATATAACAACAATCCTTGCTACAGTGAATTTGATATGGCTAGTAGTAATGTCCTAGTAATAATAAAACAGCAACAGAATTTTTTTTTTTCAGGTCCAATGGGTATAAGAATAAAAGGGGGAAATCCTAGAGAACAGATTTTTGCAATGAATGTTAAAAGACATTTCTCCCTGCATATGAGGCATTGTGGGAAGTAGGGAGGACCGTGGTGTGGCCTTAAGTCACATATCTTATTCCCAAGTCTGATGATTTTTCCATATTGTATAAACTTCAAATGCTTTGCCATGTTTATAAACCCTCTGGGCTGAGGCTATTGAGACCCAGTAGACGTGCAGAGCACATGTAAGGGAGGCTCTGACTGTGTGTCCATGAACTCAGAATAACTGGAGGAAAGACGCCCATGACCCTTAATTACACTCTTAGTATGTGGTGTCTATACTAGAATTTAAAATAACCTAGTGAGTAAAACCACTAGTAAAATGGAGTAAGGAGAGTGATGTGAACATTTTTAAAAATGGGACACATAAAAGAAGGTCAGAGGATGGTTTCCAGATTACGCCCTGGCTCCACTCACTGATGGGTGCAGGCGCCGTTCCAGCCTCCTGACCCCGAGTTTGCTCTCTCGAGTGTTCCTGACTTCACTTCATTTTCATCTCATTTGACGAACAGAGCTTATCTCTTAACTTAGTGGCTGTTTGCAAGATACACTTCCACAGTATTTCTAAAGTGAATGAAAACATTTTTGGCCGAACACAGGATTGCCAAGTGTTGTCTATTGTAAAGACGCTAATGTAATTTCATCCTTTCTCAATTGAAACTCTCACATGCACTCAAAAGAAAGGCTATTGATAAACAATGGGCACTGATTAGGAATATTTTACCCTTTGTTTCAATTTTTTAAATCTGATTGTAAAACTTAGTGTTCGCATCAAGAAAATGTAAAGCCTGTCTCCCAGAGAACTGTATTAAGACAGCAGTTGGCCTGATTTCGGTACAATTAATAACCAGAACTCTGGAAGGACCTTATTTTACAGCATGGAAGTGAATCTGTTTTATTTCTCTATCACCATGTCATCTTCACCAACATCATAACTTTCTTTCCAATATTTATAAGAATAGTTGACAGCCTTGCTTTAAGAATGCATTTTAAACCACATCTTATAGTAGGGGTTAAAATAATTAGAATAAATTCTGATCCCCTTAAAAAAGAAAGAAAAGAAACCCTACCAACTGGCCCACCTGGAAGGACACCAGCAGATACATTCTTTAAATTTTGTATTCTGTATAATCTATGATATATACATGGTCTCTTACGGGAGTGTTTTGCCAGAACGTTCTCTCGGGGGCTAGCGGTGGAACAGAATAACAAGTGTGGAATACCTGCTGTTGTTGCCTTTGTCTGAGTCAATGAATATTGAATTAGGTAGAGTTGCGAGTCTTCTTGTGCACTGCTGCTGCTGCTGCTGTTAAGTCGCTTCAGTCGTGTCCGACTCTGTGCAACCCCATAGACTACAGCCCACCAGGCTCCACTGTCCCTGGGATTCTCCAGGCAAGAACACTGGAGTGGGTTGCCATTTCCTTCTCCAATGCACAAAAGTGAAAAGTGAAAGTGAAGTCACTGAGTCGTGTCCAACTCTCAGCGACCCCATGGACTGCAGCCTACCAGGCTCCTCCGTCCATGGGATTTTCCAGGCAAGAGTACTGGAGTGGGGTGCCACTACCACAACACTAACCCTTGGATGGAAATATCAGTGAATTTTTTGGAGTCATGCCCTCATCCACTCTTGAGAAGCAAAACGTGCATAGTTAGGAAATAAGCGTTCCTAACATGGAAAGTGAAAGGCCTTCAGGTTGGCTGGTGAAGAAGTTCTCTTACTCCATGCAATTTCATCTTCGTTCTCCCCAGTACAACCAGTTCAAAAGATGTTTCCTCTTTGCAGGTTACCAGCCAGTCTTGTCTGCTCAGCAGGGGTTCCAAGGCCTCATGGGGGTGCAGCAGCCACCTCAGAGTCAGGGCGTGATGAGCAGCCAGCAGGGAACTCCAGTGCAGAGCGTGGTGGTCTCCTACCCAACCGTGTCTAATTATCAGGTGCGTGTCTGCAGCTTGGGAAACAGTGCTTTGAAGAGCAGCATTCGCTAGAGTGCAGCCTGTGGGTGTGTCCCCGTCTCAGGTGGCTGGCCAGGTGGTGGGGGCGCTCGGTGTGGTCGTGTTGATGGTTGATTTTGAGTCAGGATTATACTAGACAAATAGAAAACAGAAAATGTACATTTCTATAACACAAATGGCTTCTGAATGCCCTTCTAAGTCTGGTTCCATATAAACTTTCTATTCAAGAAGGAAAATGCTTTCGAGTTCTGTTCATGAAGACCTCTGGACATTCTGTTGAAATGGTACTTAATGAGAGACGGTCCTCGTGACAAATTTTCGTTTGTTTTGATCACAGCCTAAGAAAGTTCATTTCACCACAAAAATTTAACATATAAAGCTTTTTAAATGGCATCTCAGATTGATCTAAAGGGTATTTATTGGACCTGACAGTTGCATTTTCCAGACTAAACTCACATTGAGTATTTAAAGCGTCACACCCCCTTCTGTAATGTATATTCTGAAATTCACTGAGAGGGAAAGTGAAGGGTTGGTGAAGTATGTTAATCATTCAGTTTAGCTGCACCAAGTACCTCTGGCCCTAGAGACCCTATCCTCAGTCTTCCTGCCTTGACCATCCTTGTTGACATTGCATCGGTCTCTACCGCCAACTCAATATGAAATGTTCTTGAAAGTTGCAAGTTGAGAGTGAGGTAGGTTCCTGGGACAAGAGCCTTTTTTTTTTTATTATCAGGCCACTTTGCATAAAACCAGAATGGGAGCATGGCTTTCCAAAACAGAGAGAAATCCAGAGAGGGCAGTGGTCCACATGGCAGTCCTGGAGAGCCAGGAAAGGGGCAGGAAAGAGGCTCAAAGCTAACACTTTCTGAGCATTTACTTCTCACCAGACATGGCCCAAGAGCTGTTGCATCCTCCTGCAGCTCTTTCAGGGGCCACTTTGAAGGAGATGTCATTATGCACGTGGAATCAGAAAATCAGAGCGGTTAAATGGTTTGCCCAGTGTGAAACAGCTGATAAAAAGCAGAGCTGAGACTCCAACCCCGAAGCGTGACTGTTTTTGATGATACAACCGTAGCTTGCCGGGACACCCCAGAAGGCCCTCCTCATACAGGGACATGTCTTGTGTCTCCGCACAGGTGCCAATGACCCAGGGTTCTCAAGGACTGCCCCAGCAGTCGTACCAACAGCCACTCATGCTACCTACCCAGGCAGGCCAAGGCTCCCTCCCAGCCGCCGGGATGCCCGTGTACTGTAACGTCACACCGCCGACCCCTCAGAACAACCTTAGGCTGATGGGCCCGCCCTGCCCCTCCAGCACTGTCCCCGTGGTGTCGGCCAGCTGCAGGACCAACTGTGCCAACATGAGCAACGCCGGGTGGCAGGTCAAGTTCTGAGCACTCTGGCCATGCCCCGTGTCTTCTGACACTACCGTGGCCCTTTGTGGGAGGAGGAGCCAGGTGGGCAAACTCGCTGAGGACTTAAGTATTCACTCCACACCCAAATGACTGCTGCTGGTATTCTGTAAAAAAAAAAAAAAAAAGACTAATCCACACGTTAGCTGGTTAATGGTGCATATTTCCGTCATGTCTGCTAGGTATGCCTTTCTAGCTTAGCTAGTGACATGAATTCATCAAGGTAAGATTTTCTCCTACCACTGAACACCACTGTGTAGACGATACTATCCCTAATTTGGATTATTAGTTTTGTACTTTGTGTTGAGTTTGTGATGCTAAGAAGTATTTAAAAAAATTATATACTGAAATCACATTGTACCAAAGCTGTAATGGAAAAGAAAAGAATTGATGAATGGAAGGAATAATTTATATACACAATAGAGTTTTCTTTTTTTAATGGATATATACTGTATTGTAGTGTTTAAGCAAAATAAAACTATTTGACCTTATGGAGGAAGGTCATGTTTTTACCACCAGTTTCTTTCACTCTCTGTTCCCTTATGTGTTGGTTTGCGTCCCTTTTATCCCCTTCAAGCACTACTTTATAAATAATGCACAGAAAAGATATTCTGGGTGTTTGTAAATGAACTAGTATCACACTAGTAGGCAAACACTGAACCAGCTGCAGTTTCTTGTCCTGAATAGCACAGGGCTGGCTCCTGGAAATAAATACATGTGACGCATCCACTCATTGAATACACATTTTTGAAGTGTGCACACCTGGCCTTTAGTTTTAGGCCCACCGAATGCATGTAGCTATGCTTCACCAACTGGGAACATCCGTGAACAGCAGCTCTATACCAAATCCTGTGCTAAATCCCGTGCCAGCTCCATTCAAATTCCATCCACCACCTGGGAAACAAGGTATCTTTGCTTAGAGGGAAATTAAACGAGGCACAATCTAGGACTTCCCTGAGTGGCCCAGTGGTTGAGAATCCACCTGCCAATGCAGGGAACACAAGTTCAGTCCCTGGTCCAGGAAGATGCCACATGCCAGGGGGCAACTGAATGAACCTGTATACCACAACCACTGAGCCCGCATGCCCTGGAGCCCGTGTGCCGGAAGAGAAGCCTCCACAGCGAGAAACCTGCTCCCCGCGACCAGAGAAGGCCTGTGCTCAGCAATGAAGACCCAACACAGTCAGAAAGACAGAAATAAATAAAATAAACCGGCCCAGTCGAACTTCACCCATTATGTTGGGTCACATAGTGTAAAATACCACAGGTATTGACAGTAAGTCAGGAACTCAAAGGTGCTAATGCTTATCCTAATGATTTAAAACAAGGCAAAATAAAGCAAGAATTTGGTTACAAAGATGCAAAACAGTCACACACACACAAAACATTGAAAAGGCCGTTCCTGTGTAATCTCAAAATGTTTACCTCCCTGTGGATTCTGTGGGTAAAACCGATTTATGACAACCTTTGAAAAATAACATCTGAGTATCATCTTTGGCCCTTCCAGGGGGTATTTAATGAGAGAATAAAGCCCCACAGCTTTCACTTTGCTATAGAAGTACAATGACTAACAGTTCTATTAACTCTATACCTAAAAAACACTTGCCAATGAGAAGGATTTGGAAAGTATATATGGGTAATTCCCATTATTTTTCATATTACCACATTCTGTATATTAGATTTTTTTCATGTCCATGTCCTTTAGCTGGTGATGGAGTTAGGCAGCCAGATGCAAACTACTTTCCAGATTTAGTTCAGTCGCTCAGTCGTGTCCGACCCCTTGTGACCCCATGAACTGCAGCACACCAGGCCTCCCTGTCCATCACCAACTCCTGGACTCCACCCAAACGCATGTCCATTGAGTTGGTGATTATTGTTCCTTAATTTTACATTAATTTTCCTTTAAAAAGGAATTTCACACATACCATTATCGGCTTCATTCCTTGTGAAGTCTGTTCCATTTCCCCACTTCTCAGTCTACTGACTTCATCATAAGTAAACCAGAACTATGAAAAATGTTCTATGAAAAAGGGATGTTGCATTTTTAAATTCAGCCATTAAACCAATAGGTTGAGTAGCTTTTAAACCAAGAGCTGCTCTGAGAAGACGCAAAGCGTTAACCAAATTAGTATTTTCCCCTAATGGAAGGAGGCGGCTGACCAATATGGACTCATTTTTGAAATATATTTTCCATGGAGCCCTCTGACCCTGGCAGTGATCCCAAACCCAAGGATCCAAATATAGGCTGAATATTTTTCTTTTCATACTATTCTGAGAAATTTGAAGCACTTCTTTAAGCAGTCTTAGAATCACTGGGCCTTCTTTCCCATGGATTTGATGCCTACATCATGCTAAGGGTAAAAACAGATAGATCTTTCCTGCTGTTGGCCATTCTTTTCCAAATGTATTACTCTCATATTTAGAAATTTGATTTTTATTGCATAGCAAATCCCTTTACTTACTGTTTATCGCTGAGCCATCTTCCTTCCTTTCACTAAATGTTTGTATCCAGGATTACCTTATTCCTAATATCATGTTAAACTTACTTTACATTTGAATATTCGAGATGGCTGTGTAGGGAGACAGTTTTATTAGTGAAGCACTTCCAGAAATTAATTTCCTGTCAGGAGAACATTCAGTTGTTTTCACATTGATTCAAATTGTATTATAATCACATTTGGAAATTTTATATACGTCTATAAACTTATATAGATACATATGCAAATATACAGTCATCTCTAATGATTCTCCATGTGAAAGTAAAAGAGAACACAAGTGACTCATGCATTCATTTATTCAGCAAACTTTTACCACATACTTGACTATATCCTAATTAGTGGCACAATTCCAAGTAAGACTACAAATAAATTTCATGCCCCCAGATTTACTCTTGTAAGTCTTTTCATACATTTGGTTATCCTGTGATGGTTAGAACTAAATGTTCTAACTAGGATACCGGTGAATTTCAGCCATTTTATTGTTTTAATATCATTCCCCAGCACATGGAGTAGGATAAGACAGTGTGTTACGTAACATTATGGAAATGGAATTATGTAATTAATTATAAATATAGTTGGAGGCTAAGTCATAAATCACAAAACAAAATAACTGGGGTAGGGATGTGCCTGGTGGTCCATTGGTTAAGACACTGCACTTCCACCACAGGGAGCATGGGTTCAGTCCCTGGTCGGGGAAGTAACATCACCCATGCCGCATGGTGCAGCCAAAGTACAGGGGGAAAAAGTGGAGTACATATGAGCCAGAGCAGCTTCACGAGAAGAAGGAAGGACAAAGCAGACACAATCAGGGGAAAGAAAGTGGCAGCAGAAATGGCTTTTGCCATCAAAATAAGTGAGTACTTGGACTCGGCCTCCACCTTTGCTGGTGGTTGGCACGGGAGGACGCTTCCATGAGCCTGTCCCCCTGCTTCCTGTATTCTGCATACACAGGCTCACCCAGGACAGAGGGGCATGCCCACCCTCACCAGCACCGGGGTTCCCTCATGGGCAAACTCTCCATTCCCAGGCCAAAAACAAAAAAAGAACTGCACACACCTCACCCTAAAGGTGGAGTCCAGCCACATCTTGCACATTTTACAATGCAAGCAATACCTTACAACAGTTTTTCTAAAACATTTTCCATAGAAGACTTTTTCCTTGGGATATTTATAGTTGCTAGATTACCTGACTGTTCCCGGGACAATTATAATTGGAAGACACAGTTAATGAAGGTCAAACAATCTTTTAAAAAGCTATCTGATTTCTGGAAACCTTTACGATGTAAGAGGGAAGCATAATTTGCATATTTTGTCAAACATATTTGAACAAAATATCCTTTTCACAGAATATATCAAGAGACTAATATTATGAGGTACATATATTTTTAATTATATTAAGGCATCTGAAACCAAGAGTACAAACACAGTTATTTTATTTCCATAGATACCATATTAGACTATTAGAAAGGGTGAATTTAATAATACTACAACCTTACTTCCAGCTGTGACATCTTTGGGTAACTGCCCCTAAAGTGCATTATTTACTCCTTGAACACATGAGCTGAAAGGTAAGCCTTGGCACCAGTATTTCTGGACTTTTCAATTCTTAATATTGAAGGACTTCATATTTCTATTTCTGTCTAAAATGGTAATAAGAGTCATACAGTTATGTAGATATAATTATTCCAAATGATCTTTCAGATCTCTATGTGAGTGTAAAAGAGAACAAGACTGATTCATGCACTGATGCCTTCTTATTCATTTCAAGACCTTGTACCACAGTCTGTGGAGCCTGTGCCTTTAGGAACTTTGTGAGTTTTCAGAATAAATTATACCAACTAACTAACTAAAAATATAGGAAGCTAGTCATAGGTCTTTTATTTTAAATATAAGACACAGTAAAATAGGATTCTGGAGAAGGAACAGGTGGCTTCTGGCTGTGGTTTTATGAGGCTTTTGACCGGGGCCCTGTTGAACAGATGGAATTTGAGCCTGCAAGCCTTAGTGTGGGTGACCCCCAGCCTAGCCAGGAGAAAAGCCTAGGGAGAGAAAAAGGAAGAAAAAGATGAGCTATAGTAAGTCCCCTACATACAAACAAGCTCTGTTCTAAGAGTGCATTTTAAGTCTAAATTGTTCGTAAGTCTAACAGTTAGCCTAGGTCCCCAACTAACACAATTGGCTACATAGTACTGTACTATAATAGGTTTATACTACTTTTCACACAGATGACACATACAAAAAATAAACATTTTTAATCTTACGGTCCAGTACCTTGGAAAATACAGCAGTACAATACAACAGCTGGCATCCAGGGGCTGGTATCAAGTGAACAGGCAAGAAGTTGCTGACGGGGAGAGGGAGAGGAGGCGGGAGATGGCAGAGCTGAAGGATCGTCAGCAACAGACGATGGAGAGCAGACTGAAATTTCACTCATGCCTGATGTTGATGGCATGGGTTCTGGTTCCTTGCTAGAACCAGAAGCACATTCACATCTCTGAAAGTTCACAACTTGAAGGTTGCGTGTTGGGAACTTCCTGTATAGGTTGGCTGGAGTGGGAGGTGAAGCATAGAAAGACTGAATAAGGGGAAACTGACAGAGGGCCTGGCTGGGGTGATCTTGAAAGCCAGTCAAGAGTTAACAGGCAACCAGAGGCTCCTGAAGATTTGTGAGTGAAAAGTCATGTGATCCCAGCCATGGTTCATAAAGAAGCATGGGCCTCAAGAAGTGATGTGGATGAGACTCAAAAAGGATCTTCGTTCGTTCAGAAACCAGAGATGAACACAATAATAGCGATGATCTGGCGCTGAGCGACAGTTACCATCAGCATTGCTGGGCTCGGTCAGAAATGAGTCCTAGCTCTTAAGTCTTAGAATTCTATTTTTATGGGCAGCAAAGCTTTAGCACTATGTGTTTCCTTCTTCCCTCATGGATAGAAGCTTCTGTACGTAAGCACACTGTCTTAAGCTGCATCACAAGGCACAGTTCCTGCAACCTTTTAAGATAAATGAGACTGAAGAGAAAACTGAAACAGCACAGGAGGGCCACCAAGTCTCCATCACGGTGTATCCTGTACTAACGCCCAATATGCAGCAACATCAGATATCAACTGCCTAGTCGCTCTAGTTAAAAAACAAAACAGAATAAAACTGGTGAGACATGTATCCATTCTGGTTCTCAAAACATTGTTTTGTTTTGTTTTTTTCTGTACTTTGCTGGATGCCACTTCTTCTACACAGGACCAAAAATATTTGCTTCCTCCCCTATTATTCTGTCTAAAGCCCTCTTTACTGAGAAAGTTGTTTTCATTAGGGCTTTGACATTATTTTCCAATAGTCCTCAGCTGTAGTGTCTGTTTCAAGTTCAAGTTGCTTTCTGTGAAGTTTTACAACCTCCAATCTTCTCCTTCCAAAGTAGATTTACCCTTATTACGTGTCATTAGTGGCAAGAGCTTTTCACTCCTGGAACTGGGTTCTCTGCTGCTGTTCCCAGCGTTGTGCACACAGTGTGGGGGAGAGGCATCTGATACTAATCTTCCATGGAGGAAAATCACCTTCTGATTGATGTCCTAGCAGAGAACTGGGTCATCTACTGGGCATGAGGCTGCTTCTGCTCAGACAATAATAACCAACCCCCGACTGCAGGTGTGCAGTGAGTGCTTTGACATTCACGTTTATTATTTGATTTGTTTCACTGCTTTATTCTATATTCCTCTCACTGTTGCTACAGGAGGAGAGGAAGTCAGATACTGAGCAAACAGGAGGAGATGTAAATCTGAAGAGGGGTGAGCCCTGAAACTGGGATTTGATGAACAGTCAAGGAGCAAACACAGCAGGCATTCATGATACTGTGTATACCGCTGATGCACTGGCCAGACTGACTGGGCTAGGTAGCATCCTGTTGGAAAAGAGTTGCTTTTTGAATGTTCAAGGCCTCACTTCTTCAGAGTCTGGTGCAAACAGGGGATGGTGGGGGTGGCGGGGGGGGGTGGTGCTCATGTGGGGGTAGGGAAGGAGAAGATGACACAGAATATAGAGGTCCTGGAATTAGAAATAGGACAGCTTATTGTGAAATTTGGTGGGGGGGTGATGGCCATGTTGTGCCCCAACTAGGGATCAAACCCACACCCCTTGCACTGGAAGCACAGAGTTTTAACCACGGGGCCACCAGGGAAGTCCCTATTGTGAGATTTTGAATCATGTTTCTTGTTAAGAGATCCAACATCCCCATAGGAACGGTCCAATAAAACAGATCTGGTTAAATGTGGGGATGACGTAGGGCCTTACTGCTCCCTCTGTACCCCAAAGGGTTTTCTTGTGTTAACAGCTTGGAAGCCACTGCTGTTTGTGTTGCCATAATGCTATCACAAGACTCCCACCTCCTTGTAACTGGATTTCGTTGCATACAGAGTTTGCAGCTGCTTCTCCTGGGTTCTCCAGCAAGCCAGTCAGTAGGCACTGCTGTCTGTGCACAAATGTCATCTCCCTTTTGCATCAAATACCTCAGCTCACTGGAGAAGCAAATGGCAACCCACTCTAGTATTCTTGCCTGGAGAATCCCATGGATGGAGGAGCCTGGCGGGCTACAGTCCATGGGGTTGCAAGAGTTGGACACAACTGAGCGACTAAACCACCATCAACACCTTGGTTCATACAGGATTCACAGTTCCTTGAAGAAATGAGTGCGGGGGCCCTCCTATGGGCTTCCCTGATGGCTCAGCAGGTGACGAATGCACCTACAATGCAGGAGACACCAGAGACTCAGGTCTGATCTCTGAGTTGGGAAGATCCCCCGGAGGAAGAAATGGCAGCCCACTCCAGTATTCCTGCCTGGAGAATCCCAGGGACAGAGGAGCCTGGCGGGCTACAGTCCATGGGGTCGCAAAGAGTCAGACACGACTAAGCGCAAACATACCCTCCTATTACAGGGTGACTGGAAGAAACATCAAGTATGTAGTGCCATCTGTCCCATGAATTGTTTCTAAGCTGATGAGAAACAGAAAAAAAGAATTTTTTTTAAGAAATAAGACAATCACCTATCTTTTTCAAGGGTTTAAAATTTGTCTCCAAAGAGGAGGCCACATTTTCCAATGAAACTCACGAGCCAATTTCATCCTTTTCAAAAGAGAGAGGAGTTACTTAAAGTGCTTAATGGTAATGTAATAGAGAGCAATGGCCTGAGACTGAAAAATGCAGCAATTTGAATTGGACATTAAGAAAAATTTCACTGGAAGCAAGGGCAATTATACAATGGAATAATTTCCTAAGGGAGAAACAGTGAGACGCTGTTAAAAAGTTGTTTAAAAGAGTAGATTAAAAAAAAAAAACATACACACTTGCAGCTGAGGCTGCTGGAAGATGGTTTTATGATTTATTGCTTTACTGTGGCCACACACCATCCTCTCTGGAGATTTCCCAGGCTCAGATAGCTTACCTTCCATTAACGAAGGATCTGCACGGTGCCCAAGGACTATGATGTCTGTATTCTGTTTTTTATGCAAAAATGTAGACTTGTAAATGGAATACCCATGAAAGAGGCAAGGAGAACCTAGAAGGCTCTAGTTGTTCAAAATCCACTCTGTGTCAGCATCCTAGGGTATTTTACACACACACACACACACACACACACACACACATGTATAAGTACACACATCTCTCTCTCCCTTTGCCCCTCTCTCTCCCCCACCCCCAACCTTATTTAAACCTTCTGCAACTAACTGGTTGATCTGTTCAAACTGGTGGCCATTAGGTATTACTGGCCATGAGGATACATAATTATTCCTTCACACAAACTGCTACATGTGCAGAATAGGGTAGATAAAAGCATCCTTTACCTGAGGTCAGGAGCCTTGCTTTTGAATCCTAGCTCCATGATCAAGCACCCTCAGAAACTAATGTCTGGGTCTTGCTTGTACAGTTCTCTAATCATTGCCATTCCTTTCTTTTGTCATCTGTCCCCTCCCTTATCAGGACCAGTGATTTCCCAGCCACTGTACATAGGGATTTAACACTAGTTATCAGCTTATCAGCAAGGATAGGAAGACAGGGCATCTGCTGAGGGGGAGAAGGGATCCCACGGAGATTCCCAGCCAAGTGCTGGGGAGGAGCCACTTCCATGCCCTCCCAAGGTTCAGAGGGGCCTGCAGAACCATCACCCACTAGCCCTTCTATCAGGATGCCCCTATGCCACAATCCAGGGTTTCTGGTTTTCTCATCCAGAGACTATAGCATTGCAGACCTATTCAATTGAACATTCAGTATCTCTGGAGCTCTGAAATTATGAGGTGTTTGCTGCTCAGCTGTGTCCCCTCTCCTACTGCAGAAGTTGGAAGCCTTTTTATGCACTTCCAGAGAGGCCCTCTGGCTCTCATCCTTAAGACTTGTGAATGGTCTTTGGTTCTTTGTTAGCCTCCTTGCAGGGTGAAGATAACACTTAGCAATACCTCTAGCCACCTCACCCCTCTGCTGCCCTGTAGACATTTTCTCCTAGTGCCTTTCATATGCTTGAACTTTTATCCCTACAAGGGCATCTTCCCCATAGTGAGGCTTGACCCCATCACCACCAGCACAATATTCAGCAAGACAACCACGTGCCAAGGAACTCAGAATGGCATCTTATATCCACTGTTGGCACCATCTGTATTAGTTCAAGTCTCTGAAAAGCAGATGCCAAGATGGAATTAGACTCTTTAGAGACATAGGAGGAAAATTCAGTAAGGAGAAATGTATAGGGAGCTCCAGAAAGCCATCAGAATCATTTGACCTGATGCAAGTCTGACATCTGTGGAGGAGAGAAAAAAAGACTTAGAATTCAGAGCAATTCAAGAAAGTTGCAGCAAGACCTATAGAGAGTTCTCAAGTCAAAGTCTGTCAGAGACCCACACGTCTAGAGAGTGAGCTACTTTAGCGCCTCTGCTGAGCTCAGGAAGGTCTTGGGCAGCATGTTGGGCTTGGTAGAAAGGTAGTCATAGTTTTTAGAGTCCCCACTCTCAGAGACATGACAAGTGCTTTCCCCTGGCTGCCGTACAGAGGGACCCAGAGTCCTTTCAGCTTGAGAAGTCAGCCTTCTGTATGGCTAAGTCCTCTGTGTCCAATCAGTGGATAAGAAGTGTGAGAAGGGACCTATCCCTCTGCGCAGGTGGACGCACTTCACTGCGTGGAAAGTCTGAGAAATGTGGGCCTGCTTGGGGACCACTTAACAGCAAGAAGTCTACAGTATGGAAAAGGAAATGCAAGCCTTTGATGGACAGTAGGTCCTTCCTGCTACTGAGAATAAATAAAAGTGGAATGAAAATGTTACTCTGATGGGATGGATGATGACAAAAGAAAAACACTGTGAGAAAGGGAAACTTCCCCAGAGGTAAAGTGGCTAAGACTCCATGTTCCCAATGCAAGGGGCCTTGGGTTCGACCCAGGTTGGGGAACTAGATCCCCAGTTGTGGGGATCGACCCAGGTGTGGGGAACGTGCCACAACTAAAGATCCCACACGCTGCAACAGAGATCAAAGATCCCACATGTCACAAGTAAGACCTGGCAGAGCCAAATAAATAAATAAACACAAACAATAACAACAGCAATATTAGAAAGGAAAAATGGGGCCTAACTATAAACAAAAAATATATTGTGGATGCTATGAACAACGTTATGCCAATAAATTTGAAAAATGGATACCATATTTGCAAAATATTGATTACCAAGGATGACAAAAAGTAAATGCAAAACCTGAATAACCTAACAGATTAAAATAATTTACAGTAAAGATATTCTAATCCCGAAATACCAGTCTCAGAAATGTTTACAAGGGAGTCCCACTAAGCCATTTTATGTGTTCTAATAGATTTTTCTTAAGGCCACCCCCAAAACAGCAGATAAGTGCTAAAGCCATGAAATCAGAACAAAATAAGGAAAGAAAAAAGACAGTCAAATCATAGTTCAAACTCATTCTTGAAAACAGATGCAAAATATTTACAATTAAATATTAACAAATGCAGGGTTTTCCTAGCGGTTCAGTGATAAAGAATCCTCCTGCGAGGCAGGAGATGCAGGTTTGATGGCTGGGTCAGGAAGATCCCCTGGAGGAGGATATGGGAACCCAATCCAGTATTCTTGCCTGGAAAACTCCATGGACAGAAGAGTCTGGTGGGCTCCAGTCCATGGGGTGGCAAAGAGTCAGACACGACTGAGCAACCGAACAACATTAACAAATGCAACCCAGCAACATGTACACATGCCATCTCATGAGAAGAAACCAAGCCACCTGGCAGCTTGATCTTAGGCTGGAAGGCTTCAGAACTATGAGAAAATCAAATTCTGTTGTTTAAACCACCTCATAGGTAGTATTTTATTAAGGCAGCCTAGAAGACTCACTACTTCAATTCTCCACATATTAAACAACTCAAACTTATTATAAACAATGCGTCAACCTATTTTAAAGGAATTTCAAAAGTCTATCCTAAAGTTCACATGGAACAGCAAACAGCTAAGAACATCAAATAAATGTGGAGGAACAAGATGAGGATGCTGCCCAGTCAAATATCAAGGCATTTTATAAAGATACACAGTTAACATTTCATGGTTTTAGCACACCAATAAATTAATATATCCCTTGGAATAAAATAAAGGGCCTGGACACAAAGACATCCACAATAAAAATAATGATACACAAACAGTGGGAAAGTGATACTTTATCCAATAATAGGAATGAGTTAATATACAGTCTCTATGAAAAAATAAAATTAAATATTTTATCTCACAAAGCATAGAGAAATAACATTTAAAGTAGCTGAAAATCCTAAATGAAGTAAGTGATGGATATGTTAATTACCTTGTCAAGGAACAGTCTTTCATTATGGAGACACATATCAAATCACCATGCTGATACTTTATCTTGTAGTTTTATTATTCAATTATACCTCAGTAAAGCTGAAAAATTCTAAATACAAAATACAAAGCTGTAAGATATAGGAGACGCTACAGAAGAACATCTCATGTCCTCAGGCTCTATATTGATTTTTTCTAATGAAGATACAAAAATCACAATAAACAAAAAGTATTAGTAAATTTGATTACCATCAAATTCAAGGTCACTCTAAAGAAATGTCACCAAGACAAGGTGAAAGGAGAAGCTACTGACTAAAAGATATTGTGTACATTCAAAATGTACAAAGAATACTTATAAAGCTATAAAAAAGACATACAACCCAATGTAGAAATAAAGAACTGAACTGAACAATCAAGTCACAGCAGAGTAAACCTAAATGGTTTGATACACATATTGAAATAAAGGCTCAATATAACTAGTGTTCAGGAGATAAATTCAAAATTCCATATAACATTTTACTTTCCACCACATAAGCAACAGTACACGAACCAATAACTTCAGGATGTTCAAGCTGGATTTAGAAAAGGCAGAGGAACCAAAGATCAAATTGTCAACATCTGTTGGATAATAGAAAAAGCAAGAGACTTCCAGACATCTACTTCTGCTTCACTGACGATACTAAAAGCATGGACTGTGTGGATCACAACAAACTCTGGACAATTTTTCCAGAAATGGGAATCCCAACCAAATACCTGCCTCCTGAGAAATCTGTAGGCAGGTCAAGAAGAAACAGTTAGAAAGGGACATGGTACAACGGACTAGTTCCAAATTGGGAAACGAGTACATCAAGGCCATATATTGTCACCCTGCTTATTTAACTTATATGCATAGTACATCATGAGAAATGCTGGGCTGGAGAAAGCACAAGCTGGAATCAAGATTGCTGGGAGAAATATCAATAACCTCAGATAAGCAGATGACACCACTAAGGTAGAAAGTGAAGAGGAATTAAAGAACCTCTTGATGAAAGTGAAAGAGGAGAGCGAAAAAGTTGGCTTAAAAAGCAACATTCAGAAAACTAAGATCATGGCATCCAGTCCCATCACTTCATGGCAAATAGATGGGGAAACAATGGAAACAATAACAGACTTTATTTTCTTGGGCTCCAAAATCACTGCAGATGGTCACTGCAGCCATGAAATTAAAAGATGCTTACTCCTTGGAAGAAAGGCTATGACCAACTTAGAGAGCATATTAAAAAACAGAGACATTACTTTGCCAACAAAGGTCCATCTAGTCAAAGCTATGGTAATTCCAGTAGTAATGTACAGATGTGAAAGTTGGACCATAAAGAAAGCTGAGCACCAAAGAATAGATGCTTTTGAATTGTGTTGTTGGAAAAGACTCTTGAGAGTCCCTTGGACTGCAAGGAGATCAAACCAGTCAATCCTAAAGGAAACCAACCCTGAATATTCATTGGAAGGACTGATGCTGAAGCTGAAGCCCCAGTACTTTGGCCACCAGATGTGAAGAACTGACTCACTGGAAAAGACCCTGATACTGTGAAAGGTTGAAGACAGGAGAAGGGGACAACAGAAGATGAGATGGTTGGATGGCATCACCAACTCAATGGACATGAGTTTGAGCAACCTCTGGGAGTTGGTGATGGACAGGGAAGCCTGGCGTGCTGCAGTCCATGGGGTCGCAAAGAGTTGGAATGACTGAACAACTGAACTGAACTGAACTGACATGAGCAACTGAACTGAACTGACATAAGCAACAATGATCAAATGTAGCAACAGTTAAACATTAGGTGAGAATAAGAAGCTCTTGTCCACAACTGGGGGTGGCGGGTGGGACTGGTCTGTAAGCCAGAACAATCACTTTGATAAAGAAAGGAACATTATGTAGTGAAGTTGGAAATAAGTCTATCTAGCATACAACAATACAACTGGTAGGAAAATGCCCAGAGTACCCTGTGCATAGGTAAACAAGAACACACAAGAATGATGAATGTCAGTTTTTTAAAAAAGAGAAAACTTGGGATCAGCCTGAATGCCTACTAGAATGGATGGATGCCTTCATACAAAGGGATAAGGGACAACGGTCATGATGAATGAACTAAAGCTGCACATCTCAGCATGAGAAAATCTCAGAGACAAATCACTGACAAACACGAAAGGAGAAAAGAAATACTTAAATAAACTTGAAAACATTCAAAATAACACTGTGTACGGTTAATGAAATAAAGCATAATTTTTAAATGTGCAATAAAGTATGCATGAGAATAATATTAAATTTAGACTAGGCTTCATAATGGGAGAAAGAGGGTGAAGAATGGAAAGGGTATATTTATATAAGAAGCTTCAAATGGATCTGAAATATGAAATAGGAAAGCAATGTAAAAACGACACCAAAAAATAGATGGTTAAAGACCTGGCTGTTTGCAAAATAGGCTCTCCGTATTTTCCTGAAAGCTTGAGATTTCAAGGTAAACATTATTTGAAGACACACAGGAAAAGGGGTTTTGTTGTCACTTTATCACTTTAGCTCTAAGTTTGGTGAGTCTTAGTAACTGAGAAATAGCCTACATTTTTTTTTCTTAGACATTACAGCATAGTAAAGGATAAATGTTTGGAAGTTTGATAGTTCATCCATGAGCATTGCTAACCTTTTTTTTCCCCTCTTAGGAGAAATGTTAATGGGTTCATCTGAATACAGCTATTTGGGTGTATGACTTTCCTGGCAGAGAAAGCAGAACTAAAGTTACATTAATCAAAGAAAAGAAGTGTGTGTGTGTGTGTGTGTGTGTGTGTGTGTGTGTGAAAGAGAGAGAGAGAATGGGGGCGGGGGGAGTGAGGGAGAGAGATCTCAAGTTGTGGGTTATTTGCCAAGATAAGTCAAATGAAATTTCTCAGAATGTTTTGGACATTTGGGAAATTTTGGTACTTTGGTGTTTGTGAAAAGTGAAATCAAAGTGGTAGTCACTCAGTCGTGTCCAACTCTGCAACCTCATGGGCTGAAGCCCACCAGGCTCCTCTGTTCATAGAATTCTCCAGGCAAGAATACTAGAGTAGGCATCTATTCCATTCTCCAGCAGATCTTCCTAACCCAGGGATCAAACCTGGGTCTCTTGCATTGCAGGCAGATTTATTACTATCTGAGTTACCAGGGAAGCGTAGTTAAGTTCAAGTAACATTTCATCCACAACAGACTGTTACAAAATTGGGGGAAAGAGTACATCAAGGCTATGTATTTTCACCCTACTTATTTAACTTATATGCAGAGTACATCATGCAAAATGCCAGGCTGGATGAGGTACAATCTGGAATCAAGATTGCTGGGAGAAATATCAATAACCTCAGATATGCAGATGACACCACCTTAATGGCAGAAAGTGAAGAGGAACTAAAGAGCCTCTTGATGAAGGTGAAAGAGGAGCATGAAAAGCTAGCTTAAAACTCAGCATTCAAACAAGTAAGATCGTGGCATCTGGTCCCATCATTTCATGGCAAACAGGTGGGGATAAAATGGAAACAGTGACAGACTTTATTTTCTTGGGCACCAAGATCACTGTGGATAGTGACTGCAGCCATGAAATTAGAAGATGCTTGTTCCTTGGAAGAAAAGCTATGACCAACTTAGACAGCATATTAAAAAGTAGACACATTACTTGACAACAAAGGTCTGCAGAGTCAAAGCTACGGTTTGTCCAGTAGTCACATATGGATGTAAGAGTTGGACCATAAAGAAGGCTGAGTGCCCAAGAATTGATGCTTTCAAACTGTGATGCTGGAAAAGACTCTTGAGAGTCCCTTGGACTGCAAGGAGATCAAACCAGTCACTCCTAAAAGAAGTCAACCCTGAATATTCATTGGAAGGACTGATGCTGAAGCTGAAGCTCCAATACTTTGACTACTTAAGGTGAAGAGTAGACTCATTAGAAAAGACCCTGATGCTGGGAAAGACTGAAGGCAGGAGGAGAAGAGGGCAATAGAGGATGAGACTGGTTGGATGGCATCATCGTCTCAATGGACATGAGTTTGAGCAAACTTGGGGAGAGAGTGAAGTATAGGGAAGTCTGGCATGCTGCCGTCCACGGGGGTCACACAAAAAGTCAGACACAACTGAGCGACTGAACAACAAAATTTCTATGACAGCTGTAAAAAACACTGACAATACACTCATTGAATGCCAACACTATAGGCTAAGAGAAACAATAGATTAACCATATTTAGGATTTTCTTGAAATATGAGGTCCTGATTGACTTTTCTGACACACCCAAATGTCTACTAGAGAAGCTGAATTGAAGGCCCTAGGTAATTTCTACAACTGCAGGCAAGTTAATAGAAGTCTGTGGCTTGAGTGTTCTCATCTCAGAAAGGTATTATTAAGCTTAAACATTGTTTATTCTTCTCCTTTCCATGAGATTTTTTACATCACTGTAACAGGAAATCAGTGAATTTTAATCTCTTGCATCTAACAAGACGGCAGAGAGCATTTAAAGTTAGCAGAGACCCCTGCGGGTGACTTTTGAAAGCTCACAGTAAGAGTGTCAGGAGCAGAATCCAGATGTTCTAGCTTTCATCTTAGTATTCATTCTACAATGAATTTACTTCATTACTTTTCCCCCCGATGGAAAAAAAAAATAACATCATCAGTCTCTACATTTTTTATTCACAATGCCCAAATTAAATTTCAAAAAGGCACACAAGAATAATTTTTTTAAAAAAGAATAATCAGAGGGACTTCCCTGGTGGTCTGGAGGCTGACTCTGTGCTCTCAATGCAGGGGGCCCAGGTTCAGTCCCTGATCAGGAAACTAGACGCCCCTGCCACAACTAAGAGTTTGCATGCTGCAACTAAAGCTCCTGTATGCCAAAACTAAGACCCAGTACAGCCAAATAAATAAATAGATTTTAAAAAAGAATCATCAGATAGAAGCAAATGCAAAGATAAATAAGATACAGAACTACATCAGTTCAGTTCAGTCACTCAGTCGTGTCCAACTCTTTTCCTTGGACTGCAGCACCCCAGGCCTCCCTGTCCATCACCAACTCCTGAAGTTTGCTCAAACTCATGTCCATCGAGTCGGTGATGCCGTCCAACCATCTAATCCTCTGTCATCCCCTTCTCCTCCTGCCTTCAATCTTTCCCAGCATCAGGGTCTTTTTTTCCATTGAGTCAGTTCTTCACATGAACTGGCCAAAGTATTGGGGCTTCAACATTGGCATCAGTCCTTCCAATGAATATTCAGGGTTGGTTTCCTTTAGGATTAACTGGTTTGCTCTCCTTGCTGTCCAAGGGACTCTCAAGAGTCTTCTCCAACACAATAGTTCAACAGCATCAATTCTTTGGCACTCAGATTTCTTTATGGTCCAACTCTCACATCCATACATGACCACTGGAAAAACCATAGCTTTGCCTAGAAGGACCTTTGTTGGTAAAGTTATGCCTCTGCTTTTTAATATGCTGTCTAGGTTTATCATAGCTTTTCTTCTAAGGAGTAAGCATCTTTTAATTTCATGGCTTCAGTGACCATCTTCAGTGATTTTGGAGCCCCAAAACATAAAGTCAGTCACTGTTTCCATGGTTTCCCATCTATTTGCTATTTGCTGGATGCCATGATCTTCATTTTCTGAATGTTGAGTTTTAAGCCAACTGTTACACTCTCCTCTTTGACTTTCATCAAGAGGCTCTTTAGTTCTTCTTCGCTTTCTGCCATAAGCATGGTATCATCTGCATATCTGAGGTTATTGATATTTCTCCCAGTAATCTTGATTCCAGCTTGTGCTTCATCCAGCCCAGTATTTCTCGTGATGTACTCTGCATATGTTAAATAAGCAGGATGACAATATACAGCCTTGATGTACTCCTTCCAATTTGGAACCAGTCTGTTTTTTCATATCTGGTTCTAATTGTTGCTTCTTGACCTGTATACAGATTTCTCAGGAGGCAAGTCAGGTGCTCTGGTATTTCCATCTCTTGAAGAATTTTCCACAGTCTGTTTTGATCCATGAAGTCAAAAGCTTTCACATCATCAATAAATCAGAAGTAGACATTTTTCTGGAACTCTCTTGCTTTTTCTCTGATAAAATGGATGTTGGCAATTTGATCTCTGTTCCTCTGCCTTTTCTTAATCCAGCTTGAACATCTGGAAGTTCATGGTTCACATACTGCTGAAGCCTCGCTTGAGCATTTTGAGTACTTTTGAGCATTACTTTGCTAGTGTGTGAGATGAGTGCAATTGTTTGGTAGTTTGAACATTCTTTGGCATTGCCTTTCTTTGGGATTGGAATGAAAACTGACCTTTACAGAAGTACATAGGGAAGTTTACAATGGCCACATAGGGAAGTTAGAAAAAAACAGATTTTTTAAATGCTGAAAAGATGAAGAATTTCAACTGAGATGCGAAATCACAGGAACAAATCAAATGGCATTCCAAAATAAAAGTGGTTATTCTGGAAAATACATACACTGCCTAATAACTGAGACTACTACATGGGTGGCGAGATATGCTGAGCAGAAGACAGAATTAGTGAACTCACAGACTGATAAGAATATATATTAAAATTAAAGCATACATGCACAAAAAATATAGAAAGTGCAGGACAGCATAGGAAATGTGTAGGATGCAGATGGCCTGACACAGTAGTCCTAGAAGAAGAGGACTGAGAGATGCAATAATTAAACTGTCAAGATTCTCCCTAACATGCTAAAAATTATAAACCCACAGTTTCAAGAAGTTCAGCAAAACCAAAACAAGACTAATACAAAGAAGATGACACAATGTTTTGAGTTATTTGGCTGAGCTCATGGATCAGTTTGATCAGCTGCTGGGTCAATGGGACCAGAAAGCATTAGCTAGGATGGATTTTATCTGCTGCATGTGCTGGCTTAGCCTCCAGTAGGTTATTCCAATTATTCTCCAGGCAGCAAAGAGATGCCAGAAGAGGAAGAAGTTAGGCTCAGAACTGACACCCTTCCACCTCATTCTATTGGGTTGGCCAGAAACTGCGTCCGGGTTTTCCCAAAACACTTTATGGAAAAATCTGATTGAACTCTGGCCAACCCAATAAAAACCACAAGGCCCAACCAGATTAAAGAAGGGGAGAAACAGTCTTCAACTCTTGATGAGATGAACTGGAAAGTTGCATCAAACGGCATATAGATATAGAGAGGAGCGTAACTCCAGACAATTTTGTAACAACCAGTCCATCCTAAAGGAGATCAGTCCTAGGTGTTCACTGGAAGGACTGATGCTAAAGCTGAAACTCCAATACTTTGGCCACTTCATGCGAAGAGTTGACTCAGTGGAAAAGACTGTGATGCTGGGAGGGATTGGGGGCAGGAGGAGAAGGGGATGACAGAGGATGAGATGGCTGGATGGCATCATGGACTCAATGGACGTGAATCTGAGTAAACTCCAGTAGTTGGTGATGGACAGGGAGGCCTGGCGTGTTGCAATTCATGGGGTCGCAAAGAGTCAGACACGACTGAGTGACTGAACTGGACTTAACTGATTAATACTTCTCCAGGAAACCCAGAACTCTTTGCATACACATACCATTTTGTCTAATCTGAGACTGTAGATTTTATGTAGGTTAGACTTTATGAATGAGAAAAATTGAAGAAAAAGGATGCCATGTTATCTGTTTAAGATTACAATGAGTGATGGCAGCTTCACTCTGTCTTCCAAATGCCTGTGCAAAACCAGCTATTACAGGGACTTCCCTGGTGCTTCACTGGTTAAGACTCTGAGTTCCCAATGCCAGGGGCCTAGGTTTGATCTCCAGTAAGGGAACGAGAGCCCCCATGCTGTAACTAAGACCTGGCACAGTTAAGTAAATTTTTAAAAAAATCAATCATAAAGTTCTGTATGAGCCATTATACTGCCACCCTAAATATGTCTTAAAATATGCTTTTTTTGGTCCTTAAAATGTTTTCAAGGTTTTGTATGAGTTGCTAGCTTTCAAGTAAAGTTCAAACTCGCACCTTCTCTGGAGCATCAGGAGAGCCACAGCACTGGACCCCTGACGTTTCACTTTAGCAGTAGAGGAAGAGAAGGTTTCCCCCAGCCTGCCTCCCATGCCAACACTCCCTACCACCTCACCCACAGCCAGCTTCCAGCATCTAGGTAACCTTCCTGGCCTTTGGAAGAATCAGCCTCTGTAACTTCTTGCTCTATACCAAAGGCTTGAATCTGTTGTTAATTAATTTATAGCTACCAATATTAGGCTGAATAACTAGCTTGTATGTTTATCTTAGTGTAGAAGAACACAAGAACAAATTATCTTTTGCCCATCCCTAACCCAAGAAGAATTAGCAATGCTTTGAGCCCTCAAGTTGGGAATCTTATAAAAATGCTTATTCTGATTCAGCAGATCTGGCTAGGGTCTGAGATGCTACGTGCAATTTTAAAAAATTGAAGTATAGTTGATTTACAATATTCTGTTCAGTTCAGTTCAGTCACTCAGTCGTGTCCGACTCTTTGCAACCCCATGAATCACAGCACACCAGGCATCCCTGCCCATCACCAACTCCCGGAGTTCACTCAGATTCACTTCCATCAAGTCAGTGATGCCATCCAGCCATCTCATCCTCTGTCGTCCCCTTCTCCTCCTGCCCCCAATCCCTCCCAGCATCAGAGTCTTCTCCAATGAGTCAACTCTTCACATGAAGTGGCCAAAGTACTGGAGTTTCAGCTTCAGCATCATTACTTCCAAAGAAATCCCAAGGCTGATCTCCTTCAGAATGGACTGGTTGGATCTCCTTGCAGTCCAAGGGATTCTCAAGAGTCTTCTCCAACACCACAATTCAAAAGCATCAGTTCTTCAGCACTCAGCCTTCTTCACAGTCCAACTCTCACATCCATACATGACCACTGGAAAAACCATAGCCTTGACTAGATGGACCTTAGTCAGCAAAGTAATGTCTCTGCTTTTCAATATGCTATCTAGGTTGGTCAGAACTTTTCTTCCAAGGAGTAAGCATCTTTTAATTTCATGGCTGCAATCACCACCTGCAGTGATTTTGGAGCCAAAAAAAGAAACAAAGTCTGACACTGTTTCCCCATCTATTTTCCGTGAAGTGATGGGACCAGATGCCATGATCTTCGTTTTCTGAATGTTGAGCTTTAAGCCAACTCTCCACTTTCACGTTCATCAAGAGGCTTTTTAGCTCCTCTTCACTTTCTGCCATAAGGGTGGTGTCATCTGCGTATCTGAGGTTATTGAGATTTCTCCAAGCAATCTTGATTCCAGGTTGTGTTTCTTCCAGTCCAGCGTTTCTCATGATGTACTCTGCATATAAGTTAAATAAGCAGGGTGACAATATACAGCCTTGATGTACTCCTTTTCCTATTTGGAACCAGTCTGTTGTTCCATGTCCAGTTCTAACTGTTGCTTCCTGACCTGCATACAGGTTTCTCAAGAGGCAGGTCAGGTGGTCTGGTATTCCCATCTCATTCAGAATTTTCCACAGTTTATTGTGATCCACACAGTCACGCTTTGGCATAGTCAATAAAGCAGAAAGAGATGTTTTTCTGGAACTCTCTTGCTCTTTCCATGATCCAGCGGATGTTGGCAATTTGATCTCTGGTTCCTCTGCCTTTTCTAAAACCAGCTTGAACATCTGGAAGTTCATGGTTCATGTATTGCTGAAGCCTGGCTTGGAGAATTTTGAGCATTACTTTATTAGCATCTGAGATGAGTGCAACTGTGCAGTAGTTTGAGCATTCTTTGGCATTGCCTTTCTTTGGGATTGGAATGAAAACTGACCTTTTCCAATCCTGTGGCCACTGCTGAGTTTTCCAAATTTGCTGGCATATTGAGTGCAGCACTTTCACAGCATCATCTTTCAGGAATTGAAATAGCTCCACTGGAATTCCATCATCTCCACTAGCTTTGTTCATAGTGATGCTTTCTAAGGCCCACTTGACTTCACATTCCAGGATGTCTGGCTCTAGATGAGTGATCACACCATTGTGATTATCTGGGTCATAAAGATCTTTTCTGTACGGTTCTTCTGTGTATTCTTGCCACCTCTTAATATCTTTTGCTTCTGTGAGGTCCATACCATTTCTGTCCTTCTTCGAGCCCATCTTTGCTTGAAATATTCCCTTGGTATCTCTAATTTTCTTGAAGAGATTCTAGTCTTTCCCATTCTGTTCTTTTCCTCTATTTCTTTGCATTGATCGCTGAAGAAGGCTTTCTTATCTCTTCTTGCTGTTCTTTGGAACTCTGCATTCAGATGCTTATATCTTTCCTTTTCTCCTTTGCTTTTCGCTTTTCTTTTCACAGCTATTTGTAAGACCTCCCCAGACAGCCATTTTGCTTTTTTGCATTTCTTTTCCATGGGGATGGTCTTGATCCCTGTCTCCTGTACAATGTCACGAACCTCATTCCATAGTTCATCAGGCACTCTATCTATCAGATCTAGGCCCTTAAATCTATTTCTCACTTCCACTGTATAATCATAAGGGATTTGATTTAGGTCATACCTGAATGATCTAGCAGTTTCCCTACTTTCTTCAATTTAAGTCTGAATTTGGCAATAAGGAGTTCATGATCTGAGCCACAGTCAGCTCCTGGTCTTGTTTTTGCTGACTGTATAGAGCTTCTCCATCTTTGGCTGCAAAGAATATAATTAATCTGATTTCAGTGTTGACCATCTGGTGATGTCCATGTGTAGAGTCCTCTTGTGGTGTTGGAAGAGGGTGTTTGCTATGACCAGTACATTTTCTTGCCCTGCTTCATTTCGCATTCCAAGGCCAAATTTGCCTGTTACTCCAAGTGTTTCTTGACTTCCTACTTTTGCATTCCAGTCCCCTATAACGAAAAGGACATCTTTTTTGGGTGTTAGTTCTAAAAGGTCTTGTAGGTCTTCATAGAACCGTTCAACTTCAGCTTCTTCAGCATTACTGGTTGGGGCCTAGACTTGGATACTGTGATAATGAATGGTTTGCCTTGGAAATGAACAAAGATCATTCTGTCGTTTTTGAGATTGCATCCAAGTACTGCATTTCGGACTCTTTTGTTGACCAGGATGGCTACTCAATTTCTTCTGAGGTATTCCTGCCTGCAGTAGTAGATATAATGGTCATCTGAGTTAAATTCACCCATGCCAGTCCATTTTAGTTCGATGATTCCTAGAATGTCGACGTTCACTCTTGCCATCTCTTGTTTGACCACTTCCAATTTGCCTTGATTCATGGACCTGACATTCCAGGTTCGTATGCAATATTGCTCTTTACAACATCAGACCTTGCTTCTATCACCAGTCATATCCACAGCTGGGTATTGTTTTTGCTTTGGCTCCATCCCTTCATTCTTTCTGGAGTTAATATTCTGTTAGTTTCTAGTATACAGAAAGTGATTCAGGTATACATATATATTCTTTTTCATATTCTTTTCTATATGGCTTATTACAGGATATTGAATATAGTTCCCTGTGCTATCCAGTAGGACTTTGTTGCTTATCTGTTTTATACATAATAGTTTGTATCTGCTAAACCCAAATTCCTGATTGATCCTTCCTCTGCCCCTTCCATCACCGTTAAGTTTGTCTCCTATGTCTGTGAGTCTGTTTCTGTTTTGTAAATAACTTCAGCTGTGTCATATTTCAGATTCCACACATAAGTGATATCATCTGATATTTGTCTTTCTATTTCTGACTTACTTCACACTTAGTATGACAAAGAGATTCTGCATTTCTAATAACCCACTGAGCTCCACTGTCAGAGACCTGCTACTTCCAATGCTCCAGGGCAAGTTTAAGAAGCTTTGCTCTCACAAAGACAAACAGCTGGATTGCCCAGAGAGAGGGCTGATGGCTGTTGCAAAACTGGGGTGGGGGAAGGGAAGAAAATTTCCCAAAATGAAGGGAAAATGCTTAGGTTTAGAAAAGAGTAGTTGGGTTTTGTGAACCTTGGAATCAATAAGAACCTACTTATTTCCTTAGGGAGCCAGACTCACAGGAACTCTGATCAGGTGACTAGGGATGACCCAGGGTTCTCTTTTTCTTGGGGAGGAGGGGCTCCCTGTGCTATGTGGTGAGGTATGTGGAACTTCCACAACCAAGGATCACATTCATGCCCCCTGCAGTCGAAGCACAGAGTTTCAACCACTGGACCACCAGGGAAGTCCCACTCAGAGTTCTGACACAGAGGACAGCGGTAGCGAAGCAGCCTTCATGGAAGCACGATCTGTGCAGTCTCCAAGAAGCCCATACTTACAAGGACTTGCACTCACTTTAAAAGTCTGCTCTTGGGACTTCCCTAGGGATCCAGTGGTTAAGAATCCACTTGCCACTGCAAGGGACATGGGTTTGATCCCTGGTCTTGGAAGATCCCACATGCCACAGAGCAACTAAGCCCACGGGCTGCAAGTACTGAAGCCCGTGCAACAAAAAGAGTAGCCCTCCAGCTACTGAAGCCCAAGTGCCTAGAGCCCGTGCTCCCCAACTAGAGAAGCCACCGCAGTGAGGAGCCGTGCACTGCAACTAAAGAGGGCAGCTCCCGCTTGCTGCAACGAGAGAAAGCCCACACGCAATACTGAAGACCCAGCACAGCCAAAAATATACATAACTGTTTTAACTTAAAAAATAAATAAAACTCTGCTCAATCTTGAAATTCTTAATAAATTTAAACAAGAGGTCCTGAATTTTCTTTTTCACAACGAGCCCTGCAAATTAGGTAGCTATTACTTAGTAGCACTGAGATTTACCCCAAAAGACGCCCATTTAAGAAGCAGGGGGCAGCTGAGAATTCTATCACTGAATTTGGAATTTGCGAGTAACAGATACCCACTACTACATATAAAACAAGTAAACAAACTGTATACCACAGGGAACTCTGTTTAACATCTTGTAATAAACCATAATGAAAAAGAATACACATATTTATATTGTTCAGTCACTCAGTCATGCTTGACTCTTTGCGATCCCATGGACTGCAGCATGCCAGGCTTCCCTGTCTTTCACCATCTCCCAGAGTTTACTCAAACTCATGTCTATTGAGTCGCTGATGCCATCCAATCATCTCGTCCTCTGTTGCCCCCTTCTCCCTGTATAACTGAATCACTTTGTTATATACCTGAAAAACTGTAAATCAACTCTTTTTCAACAATTTTAAAAAAGCAGCAGCAGCAGCAGGGGGAAGCTATCTACCTTGGAGGCAACTCCTGAGTTCAGATAAACAGCATTTAAGAGACAATTATAATCACTTTATCTCTAAACTCATCTACCCCCACACCCTCTTTCACTCAACAATTTTTGGCAGAAAAAGGGAAAAATTTTCCCCAGAAAAAGAGAATCCTCAAACATGACTGAGTTTGAATCTCTTGTCACCCAGGGAAGTATAGGCTCAGACCTCCGTCTGATTTGATATAAACAAATAATGAGACCTTTTTTCAACCTTGGAGGGCGGAACAAGGAATACAACCCCTGCACATGTTTCCAACAAGCCACTGATCTGATTAAGAATTTTACAGACAGCCACGAACAGTTACAAGTACGTAAACACCTAGCCAAAAGGACGTCGCATCAAGTCAGCTGAATTGATTGACTGTTAAATGGAGGGTAGCTCGTGGTTACATCTATTCAACAGACTCTATGGTAGCCACATCATCAAAGTGGTGTCGGCAAGGGCCACGAGCCAAGAAGGGGTGTGAGCTGCAATACAAGGGTCTGGGCACGCTGGTGGCGTTCATTCAAATTGGATGCTGTCAGGCATCTTGAGTGATGAACTGAAACAGGAAGCAACTGACATTTGTTCAGATCTTTCAGGGGAAGCTGGAAGTGTGAATAAGAAGAGTTTGAAGAAGATCTTCATTAATGGTGAGGTGATGCATCAAAGCTTGCAGGGGAGACTTTAATGTCCAGAGGTCCAAGGAAATACATGTGTCAAAGATAGAAGTGAAGCCCACGTTGATTTTATTTTTTGTCCCTTTGACATCAATCACCTTGCTCATAGAAAATTAATCTCTCAGGGTCCAGCTATCCTGTATGGTTAGAAATTAAGACACAATTGAGTCTGTCTGTATAATCTAATAGGATCGAACTGCGCTTTTTCCTTTATGAATGGAGTAGATAATCTATTGAATACCTACCATTTGAACAGCTCTCTGCTTTGTGCAAGGGGCTGTGAGAGAACAGAAAGATGAATCAGCCTTGGGTCCTGCAATCAAGAGTATATTTTTCAGAGACAGGATAAGACATGGACAAAAATGAGGGAAAAGTCGTGAAAGATACAGTGAAAAATGTTTATAGCTACTGTGAATTCTGGAGCTTGATGACTACTTGGGAAGACTGGATGGGAGGGTTAGGGGCAAGTGGTTGGATGATGACACAGCCTTCTTGCTGGGCATTAAGGTATTGGTAGAATTTAACTTCTCACTGTTAATGGGGAAGGCTATTCTTGGTACAAGAAGCAATTTACAGAAAGATGTGGAGACAGTGAAGAGTGAGCATATATGAAGACTTTTAGGGAAAATTCGCAACCTAGCATTCTAGAATGTGTAGTTCTGAAACACAGCATGGAATGCAGGACTGCAATAGAGAGAAAGTCCGAATCACTTGGGTGGTACTAATGCTTTCAACTGTCTTTGTTTATTTTTGGATGTCCTCTTACAGCTCTGAATATTCTTATGTCCATATTAATTTCACAAAGGAAGACACTGTAGAGTTTGCCACTTTTAATGAACTTTTATTGGGGAACAGTTTTAGAGTGACAAAATTATTGCAGACATAATACAGAGTTCTTGAATATGTGATACACCCAGTGTCCTCCATGATTAATAGCCTCTATGGCTATGGCACACTTATCACAGTTAAGGAAGTAGCATCGATACATTCTTATTCACTGAAGTTTACACTGTATTCCGATCTCCTTAGTTTTCACCTATTTTCTGCTCCAGGATCCCATCAGGGGTACCACATTAATTCAGGAGCCATGACTCCTGAGGTTCCTCTTGGTTGTAACAGTCCCTCTGTCTTATCTTGCTTTTGATGACCTTTGCACATTTGAAAACTGATGCTCGGGCATTTTGAGGAATATGCTTCCAGTGAGATTTTTCTGATGTCTTCCTCATAATTAGGCTGGGGTTGTGGGCTTGGGGACAAGGGCACAAGGTACAGCGTCAATTTCATCAAATCATCAAGTGCACATACAGGCAACATAACGTATTACCGTGGTGTTGACCTTTAGGGTCTGGCTGAGCAGTGTGTGTCAGGTTTGTCCACAGTAAAGCTAGTCTCTCCTCTGTGCTGTTTCCATGCTTTCTGGAAGTTGCTGTGCTCAGCTATGCTCCGCCTCTTTGGAAGCAGAGCTTCCACAGTCGACCGTATTTGTGTGAGTCTGTTTGTAGGCGTGGGATTTGGTTCCACCGGCCTATGACTCTGTTCTAGCAGTAATGCCACGCTGTTCTGACTGCTGCAGTCTTACGGTAAGCCTCCATATCAGTGGCTGCGCTTCCATCTTTGCTCCCGTCAGTGTTTTGGTGCTCTGTCAAGGTTTTGTGCCTCTCCGTAAAACTTTGCAATCAGTTATCATTATCTACAAAATAGGGAGCATGCAGAATAAATAGATCATCTAAAATAGTGGAGGGATAGAAAGCCCAGAGATAAACCCATGCACCTACGGGCGACTTATTTTTGACAAGGGAGCAAAAACATACAATGGAGAAAAGATAATCTCTTCACTAAGTGGTGCTGGGAAAACTCGACAGTTATGGGTAAAAGAATGAAATTAGAACACTTCCTAACACTATACATAAAAATAAACTCAAAATGCATTAAAGATGTAAATGTAAGGCCAGAAACTCTAAAACTCTTCAAGGAAAACATAGGCAGAACACTCTTTGACATAAATCACAGCAAGATCCTCTATGACCAACCTCCTAGAGTAATGGAAATAAAAAATAAAAATAAATAAATGAGACCTAATTAAACTTAAAAGCTTTCTGCACAGCAAAGGAAACTATAAATAAGGTGAAAAGACAACCCTTAGAATGGGAGGAAATAATAGCAAATGAAACAATGAACAGAGCATTAATCTCCAAAATATACAAGCAGCTCATGCAGCTCAATATCAGAAAAATAAACAACCCAATCAAAAAATGGGCAAAGACCTCAACAGACATTCCTCCAAAGAAGTCATTAGTTAGATAGCTAATAAACACATGAAAAGGTGCTACAGAGTGAAATAAGTCAGAAGGAGAAAAACAAATACCGATATTAATGCATAGATTAATAGAATCTAGAAAGATAATACTTATGAGCCTATCTGCAGGGCAGGAATAGAGACGCAGATACACAGAACAGACTTGTGAACACACACCAGGGATGAATGAGAGAGTAACATGAAACCATACATATTACCATATGTAAACCAGAGAGCCAGTGGGAATTAGCTGTATTACACAGAGCTCAAACCCAGTGCTCTCTGACAACCTAGAGGGGTGAGATGGAAGGGATGGGGGCGGGAGGGAGGTTCAAGAGAGAGGGAACACATGTATACCTATGGCTGATGCATGTTGATGTGTGGCAAAAACCGAGACGCTCTGCACTTCCCTGGTAGCTCAGGCAGAAAAGAATCTGCCTGCAACGTGGGAGTTGTTTTTCAGTCTTTAAGTCATGTCCAGCTCTTTGCGACCTCATGGACTGCAGCACACCAGCCTTCCCTGTTCTTCACTGTCTCCCGGAGTTTGTTCAAACTCATGTTCATTGAATCAGTGGTGCCATCCAACTATTTCATCCTCTGTCACCCTCTTCTCCTCCTGCTCTCAATCTTTCCCAGCATCAAGGTCTTTTCCCATGAGTTGGCACTCTGCATCCGGTGGCCAAAGTATTGGAGCTTCAGCATCAGTCCTTCCAATGAATATTCAGGGTTGGTTTTCTTTAGGATTGACTAGTTTGATCTCCTTCCAGTCCTAGGGACTGTCAAGAAAGCGTATTCTCCAGCACCACAGTTCAAAAGTATCAATTCTTCGGTGCTCAGCTTTCTTTATAGTCCAACTCTCACATCCATGCATGACTACTGGAAAAACCATACTTTGGACTATACACACTTTTGTCAGCAGAGTAATATCTCTGTTTTTAATATACTGTCTAGGTTTGTCATAGCTTTTCTTCCAAGGAGCCTCTTTTAATTTGATGGCTGCAGTCACCATTGGCAGTGATTTTGGAGCCCAAGTAAATAAAATCTGTTACTCTTTCCCCATCTATTTGCCATGAAGTGATGGGACCAGATGCTATGATCTTCATTTTCTGAATGTTGAACTTTATGCCAACTTTTTCACTCTCCTCTTTCACTTTCATCAAGAGGCTTTTTAGTTCCTCTTCACTTTCTGACATAAGGGTGGTGTCATCTGCACATCTGAGGTTACTGATATATCTCCTGGCAATCTTGATTCTAGCTTCTGCTTCTTCCAGCCCTAATACTGGACTAAAATTCACATGCAACAGATAATTTTTTGCATTGAGTTCAAAATTTTTCCCCTTCTTTTTAACCTCTGCCGCAGTTGTATAAAGGTAGGCTAGAAAAGTAAAAGAAAATGATTCAGAGAATTTTGTACTCTCCAATATGAAGCAAAGTTTCCAAGAACCGTAAATACCTGCCTCACTTGTAGAAGTCAGATTAAAAGGCAAAGCAGTGAGTTTCCATGGAATCACAGACGTTTTTCATGATCTTAGATTTGCTTGTGGACAGTCCTCGTCTTAAATTTCTTACTCTTATTTTATCTCTCCCCCACCTTCTGTCTGTCTCTTTCTCCTTTCCTCTGTCTTCCCTCTCTATTCCCGTTTCTCTTTAAATCTAGTTCTTTCATCTATCTATCATCTATCTGTATCTAATGTGATCTAATTTAAGAGCCTCGAAAGATAAATTTGTTAGCACTGCAGCATTACTTTGACCTGAGAAACTGTACATCAACAATGCAGTTATCTGCTATGCCCCAGATTCCTTCTGCCGCCTCTGTTTGTTCATGCTGCTGTATTTCCCCTAGATCATTTGCATCATGGCCCCACCCTACAGAACACCTACCCACACCACCGCAGCCAGTTCAAATGCCATCTTCTGGACAATCACTTCTTGACAGTCAAAATGCTAGACAGGACTTTTGACCAGGGTAGTGCTGGATCTGAACTGGGCTTTGTGGAAATTACTGTGATGTGGGTATAGAATAATTTCAAGATAAAGAAGTACAAAAGGAACAGTTCAGGTTCATAAAGCTCAGAAACCATTATTTTTGAAAGCCTCTGTGCCATTTCCCCCAACTCTCTGCCATTGTACACCTTTTCCCTAGTCATGTATGTCAGAGGCACAGGTGGTCAGTCATTTTATTTCTTAATGAGGACAAATGAGTCCTGGCTGTTTGACGGGGGCTAGTTGAGTCCCCATGATGATGACAAAATCACTAGCTCGGTCTCTGGAGCTGAAAGAATACTATGTAAACAGGGCTATGAGTCACACATATTCAATTTAGGCAATTGCATTTGGACATGTGATGATTCTATCTGGAAATGGGATCAGTCAGGAAGAAAAATAGACTTTGTGAGGCTGAACAAATAAGCTGCTCACCAAAAATTGAAATTTCTAGTTTCTCTCTGAGTTCTTAGATGAAGTTGTCCATGTCTTTGACACTCTGGAGAGTTCTTCTGGTTTCTTCCCCTTGTGTCAATAAGATGGTGTGTGTGTGTGTGTGTGTGTGTGCGCGCGCGCGCACTCACCAAATGCCTACAATGATCCTGGTGTATTTGCTACACAGCAAGATGCATGGCAGTGTAGCTGTTGCTGCATTTATAAATCTGTCCTGCAAGGCACAGGCTGCAAGACTCTCTCACTCACTCACTCACTCCCTTTCTTCCTCCTTCCTCTCTCAATTTCTCAGTCTAAATCACAATGAACAATGATAATGAAATCTTCCTTGGCAAGCTAATTGCATTCCCTGAACCAAACAAGATAACACGAGGGCTCCTTGGAACCACAAGTTAACTTACTTTATCTCTTTATGTTTGTAAAAATATGATTTCTTCTTCCCCTGTTCCTCAATCACAGCTAACTGGAAATGTGCACTTCACGACTGTTGATAAGGGCATACAGCCTTTGTTTCTGACCCAGACCATCGTCTAATGCACTTTGCTGCTACGGCAGCGATTGGAGGGCGAGTCTCTCTCTTCAGAATTGTATCCAGTGGCAGTAGCTGCAGCCGTAGTCACTGTGGTAGCAGATGTAGCTGCAGTAGTAGTTGCCACAGGAACATATGTGACCGCACGCCTGATCAGTCGCTTCAGTCGTGTCCAACTCGTTGCGACCCCATGGACTGTGGCCCTCCAGGCTCCTCTGTCCATGGGATTTCCCAGGCAAGAGTACTGGAGTGGGCAGCCACACCCTTTTCCAAGAGATCTTCCCAACTCAGGATCGAACTTGAGCCTCCTGCACTGGCAGGCAGATTCTTTATCACTGAGCCACCTCGGAGCCCTAAGCCCTCGATATAAAGTATCTAATCTAATCATTCTTGTCATCTTACACAATAGACATTATTATCCCCATTTTGGCAATGAGGGAGTTCAGAGTTTATAGGAGAAATGACTCATAAATATTAGAGCCTGAATTCAACCTTAAGTCTATTCAAATTGTCATCTTTATCCCCTTGCCATATTGCCACTCAGAACCTTTTGAAGGAGAAGCTCTTACTTCTAATATATATTCATATATTAATTATTTTTTTCAGGCAATATGATACTGAGAATGAGGATTGCTTTAGAATTTGATCACGTCAATGATGCTGTCTGCACTGAACAATGGAGCACGAAAACTTGTAACATGGTGAGGAAAGAAAGACACTGAAGTTGCTAAATGGAATTTAATGAACATATATCGATTTCTGCTAAATGAAAGGTATGCACTAAACAAAGGGTGATGAATTGGACCCAACCTTTGACTTCAAGCAGAGCTGGAAAAGAGGTTCAGGCAAATAACCATAAGGTCACATTGTTAAACAGTGTTGTAATAAAGAGACATTAAAATGAATGAGGTTTGGCAGAAACCAACACAATAATAAAAGCAATTATCCTTCAATTAAAGATAAATAAATTTTTTTAAAAAATAAATGAGATGATCAGGGAACCACAGACCATTTGTAAAAGTTGGAACACTGTGTTTTGAACTGCAATGTTCTAGAAAATTGTAGGTTGACAATTGCATGAAATCATGTCACCATCTGTTTACTACTACAATGATTTCTGTTAATGACATTAATATTGACTCAACAGATACACATTGGGTGCCACTTCAATGCCTACAAACCATGGCCTCCAGAGAGAACAAAGACAGGAGAACCACACTGACTAGAACAGAATCAGCAGTTTACCATATTTTCCAGTTGATGGTCATGACCCATGACCATGAGTGCTTGAGGAACCCTGTTTTTGTTTGAGTAAATTTGACATCTCAATAGCCTGGTATTTAGAAATCTAAACTGTTCATCTGCCAGTAAGATAGATAAGAGCTTGCACTATAAAAAAAACAGTGCCGCTTGAAACAGTGTGTCTGCTTCCCAGCAGTCTCCATAAAATCATTTCCCTCCAATACAACATATTGAAATAAGCCTGAAGCCAGCCTCCTACTGGGAGACACAGCTATTCTCAGAGCAGACATTTGCTCACTTTTGAACTTAGAGCTCGCAACTGCTCTTTGTCAGACAATTTCTACTGTGCAGGACTTATGTGTGAATTTATGAATTTATGCGGCTGTTATGGGAATGATCCAATTCTTCTTTGTTATGCGTGAACTCAGGAGGTCATGTAATCCAAACTAACTAGATTCAATGAGTGTTTGCAATCTTTTTAGCACCAAGTTAGGTGCTATGAAACGTAAAATAAGACCACTATCAAGATTCTCAAGAGTAAGTTAAGAAAAATTTTGGTAGCAGGTGGTATTAAATAATTCCAGTTGCTGCCAATGTGAATCCTGGTGCCACTCCTCCTGGTAAAGTGTGTGACGGGTTCATTATGTCCCCCCAAAGATATGCTGAAGTCCAAAGTCCCAGTGCCTAAGAATGTGACCTTGTTTGGAAATAGAGTCTTTGCAAATATAAACAAATCTAGATGAGGTCACTGGGAATACACCCTAATCCAATAGGACTAGTACCCTTATAAGAAGAGGGAGGGACTTCCGTAGTGAGCCACTGGTTAAGACTTCCCCTTCAAATGCAGGGGCTGTGGGTTCTATCCCTGGTCAAGGAACTAGACCCCACAGACCTCATGGCCAAAAAACCAAAGCATAAAAAAACAGAAGCAACTGTAACAGATGCAATAAAGACTTTAAAAAAACTAATCCACATAAAAAAAAAAAGAGAGAGAGAGAGAGAAATCTTGGGATCTCCCTGGTGGTCCAGTGGCTAAGATTCCATGCTCCCAAAGCAGGGGGCCTGGGTTCAATCTCTGGTTGGGGAACTAGATCCTTCATGCCACAGCTAAGAGTTTGCAGGCCACAGCTGAAAGACCCCACATGCTACAGCTAAGACCCAGCACAGCCTAAATAAATAAGTAAATATTTTTTAAAAAGAAGAGGGAAGTATGGACACAGAGATGTGGGGGAAATGCCATGTGAAGATAGAAGCAGAGACTGGAGTGATGCATCTGCCCGTCAAGCTATGCCAAGGACTGCTGGCCTCCACCAGACACTGACAGAAAGGCACAGAACCCCATTCTCCCTCAGAGCCCTGAGAAGGAACCAATCCTACCAACACCTAGGTTTTGGACTTCTGGCCTCCAGACCTATGAGAGAATGAATTTATGTTGTTTTAAGCCACCCAATTTGTGGTACTTTGTTATGGCATCCTTAGGAAACCAATTAAATTAAAAAAAAAAAAAACTCAGATACAATCTGAGAAAAGATGTTCATAACTGATTTGGAAGCATGCCACCTGTGACCCCTGGGAGCAAGCGAATTTGAGTGTATGCATTTAGTAGCTAGTCTCCATAGAGCTGCCAACAGTTCCTCCCGTCCTTGTAAACAAATGCCATTCCTCACATCAAGGGGTAGAGACTACAGTTTTACCTTTCTTTGATCAACAGAATGCAGTGGAGTGACATTCTGGGATTTCCAAACCCAGGCCTTACGAGGACAAGCAGCTTGTGCTTCTTCCCTTTTGGAGTGCAGCCTACAGACTCTAAGGAAATCCAAACTATAGAACTGACTGATTAGAATACCTGAAAAGAGACCCAAAAACAGGGATATTCCAGTTCTGTCTGAATTCTTAGCTGATTGGAGCCACTGAAGTAACCTCAGTCAGCATCACCAGGAACAAAAGAACCACCTCGCTGAGCCTTCCCTGAATTGCCGACCTACAGCCTTGCCATAGATACCGAATTGTGTTTGTTTCATTCTACCAAGTTTGCGATGGTCAAGTGACAATGGATAACTGATACAATGCGTATGAGTGTTGGGGGCTGGAGCACAAACAGAGGTGGCCAGCTGGCTAGATTACAGAGAATTAAGACAAAACTAAGTTGGAGGAAGACGGTGAACACTAAGAAAGTGAGAGTAGAAATCTAGCACTGAATGTGCAGAAGTTAATTTGCTAAGAACAAGAAACTGATTCGAGTTGATCATTTCTAGGCCAGAGCAAGTTGGGTGTAAAGAGTCCATGACTGAGGAGTAACTGGTCATCTTCAATTTTTCTTTTAAACTGTTCAAAGGACTTTCTCATGCAGTTTTGTCTAAAGATCATAAGTCAAACATGGGCCATCACTAGACTCCCTACTTCTGTGCCCCTCAGCATAGATTTTCCTCATTTTTCTCTTCTTGGTCAAGACTTGTTTTACAGCAAAAAGTTCATTATGTCTTTTATAGATGACATAACCATTTTTAATAAATTGTCATAATTATTTAGTGCTCTCTTCTCTATATATGATAAGAGGACTCCAGTCTCACCCATATGATTCAGAAAATGCAAATTATAACAAAGATATTGTCCAGCTATATGGCCCACTTTTTGGTACAAAGAATGTTCAGACAAGAGCAAGAGCAATGTCACATTCCTAGGCATTTTTTTGTACAATGCTTTCTACACATCCTCAACTGATTCTTCCTCTCCCTTAGTCGCCTACAGAAAGAATGAAGAGGCTGAGCCAAAGTGGAGATGATTCCAAGTTGAGGCTGTGTCTGGTGGTGAAAGTAAAGCCCGATGCTGTATATATAGAACAATACTGCACAGGAACCTGCAATGAGAGGCCCAGAGAAGCAAGGTAAACTGGACATGGTCAAACAGGAGATGGCAAAAGTGAACAAGATCATTCTAGGAATCAGTGAACTAAAACAGATGGAAATGGGCAATTAAATTACAGATGACCATTATATCAACTACTGTGGGCAAGAATCCTTTAGAAGAAATGGAATAGCCTTCCATTATTCAACAAAGCAGCCTGAAATGCAGTACTTGAGCGCAACCTGAAAACTGAAAGAATGACCTCTGTTTCCAAGGCAAAGCATTCAACATCACCGTAATCCAAGTCTATGTCCCAACTACTAAGCTGAAGTTGAACAATTCTATGATGGCTTCTAGAACAAACTTCAAAAAAAAGATGTCCTTTCCCTGGTGGCTCAGACGGTAAAGCGTCTGCCTACAATGCAGGAGACCCGGGTTCAATCCCTGGGTCGGGAAGATCCTCTGGAGAAGGAAATGGCAACCCACTCCAGTACTATTGCCTGGAAAATCCCATGGACAGAGGAGCCTGGTAGGCTACGTCTATGGGATCGCAAAGAGTCGGACACGACTAAGCGACTTCACTTTCACTTTTCATCAAAGGGTATTGGATGCAAAAGCAGGAAGTCAAGAGACACCTAAAGTAACAGGCAAGTTTTGTCTTGGAGTACAAAATGCATAAGGGCAAAGGCTAACAGAGTTTTGCCAAGAGAACGCACTGGACATAGCAAACACCCTCTTCCAACAACACAAGAGACAACTCTACACATGGACATCACCAGATGGTCAATATCTAAATCAGATTGATTACACTCTTTGCAGTTGAAGATGGAGAAGCTCTATACAATCTACAAAAACAAGATCAGGAGCTGACTGTAACTCAGGTCATGAGCTCCTTATTGCAAATTCAGGCTTAAATTGAAGAAAGTACCAAAAACCTTTTCATACCATTCATGGGCTCTCAAGGCAAGAATACTGAAGTGATTTGCCCTTCCCCTTTCCAGTGGATCACATTTTGTCAGAACTCTCCACCATGACCTGTCCATCTTGGGTGGCCCTACAGGGCATGGCTCAGTGTTTCACTGAGTTAGACAAGGCTGTGATCCAAGTGATCAGTTCGATTAGTTTTCTGTAATTGTGGTTTCCATTCTGTCTGCCCTCTGATGGATAAGGAGATAAGAGGCTTGTGGAAGCTTGCTGATGGGAGGTACTATCTCTGGGGGAATCTGGGTCTTGCTCTCTTGGGCAGGGCCATGCTCAGTAAATCTTTAATCCAATTTTCTGTTGATGGGTGGGGCTGTGTTCCCTCCCTGTAGTTTGGCCTCAGGCCAAACTATGGTAGGGGCAATGGAAGTAACTGTGACCTCCTTCAGAAGGACTTATGCCAGGCCTATTGTATTCCGTGCCCCTGACTCCAAGGCAGGGCACTGTCAACCCACGCCTCTGCTGGAGATTCCTGGACACTCACAGGCAACTCTGGCTCAGCCTCTTGTGGGATGATTCCTCCTTTTTCCTGGGTCCTGGTGCACACAAGGTTTTGTCTGTGCCCTCCAAGAGTCTGTTTCTCTAGTCCTGTGGAAGTTATGTAATCAATCTTGGGCTCCAAAATCCCTGCAGATGGTGACTGCAGCCATGAAATTAAAAGATGCTTGTTCTTTGGAAGAAAAGCTATGACAAACCTAAACAGCATATTAAAAAAGCAGAGACATTAGTTTACCAACAAGGATTCATATAATCAAAACTATGGTTTTTCCAGTCTGACTCTGTGTGACCCCATAGACGGCAGCCCAGCAGGCTCCCCCGTCCCTGGGATTTTCCAGGCAAGAACACTGGAGTGGGTTGCCATTTCCTTCTCCAATGCAGGAAAGTGCAAAGTGAAAGTGAAGTTGCTCAGTCGTGTCCAACCCTTAGTGACTCCATGGACTGCAGCCTACCAGGCTCCTCCATCCATGGGATTTTCTAGGCTTGCCATTGCCTTCTCCAGTGATTTTTCCAGTAGTCATGTATAAATGTGAGTTGACCATAAAGAAGGCTGAGCACTGAAGAATTAATGCTTTTGAACTGTGGTGTTGGAGAAGACTTCTGAGAGCCCCTTGGACAGCAAGGAGATCAAGCCAGTCAATTCCTACAGGAAATCAGCCCTGAATTCTCATTGGAAGAAGTGATGCAGAAGCTGAAGCTACAACACTTTGGCCACCCGATGGAAAGAACTAACTCACTGATGCTGGGAAAGATTGAAGGCAGGAGGAGAAGGGGATGACAGAGGATGAGATGGTTGGATGGCGTCACCAAGTCGATGGACGAGTGTGAGCAAGCTCCAAGAGTTGATGATGGACAAGAAAGCCTGGCATGTGGCAGTCCATGGGGTCACAAAGGATTGGACATGACTGAGTGACTGAACTGAACTAGGGGAAACCACTAGGCCATTAAGGTATGATCTAAATCAAATCCTTTACAAATATAAAGTAGAAGTGACAATTAGATTCAAAGGATAAGATACATTAGACAAAGTACCTGAAGAACTATGGATGGAGATTTGTAACACAGGACAGGAGGCAGTGACCAAAACTATCCCAAAGAAAAAGAAATGCAGGAAGGAAAAGTGGTTATCTGAGGATGCCTCACAAATAGTCAAGGAAAGAAGAGAGGCAAAAGTCAAAGGAGAAAGAGAAAAATATAGCCAACTGAATGCAGAGTTCCAAGGAATAGCAAGAGAGATAAGAAAGCCTTCTTAAGTAAACAATGCAAAGAAATAGAGGAAAACAATAGAATGGGAAAGACTAGAGATCTCTTCAAGAACATCAGAGATACCAAGGGAACATTTCATGCAAAGGTGGGCACAATAAAGGACAAACAGCAAGGACCTAACAGAAGCAGAAGCTATTAAGAAGCAGTGGCAAGAATACACAGAAGAACCATAAGAAAAAGATCTTTATGAGCAAGATAACCTTACCTAGAGCCATACATCCTGGAATGTGAAGTCATGTGGGCCTTAGGAAGCATTACTATGAACAAAGTTAGTGGAGGTGATTCCAGCTGAGCTATTTCAAATCTAAAAAGATGCTGTGAAAGTGCACTCAATATGCCAGCATATGTGGAAAACTCAATAGTGGCCCCAGGACTGGAAAAGCTCAGTTCTCATTCCAATCCCAAAGAAGGGCAATCTCAAAGAATGTTCAAACTACCAAACAATTGCACTTGTCTCACATGCTAGCAAGTGAATGCTCAAAATCCTCCAAGCTTGGCTTCAACAGTATGTGAATTGAGAACTTCCAGATGTACAAGTTGGATGTAGACTAGGCAGAGGAACCAGAAATCAAACTGCCAACATCCGCTGGATCACAGAAAAAGCAAGAGAATTCCAGAAAAACATCTACTTCTGCTTCATTGACTAAAGTCTTTGGCTGTGTGAATCACAACAAACTGTGGAACATTCTTAAAGAGATGGGAATACCAGACCACCTTACTTGCCCCCTGAGAAATCTGTATACATGACAAGAAGCAACAGTTAGAACTGGACATGGAACAACAGACTGGTTCAAAATTGGGAAGGGAATACATCAAGGATGTATATTGTCATCCTGCTTGTTGAACTTATATACAGAGTACATCATGTGAAATGCTAGGCTACATGAATCACAAGCTGGAATCAAGATCTCCAGGAGAAGTATCAACAACCTCAGATATGCGATAATACCACCCTCATGGCAGAAAGCAAAGAGGAACTAGAGAGTCTCTTGATGAAAGTGAGAGGAGAGAGGAAAAGCTGGCTTAAAATTCAACATTTGAAAAACTAAAATCATGGCATCTGGTCCCATCACTTCATAGCAAATAGATGGGAAAACAATGGAAAGAGTGGCAGATTTTAATTTCTTGGGCTCCAAAATCACTGTGGACAGTGACTGCAGCCATAAAATTAAAGACATTTGCTCCTTGGAACAAAAGCTATGACAAACAGCATATTAAAAGGCAGAGCCATCACTCTGCTGACAAAGGTCCTCATAGTCAAAACTATGGTTTTTCCAGTAGTCATGTACAGATGTGAGCACTGGACCATCAAGAAGGCTGAGCACCGAAGAATTGACGCTTTTGAGCTGTGGTCCTGGAGTAGACTCTTGAGAGTCCCTTGGACAGCAAAAAAATCCAACCAGTCAATCCTAAATGAAAACAACCCTGAATATTCACTGGAAGGACTGATGCTGAAGCTGAAGCTCCAAAACTTTGGGCACTTGATGCGAAGAACTGACTCCTTGGAAAAGACTTTGATGCGGGGAAAGACTGAGGGCAGGAGAAGTGGGCAACAGCAGATGAGATGGTTGGATGGCATCACTGACTCAAAGGATATGAGTTTGAGCAAGCTCTGGGAGATGGTGAAGGACGGGGAAGCCTAGAGTTCTGCAGTCCATGGGGTCGCAAAGTGTTGGACAAGACTCAGCAACTGAACAACAAATCTCAAACAAACATACATGACCACCTTAAGGGTAAATTCACACTGGATCTGACAACTGAAGACAGATGCTGCCTTCTTGAGTCCTGCCTTGCAAGCTCCCATGTGCTTTCACTGTGCTCTTTACATGCCTCTCTCCTCCAACACATCAAGTGTATAAATTTTTCACTGTAAATCTGGGAGCTCCACAAGGGCAGTCGTTCATCTTATTCATTCCTCTAAGTTCAGTATTTAACTTGGGCCCCAGCCTGTACAATTATTTGATAATATGAAATAAGAAATGAACATATCATCTGCTATCCGAATCTAAGACACGGTGATCTTGTCTGAGTCATCTAACTCCCCAGTGCTTGAGTATTCCTCCACCTTTGACTGAAAGGGAGTGATTGCTACTGCTCCTCTCTACTCCATGCTGGCTTTCTGGAGTGTAATCAGTTAATCATCATGAAACACTCAGAAGATAAGGGACATGAACAATGCCAGATGGCATCAAAATCCCAAGGCATCTGGAAAAGACCTGTCAATCACTGAAAAGCCATGGAATGCAGCTTCAAGCACCAGCTATTCTGACAGCTGCAGAGCCTCGTCTGTGTCAGGGGTCCTAGGGGCCCTGCTATGATTCCTGCTGATCGACATTCATAGCCTCAGCTCTGCTAGCACCTGTTTGGATGTATCATTGAACGGTGAACATGTAACACCACTGCATTTGGCTCTGATATCCAATTTCACATGTGTTCTTTATTTATCTGCAACAGTTGCAAACCTTTTATAGTTGTGAATCCTAACATCACAGGAATTCAAGGCTGGGACTTTCTAAGACAGGCTGACGTTAGCCCTGGAATGTGGTGGTCAGTTCGTATCATGCTACTTTGGATAATCAAATATTGTATGAAAAGCAAATACTGCTGGATGCAAACACATACACACACACACACACACAAATGCACTTTCCAAAATTTTCCTCACTTGCCAATACTTCCATTTTCCAGTATTTTCTCAAATTTGCTAGAACTGTGGATCTTCCAACCCCATGAAAGCTCCTCCCAGCTGATCCTACAAGGAGCAGAGCTGTTCCTGCCAAGCTGTGCCCAAACTGAAGATCCAACAGAAAAATGTTGTTTTTAAGCTTTGAAGTTATAAGGTGGTTTGTTATACAGCAAGTGATTATTGATACACTTCCTTCTCCGTTCCTAATTTCTACTCTTAAAGGCAGATATTTTGAACTTGTTTTGCTATTTCTTCTGGAAAATGCTTCCATATTTCTAGCTAGCATCATTGCAACACCAATTAAAGGAAACTATGCGTACTTTCTGAGGCTCATTCTTATCATCTGTAAAATGAGGTAGTAATAATAGTTTTGTCACTAGTTGTCCTAAGGATTAACTGAGACCATAAACTTACACACCTAGTAGAGAAAATGGCACACAGTAAATACTCTATGTTATACTTTTAATTTTTTAATTAGAGGAAAATCACATTTTTATGCCGATGTAGAATAATCATCAGGGATAAAAATGATCAGGATCTACTTAGATTTAAAATTAGAATGATCTTGAAGACAAAGAATTATGTGCTAGGCATGGTTGAGTCAGTTCATATATGCTCTAATAGATATTTCTTGAATTTTAAAACAATGGACACGGTCTGGAAACTTCATATTACAGAAGATGACCACTAATTTATCTTATAGTGATCATAAACACATTTCTTTCTCCACTTCCCTGCTATGGTAATGCTATAACAGGGAACAGCAAAGTCTGACTCCATATTGAATCTGTTTCTTCTATTGTAGCCTTTGCTTTTGTTACTGTAATCAGAAAAGGATGCTGTCTGTAGCAGTAAGCATACATAATAGCCTGCCTGGGGAACCCTGCCCCTCTGCCTGAATATTCAACTAAAGTGCCTTTGTTCAGCTCGCAGGGAGACATTCTGACCCTGCTCACCTGTAAATGGCTGCAGGAAAAAAGAAATTAACACATCCCCTCCCCAATGCTAGCCAAGCAGGGAGATATTTTCCAAGCCTTTTTACTTAACCTTCTCACCTCCTCTCCCCTCTGTCCTATAAGAGAAACCGGCATCCAGACCCTGATAAGATGGTTCTCTAGGACTCCAGTCTACCACTTCTTGGATACCCAGCTTCTCGAACAGAGCTGCTATTCCTTGCATCAACATCTTGCCTCCGGATTACTGGCCTCTCATGTAGCAAGCAGAACAAGCTTGGATTTGGTGACAATATCACAAATTTTGGTTTAATTAATTTAAGCATTTACATTATTATAACCATTTAAAAATTTTATATCTGAGCCATATTCTACTGTTAAACAATGTCTTTTTTTCATTTTCTGAAGATGATTTTTATAGCTTTATTGTGTTGCTTAATTTTCTATTGTTGTTTTTTAGTCACCCAGTTGTGTCCGATTCTTTGCAACCCCATGGACTGTAGCCCACCAGGCTCCTCTGCCCATGGGATTTTCCAGGCAAGAATACTGGAGTGGGTTGCCATTTCCTTCTCCAGATCTTCCTGATCCAGGGCTCAAACCTGTGTCTCCTGCATTGCAAGAGGATTTTTTACTGCTAAGCCAACAGAGAGACCCTAATTTTCTGTTACTTTGCATTAATTTGTAAACAAATGTCTGCTTTAAGCTTTTCTCTGCTTCTTGGCTGTCCAAGTTTGCAAATGAGTCACTAAAAATATTCCTCAACCAGATAGCCCATGCAAAAGGCAAAGTGACAGGTGGTTCTGAATGCAGAGTAATAAGGAGTTAAATGGATTTTTAAATTAAGATACCCCAATGTCCTTCTCTGTAGCTATGGTTTCTGGGGCTGAGGAAGCATCCCATCTACCTGAAATGGATAAGCCTGGTGGCCTCAGGACTTCCCTGGCAGTCCAGTGGTTAAGACTCTGTGCTTCCAAAACAGGGGGTGTGGGTCTGATCCCTGGTCAGGGAACTAAGATGCCACATGCCGTGTGGCACAGCCACAAGAAAAAGCCTAGTGGCTTCAGAAGGGGAAGAAAGCAGAGGTTCTCATCGTTCATGTGTTTTCAGTTGGAAATTTCAATCACACTAGCCATGTCATGACCACATGATCTGTAATTGGGCTTCTCCAGAAAGTAAACCTAATTCATCATGGGGTTATAAAGGGGCTGCTACCTGGGTGTATGAATTTGGAGAATGAAGTGATGGGTCTAACTGATCTTTAAACAAATTTTCCATTCTCTTTTCTGTCCTTCCATACAACATACCAGCCTTGGAACCCAGCTTCAGAGGTGGGTGGAACTTCCAATCTCTGAGTCTTTCTAGGGCTCTGTGGCCTGAATAACTTTTTCCTTCAAGTTTCCTTCAACTTTTTCCTTCCCCACTGCACACTTTGAGCTCCATCAGGTATGCTGAGTCAGTATCATTCGTCCACATTCTTTCCCACTTCCAAAATCAACTGACTTAATAGCTGTATTAAATTATTAATACAGTAATGTTATTATTAAGCTGTATTAATAGTGTATCGTCACTAATTCTCATATCATGTACTTTTCTTTTTCCTTTACCTATCCACATTTTTGTTCCTTTACTTGTTTTATTGGCACTTAAGAGGAAGTGAAGTAAATGCATTTGTTAACAAGTTTAAAAATTTTTCTATATCTTCTACTGATACTCTCAAACATTCTCTTGGATGAGAATCAGAAGCCAAAAGTGAACCCAAGAGAAGCTGGATTTGGGGGAAAACAGTTTCTTTTGCTTTGGACCCTGGGACTGGCTTATTTGAGGGGATGTTTTAAGCTCATTGGTTAGTAAAGCTCTCAAGACTGTGGTTGAGATATCTGGGGCACCCCTTGGGAATCAAGGAGGGAGTGACTCCTAATGAAATTTCACACTGAAATCAGGCTGAGTCAGAGAAGCAAAGTAACCAAGGCTTTGTTGGAGTAAAGGTCATTATCTCTTACAGGACTTGGAGTGAGTGGGTGGGACATCGTTTATCTTTGCCCCTATACTCCAACCAGGAATACTTGTTTCCCAAGAAGAAGGAAAAAACCTCAGTAGGCTTTCGTGAAGCTGAAGTGCAAACATGATCTTTATATAGATCTCTGAGAGATGACAGAAGACATGCAGAAGCCTCTATCACTGTCCACGGGACACTTTGAAGGCTTCCACAGAGGCAAGAGATAGATGGGCCCTAGGCCGAACATCTGGAGTCTGTCCCCTGTGGAAACATTCTCCAAGATGAAGAGGAGGAGGAGCTATGCCCGGCCCAGATAAGAGACCACAGATTTCTCATTCTTGAGGTCAAAGAAAACATTCCGACTCTACATGCACAGAAAGGCCCCAAACGGAAAGACGTCAACCTTCTCATATGTCTGTTTGCTAGAATCCATCCTGGCTAAGAGAAGCCCATGCACACATGAGAGGACCCTGAGATAAACCAATACAGACCCAGAACCAGGCAAAGCAAGACACCTGGCCAAAGGAGACCTGGAAGAAGTGGCCCATATTACTGATTCAAATTACTGGGAGGGTGCAACGCTCTGCGTCTGCCCATGTGCGCCTAGTCACACATACTCTGTTTCTTCTGAACAAGAGCTTGTTTCACTCCTTTTTGTTCTTCTGTGGAAATTCCTTTTCTGCAAAGTTCTATGCGCCAGGCCTTGTCACTGACACCTGTCCCTGACGGTCTAGTGGCTAGGGCCCAGTGCTCTCAGTTGAGGCCTGACCTTTAACCCCTGGCTGGGAACCAAAATCCTGCTTTAAGCCACAAGCTTAAAGCAAGCTGAGGTCACGGGAGATCACCAATGTGAGAAGTTTTTCTTTCTGAGAAGCACTTGAGGAATCCCTTCTCGCTATCTAGGTTTCGTAACATGTGGGAGTTTCTAGGTCCTGTCTTCAGGTACTGTCTTCTCACTCTGTAAGCTGGAACAAGTTGTGGGAAGTAGAGATGATATAAAAGAATACATGGCAAAAACTACCACAAAATTGTAAAGTAATTCAGTTCAGTTCAGTCACTCAGTCGTGTTTGACTCTGCGACCCCATGAACCACAGCACGCCAGGCCTCCCTGTCCATCAACTACTCCCGGAGTTTACCCAAACTCATGTCCATTGAGTGAGTGATGCCATCCAACCATCTCATCCTCTGTCGTTCCCTTCTCCTCCCCCCCTCAATCTTTCCCAGCATCAGGGTCTTTTCAAAAGAGTCAGCTCTTTGCATCAGGTGGCCAAAGTATTGGACTTTCTTAGCTTCCAATTAAAATTAAGTAATTGATTTTTTTAAAAAGAATATAGATGATATAAAAGAACTAAAGAACTTGAAACTCTTGAAATCAATTAAAGTTTAGTTAAAAAATTTCTCTTAAATTGTGAAAAAATATTGTTTTTTCTTTCAAATTAGTGGATTACTCCCTTTTAAATGGATGATGAAATTAAATCAGACTTTTTGTTTACTCTTTGGGTTAAGTTAGTTAACATTCAGTATGCTGAGTAAACCTGAAGAAACCAATTAGTCAATCTTGATCTTTAAGAATCAGGTAAACAAGCCCTTTAACCCCTTGTTTTGCATTTCCTTCTTCTAAACTAAAGTGAATGGTTCATCTTGAAGAAGGACATTCTTAAATCAAAATGGTAGCCATTTCCTAAGTTCAGAAGGGAGGGCTCTTCATCCATCGTACACAGTTTTCACAGAAAATTCCCACGGAATAAAGTGGTGAGACTTGTATGCTGTTTGCATTCTTACAGTATTACTAGGTACTCAGTGTCCTTTTGCTAAAAAGGATAACAATTCCCAGGTAGTATTTTCCAGCAGAAAAATCAACCTGGACACCTTATAAAAACAAGTCCTCCGAGTTCCCCCCTTCCCCTACCTTCCCCTTCTCCTACTCTTTATACTACTACTACTGTACTGGTGGCTGGGTTATAACTAAAATAAAGTTGTCCAAAAAAGATATCTGTCTATGTAAGAGCTTGCAAAAGACAGGTGGGATAGTCTTAACTGTTGTAGCCTTGGTGATAAAAATCAAGTATAGTTTTAAGACTCAACTCCTCTCTCATCCATATCCACTTCTCTGTTTGAGAAATCTCAAACTGATTTGTAAAGACAGACCAAAGAGAAGGAAATTTTTTTCCATTAGGATTACTGCTTCTGAGAGCAAACAAAAGACAAACAATGAGTTAGAGGAAAAAGAAAAAAGTGGAAAAAGTAAGTATGGCATCACAGCTTCATTAAATTTTTTTTTTTTTTTTTTTTTTACTATTTATTTATTAGGCTGCATATAGGGTCTTAGTTGCAGCACGTGGGATCTTTGTTGCACCATGTGGGATCTTTGATTGTGGCTCATGGACTCTCTAGTTGTGGTGTAAGGGTTCAGTAGTTGTGAAACAAGAGGGAAGGGGATAGGGCACAGCCTTTCAAAGAAGGACATAGCCCAAGGACACAGCATCAACTAATTAGAATCAAATGTGTCCAAGATGGCAGACAAGTCAACTTCAACTAGACCTTTGGTCCTCAGCATATGTTCATTATAACACATCAGCAAGCCAAATGACACACCCAGAGGTGCCATGACAGTTCCAAGGCCAACCATCAAAGACTAAAAAGGGTCAGGGGGCAAATTCCTGGAAATCTCCATCCTTCCCCCCAAATAGTTGATAATCCTCCCACTCATTAGCTTATGATATTAACCAGCTCATAAAAGCTAACCACACCACATTTCGAGGCCACACTTGCCCTCTGCAACAGCCCACACCCTGTCTGTGGAGTGCATTTCTCTTTAAATAAATCCATTTATCTATCACTCTTTCTCATTGAATTCTTTATGCCATGAGACATCAAGAACCTGAGCTTCATTGGGTTCTGAAACCAGGTGTGTGATCTCAGTTGGAAAACCACGGGTTTTTGCAGGGTTTGAGTCTCAGCCACGGGGTTTCAAGTCCCAAGCAGGATTTTGGCCAGGTTTGAGTCTCTGCACATGGGTTCAAGTCCCAATCTGAGGTGAACAATTTCAATTTCAGTGCAGTATGTGGGATCTTAGTTCCCCAACCAGGGACTGAACCCACATCCTTTGCATTGCAAGGCAGATTCTTAACCACTTGACCACTAATGAAGTCCCTTCATTACTTTTTATAAGGCCAAGTAGTAATAATGACTTTCACCATCATCCCGATAAAAAGAAGCAACAGTATTTCCATTTTGTCCAAATCTCTCTAAGAGAGAAACCCTAATTATTGCAGAACTAAAATAAATTTAAAACTTGTGACTTTTGCTGTATGCATGTTGGATCAGTTTCTTCCTTTGAATGAAGCAGATGGGAGAAATTCCACACATGGGGAAAGCATGCTTGAAAATCAAAACCCCGTGAATTTCAATCGACTGAAGTGATACAGGACACCTAAGGGGATTATCACAAAGCCTCTTGGGGATGAGATAGGCAGGCACAAGTAGTTTCTAAAAGCTCATTTAATGCAGCCATTGTTTCAATAATGAAGCCTACAGAATTTTAAGCTGGACAGAAGTCTCTTGGCTTAAAGTTGGTGTAGGGAAGGGAGAAAGGCAGAAAATTAGTCTAAAGGAACAGGCAAGACCAGATTGTAAGTGGCCCTGAATGCCAGTTTTAAAAATCTACAATTTGCTTTGTAGGAAATAGATGGAGGGGCAGCTTGAAGATGCAGACAAAAGAGGAGCACAGTGGGAATAGAATTCAGGAAGATAACTGCTTTAGCCTGCATCGTATTTTGAGGGGTTAACTTGGGTTTGACAGTGGGGAGAGCTGGCAAAAAGAAAAGCACAAGAATGAATTCTAGATTTCTGACTTTCAACATTGGGTGGATGTTTGTACCGATAGAGAGAGGGGAGATCCTGTTTATATTTTTGAAAAGCTATTAAAGACACTGGGTAGCAGGCAATGTTAAAGCCTTTTACATACTTCTATTTAATTCTCACAAACACCTTGTAGGGTGCAGACTAATTTTATAGAAACAAGTAAAGAAACTAAGGATTATTAAGACTGATGACTTCCCTAAAGCCATCCAGTTCATAAACCCTGGATACAGAATTCAAACCCAGATTTGCCTGACTTCAAAGCAACTCTGATTTTTGCTATTCCACCAGAGACAGTGAGTCACTTTGATGGCTACACGGCAGAGGTACTTTTCCTGCTCTGTTACTTCTTCCTTCCTCCCTTCCCTCCTCCTTCCCTTCCTTCCTTTCTGCAGCAACAATTCCTAAAACCATATTGTACATGGGCAAGGTCTTTGGTCTAGACCATTTCAATAAGAAAATTAGATTTTGTTAAGTTATCATATTTTGCCTGTAGTGTCCATGCATTACGTACTTTCCACTCTGGCTTTTTAAAAAGCAGATACATTACTTTGTCAACAAAGGTCCGTCTAGTCAAGGCAATAGTCAAGGCATCTCTTTCAGAATTTTCCACAGTCTATTGTGATCCACACAGTCAAAGGTTTTGGCATAGTCAATAAATCAGAAATAAATGTTTTTCTGGAACTCTCTTGCTTTTTCCATGATCCAGAGGATGTTGGCAATTTGATCTCTGATTCCTCTGCCTTTTCTAAAACCAGCTTAAACATCTGGAAGTTCACGGTTCACATATTGCTGAAGCCTGGCTTGGAGAATTTTGAGCATTACTTTACTAGCATGTAAGATGAGTGCAATTGTGCAGTAGTTGGAGCATTCTTTGGCATTGCCTTTCTTTGGGATTGGAATGAAAACTGACCTTTTCCAGTCCTGTGGCCACTGCTGAGTTTTCCGAATTTGCTGGCATATTGAGTGCAGCACTTTCACAGCATCATCTTTCAGGATTGAAAGAGCTCCACTGGAATTCCATCACCTCCACTAGCTTTGTTTGTAGTGATGCTACCTAAGGCCCACTTGACTTCACATTCCAGGATGTCTGGCTCTAAGTGAGTGATCACACCATCATGATAATCTTGGTCATGACTTCCCATCTTTGTGGGAATGCTTTTCCACAAAGCTGAAAGGTCACACCTTGTCATTAACCACTGGTCTAGTGGCTCGGATTCAGCGCTCTCACTCATGCAGCCTGACTTCCATCTCTGGCAAGAAACCAAAATCCTGCTTCAAGTCATGACAGGCCAAGGCCACCCATGATCAGCTTGAGAGATAACTACAATAAATAACAAATAAATAACTGTTAGCCATTATTTTTAGAAGTCATAGTAGTAGCTGTATTAATAGTAAACATCCAAACACAACTGTGTTCAAGTTCATGTTTAAAATTCTACTATTTATAGCAAAAATTATGAATCTTTCTGAAGGGTAATCTTCTAGCCCATAATTGGACCTCAAAATGAGGCTTCATAACAACAAACATAAATGACTTTGCCAGAGCCCTGTGCCAGGGAAGTGACATGCACAACTCCTAAAATTTATATAAGATTGCTTCTAGGGACAGTCCAGACATAATTCACTTCCCAAGGATATCTGGCCGAGGGGATGAGGAGCCGCTGAAATCTAGTCCAAACTCCCCTCACCAAGAATCTGTCCATACTTTTTTCTAATTCACACACATCCACTATCACATTCACACTGCACGTTAATGCAGATGCACCTCCACGAAGGGAGAGGGTGTGATTTCAACCTCTCACAAAAGTGCCCTGAGGGTTAGTGGTGACCACAGCCAGCCTGGATGCCCACGTACAGACCCTGGCTCTGCAGAATGCCGCGGTTACTAGAGTAAGTCACCTACAAATGAACCTTCGAGTTTTGAACTTTCACAGATGCTAATGCCTCATCACATCAATTAGTATTAATACNGAACTTTCACAGATGCTAATGCCTCATCACATTAATTAGTATTAATACTTAATTGTTATGATTAATATAATTTTAATATTATAATTTAACATTGATTTAATTATTAATAAATTAATTTATTAATGCTAATATTATTAGCATTAGTCTTTGCATGCCCTATCACAGAAATTAGTTCATGTGTCTGGCATATACTGTCACATGCATGCATCCTCTACACGTGGTTGTGCTTTTGAGTACTTTACCGTAGAACAGTGTGTAGACCGCAGCAGTACATTATCTTTACAGACAGAACTGAATCCAGCGAGGAGCCAGAACCTGTGCCATCAACGTCAGGCGTGAGTGAAACTGCAGCCTGCCCTCCATCCCCTGTTGCTGGCGACCCTTCAGCTCTGCCATTTCCCACAACTTCTCCCGCCTCTCATCAGTAACTCTTCTTGCCTGCTCTCTCGATGCCAGCTGCTACACTGTCCTGCTATACTTTGCAGGGTACTGTCCTGTAAAAGTGTTTTATTTTTTGTTGTTTTTTTTTAAGGTATTATTTGTGTGAAAAGTAGGATAAACCTATTACGGGAGAGTACTATACAGCCTATTGTCTTAGCTGGGCATCTAGGCTCACTTTGTTGGACTTAGGAATGCACAGTCGGAACAGAACTCATTCGTATAGAGGGAACTTATTGTACTACGGTTTACCTGACACTGGCCTTTTAAAAGTAACATTCTAAGTCTATGGAAAAATGCATTTTCAAGTTGTGTGAATTGAGACTATGATTAGAATTCTCTTCATTTTCTGGAAACAATTTCTCTTTTGACAGCTTATACAGTGTTTAAGATGCAACTAAGGGGACAGGACTGAACAAGGCTCAGGGGAGGCAGAGTGAAGCTTGATACTGGAGATGCCATCACAGTCCTAATTATTGATATTGCTATTAATAAGAGTAATGTCACACTGTTAGGTCTGGTCTCTATCTGTAATATCTTTGCTACTATTTTCAAACTCTAAATGAATCCTGGATTGAGACTTCCCAGTGGGGGAATTTTGAGGGCTTTATCACACGTCCTGAGTGGAAAATGCTTTCATCTCATTGTTAAAAAAAAAAAAAAAACAAAGTCTGTCTGAATTCAGGTTCTCATGGCAACACATTCTGAGACTAAAAACTATGCTACAATACTGCAAAACATCTACAGGTGCCATTACAAAAGGGTCAGTGTTTGACCACCAGCCAACAGAAAACAAAAAATAAACAGAGCAAACAAATTCTATGCACCTGGACTGGATCCCTGTGCTTCTTCACTCAGGTCTCTCTGCTGGACTTACGTATGTATTCCTGAATTTCCCACCACTGCCCCTCATGACCATGAGACCTCTGCTCAGCCACCCAGTCAGCAGGCTCCCCATTTCTTTCAAGTGCCTCTTTGAAGCTTATCAAAGCCACTTCTCTCACTGTCCCTTAAATTTTCCCTTTAAATAGCTTCTAAAGTGTAAAGTCCCTCATCTGGCTCTTTCTGGTTACTCTACAGTGATACCTATGGATAATGGACATTTCAGTGACTATTTCTGGCTTAATGATTCCCAAACGATTCACATGGCCAGTCAATCTCATCAATTCCCAAAAAGGACGCATCATGAAGATGATAAGAACCCTAAGAAAATGGTGAACATCTTAACTTGGATATTTCACATGGAGATGACCTAAATGCTCTGACCTTGAAAAGTCACGCTTGTACATTTAATAGAGAAGTTCCACCCTGACCAGGGGCTCTGAACACTGTCGCTAGGGTATCAGAGACTTCCACTTCTGGTAATGGCAGACTGAGCAAATTAGACCAACTCTGAGAATGATTAGAACCACTAGAAATAAAGCCTGAAAGTGACTGGACTGATAACAAACCTGTGACAAACTGCCAGAACAAAGGAGCTAGGAAGAAACAAAAACTAAGGTGGGTAAAACTGTCCTTTGTAGTTCCTTTTCCCCCAAAGAATTTTGTTGAATTTAGAAGAAAGAGCAGGACTTAGAAGCCAGCCAGGACATCTGACAGCGTCTTGGGTTTAGAGGGGAGAACAATTAGATTCTTTTTATTGTTCCAAGCCCGCCTGCAGGGATGAAAAAGCCCTCTTGATTGAGTTTGGTGGAGGAAGGAGGCGGCTCCATGCAAGCATGCCACACACTCATACTCTTTGTACTCAAGTTCAGCAAGGCTGTATATTGTTACCCTGCTTATTTAACTTATATGCAGAGTACATCATGAGAAACGCTGGGCTGGAAGAAGCACAAGCTGGAATCAAGATTGCCAGGAGATATATCAATAACCTCAGATATGCAGATGACACTACCCTTATGGCAGAAAGTGAAGAAGAACTATAAAGCCTCTTGATGAGAGTGAAAGAGGAGAGTGAAAAAGTTGGCCTAAAGCTCAACATTCAGAAAACGAAGATCATGGCATCCAGTCCCATCACTTCAGGGGAAATAGATGGGGAAACAGTGGAAACAGTGTCAGACTTTATTTTCTTGGGCTCCAAAATCACTGCAGATGGTGAC
>SJYQ01106448.1:122628-141783 GCA_006410935.1 Redunca redunca | reverse complement strand
TTATAACATAACTGTAAAGAAGCAATCCTTAAACAAAATGGAGAAATACTCAAATTTGACTATTAAATGAATAACCTCCATTACTGAAAAAATACTGTAAGGGAAATTAAGGCATGTCACATACTAAGAAAAAAATAGCTGTGCTGTATTCAAAAAAATATTATCTTAAATAGTTGGGTCTCTATATGAAAGACAAGACAAGAAATTCAGTAGAAAAAAATTGATAAGTAATTTAAGCAGGTACTTCAGAGAAGAAGAAAAGGGAAGTTTATAGCATTACAATTTTACTTCCAGAAACACAAAGAATCTCAAGGAAACAACCTAACCCTACACCTAAAACAACTAGAGAAAGAACAAACAAAACCCAAAGTTAGTAGAAGGAAGGAAATCACAAGATCAGAGCAGAAATGAATGAAATAGAGATGAAAAAAACAATAGAAAGATCAATGAAACTAAAAGCTGGTTCTTTGAGAAGATTAACAAAATTGATAAACCTTTAGCCAAACTCATCATCCAAAAAAAGGTGGTGGTGGGGGGGCGGTGGTAAACACTCAAATCAATAAAATCAGAAATAAAAAAGGAGATATTATGGTGGACACCACAAAAATACAAAGAATTTATAGAGACTACAATAAGAAACTATACACCAATAAAAGGGACAACTTCGAAGAAAAGGTCAAATTCTTAGAAAGGCACAACTTTCAAGACTGAACCAGGAAGAAACAGAAAATATGAATAGACTCATCAAAACTACTTAAATTGAAACTGTGATTTAAAAACTTCCAACAAACAGAAGTCCAGAATCAGATGGCTTCACAGGTAAATTCTATCAAACACCCAGAGAGGCGTTAACACCTATTCCTCGCAAACGCTTCCAAAAAACTGCAGAAGAAAAAACACTCCCAAGCTCACTCTACGAGGCCCCCATCACCCTGATACCAGACAAAGATATCACAAAAAAGAAAATTACAGGCCAATATTACTGACGAACAAAGATGCAAAATTCCTCAACAAAATACTAACAAGCTGAACCCAACAATACATTAAAAGGATCATACACCATGATCAAGTGGGGTTTATCCCAGGGACACAAGGATTCTGCAATATACATAAGTCAACGCAATATACCACATAAACAAATTGAAAGAGAAAAACCATGTGATAATCCTAATAGATGCAGACAAAATTCATTTTGTGATTAAAAAAAACTAGAAAGTGGGCATAGAGGGAATATACTTCAACATAGTAAAGGCCATACATGACAAACCCACAGCTAACATCATTGTCAACAGTGAAAAACTGAAAGCATTTTCTCTAAGATCAAAAACAAGACAAGGGTGCCCACTCTTAACCATTATTATTCAACATAGTTTTGGAAGTCCTAGCCATGGCAATCAGAGAAGAAAAAAGAACGAAAGGCAGTCCAAATAGGAACGAAATAAAACTGTCAGTGTCTGCAGATGACTTGATACCATACACAGAAAATCCTAAAGATGCTACCAAAACCACCTGAGGTCATCAATGAGTTTGGTAAAGCTGCAGGATAGAGAAGAGAAAACTCAAGTGAATTACCTGAACAGTCCAAAGTAATTAAAACAGCCCAACATAATTCAACTATTTAATTTACAGTCGTTTCTTATGTGTAGTGTCTCAAGGCACTTTACAGGAGCAGATGAAAGTTCTCTATTCAAAACCACACATCACTCCAGTCCTCAAGGAATTCTCATGCTTATAGTGGCCGCTCACAGTGGACAGGGAATGGGGAGGAGTACAAAACACAAATAAGAACAAGGCACACAAGATACTCATCAGAAACAACAGACATCATAACCAGAGCCTAAAAATGATAGATAATAGCATTACCCAACTCAAAATGCTTAGTCTTTTTCAAGACTTGAAAATATGACTGAGTATAGACATATCGTTCATAAAATTTTTTAAATACAGCATTTCTAGAAATAAAATGAATTGTCTCAATTCCCCTCACTTCTTGGAGCTGGCACTTGTTGCTGGCACTTTTTAAAGGCAGGTATGTCAATCTCTATCAGTGTGTTTGGGAGGAATGAAGCCCAGCTAAATAAAGGAACTCCACAGACCTTAGGACAGAAACTGTGTTTACTCCCTAGCGATTTCAGCGTGTGCTGGCTCCCTGGGGCAGTCTGCATTTACGCCTAGCAGCCTTCCATTTGTGAATGAGAGATGCTCTTGAACTCTTCAAACACTACTTGTTAGATCCTGGGCAAGGCAGCTGTCCCTCCAGAGCTCATCTAGTAGTTTTAGGCTGCTGACACCATTCCTCGGACATGGGTACTACTTTCCACCGGGAGCACCAAAGTCAAAGCTGCTCTGGAATCCAAGGGGTCTGTCCTTGCTCAGTTTCCAATTAAATGGTGCCTTTTTCTTCTATATTCTACAAATTTGATTGATGGTTTGGTTTCAAAAAAGAAAGTAAATTAAACCCAGTAGACTATCTGACATGCGTGTAACTTTAAGACAGCTGACGAACAGGTGATCTGAAATCCACAGCCCTTTCAATTAATTTAGTGGACTCACTTGGATCTAATTCTAAGAAAACCCATTTAGTGTCCATCAAGCTGTCAATCAGAGACCCCTGAGTGAAGAGATGGGAGAGAAATAGGATTAAAGTAAAGCAATTACATTTTCCAGGGAGAAGACTTAATTTCATGAAAAGGAAGAGCAACAGGTGTTACACTGAATCAGCTGAAGTTTAGGTTTGTGTCTATTTTTTATCTGGAAAAATCCGTAAGGATGGCCTTTTTTAAAGCTTTATAACCAAAACTGGGGAAAGAGTACAACAAAGCTGTATACAGTCACCCTGCTTATTTAACTTATATGCAGAGTTGTCTTTGTTGTTTATTTGCTGTCGTATCCACCTCTTTGTGATCGCGTGGACTGTAAGCTCACCAGGCTGCTCTGTCCATGGAACTGTCCAGGCAAGAATACTGGAGTATAGAATACGTGTACAGATGTGAGAGTTGGATCATAAAGAAGGCTGAACACCAAAGGATTGACGCTTTCAACTGTGGTGCTGGAGAAGACTCTTGAGGGTCCCCTTTCAAGGGACAGCAAGAACAAACCAGTCCATCCTCAAGGAAATCAGCACTGAATATTCATTGGAGGGACTGATGCTGAAGCTGGAGCTCCAATACTTTGGCCACCTGATGCAAAGAGCCAACTCATTGGGAAAGATCCTGATGTTGGGAAAAACTGAAAGCAAAAGAAGGGGATGACAGAGAGTGAGATGATAAGATAGTATCTGTGGACTCTATGGACCAGAACTTGAGCAAATTCTAGGAGACAGTGGAGGAAAGAGGAGCCTGGCATGCTTTGGTCTATGGGGTTGTAAAGAGTCAGACATGACTTAATGACTGAACAATCTTGACCAAATAAGTCACTTTATAGTCTGTCTGCTGCTCAGAGTTTTCTCAGTTTTCATTATGATGAGGTGGAAAGGCTTTTCACTTTAAAGATTAGGCCCCTGGCTTTTTATGGGTGCACACTAATTTTTGAAACACAAATCTCTCCCGTTCTCCATCTAATACAGTACTTACACATTAAAAACACCTAAAGACCCAAGGAGGCCATCAAGAGACATTTGTAACATACAAAACAAACTAACTTCTGGAATGTAAAAGAAACCTTGCACAGAAGAAAGGAAAAAAGAACGAATTCAACAGACACTGAGCTAAGGATATGAAATAAGGCTCCAAATAGGTAATGAATATAAAGAAATTCAATGGTGGCAAAAATCAGAGAAACGTAAATTAAAACAAAAAACAAAACTTTGTTGTTCAAGGTTAGTTACACAAGTGTGTTCTGTCCTAAAATTTTACTTTGCTGTATACTTTGGACATTTTATCTTTTTCTTAGGTTTATTATATTTCACCAAGAAGTTAAAGAGGGCTGAGAAGTAAAAGCAGTAGAATAATATTTGAAAAGACAGATACCAATGTATATCCTTACAAAATGATAGGTTAGTCACTCAGTTGTGTCCGACTCTTTGCTACTCCACAGGCTGTAGCCTGCCAGGCTCCTCTGTCCATGGGAGTCTCCAGGCAAGAATACTGGAGTGGGTTGCCATTTCCTCCTCCAGGGGATCTTCCCAACCCAAGGATCAAAGCTGGGTCTCCACACTGCAGGTGGATTCTTTACCATCTGAGCCACCAGTGAAGCCTACAAACTGATAAAACTTAGACAACTGAAATATTATCAAATACTATCAGGGATGTAGGAAAATGCAGCATCTTTTACACCCCTAGTAGGAACATCAAGTGGCAACATGGTGGACTGCACCCTGCAGGCCTGCAAACCCTGCATTGCCCAGCTTCAAGACTGAAGAGCCCAGAGTCAGCACCAGAGACAGCAATGGTTTAATGGAAGCAGGGGTCTTATGTGCCTGAAGCAAGGTCGCGGAGTGACACCCCACCGCCTGTGGCGGGACACAGCACACCTTTTCACAATGGAGGGAGAGGGATGTTACCAGTTATAGAGGAAACTGACATCTCGTTGGCTTATTGGTTACCAGGAAATCAGCAGAGGGGCATGCCCCTCAATGTCCCCTTAATAAGATATCCATGGTGGAGAAGTTCTGATTTAAGATTACATTCATTAATTTAACATTTATGCATACATTAATTTCACATTCACCAGCTGTGGCGGGGGAAGTAAGTAGCAAGTACAATCACATGAGCAGGGGGCAAGTGAAGCAGGCCCTGGATGAGCAATCCCAGCGAGGGAAAAATCAGGCACTATTTAGTACCTTTTGGGAACCAGTGACAAGTTTCACAGGAAACAATTTTTCCAGGATTGGGAAGTGTTTGGGATGATCTAAGTGCATTGGGGAGCGGCTGTGAATAAAGACAAAGCTTCTCTCACTCATCAGCTGCTCACCTCCTGCTGTGTGGTCCAGTTCCTAACAGACCAGTCAATGGCTCAGGAGCTGGGGACCCCTGCTCTAGGACACAATTCCACTTCTGAAAATACACCAGCAATGCTCATTTAGAGCTACGTGGGAACATGTATAAAGCGATCAGCATCAGTAACCGTTCTTTGAATCTGATATTTGTCAAAAAAAAAAAAAAAAATGAGATACTACACCAGCTTTCCAGGTGATGCTAGTAGTAAAGAGCCCATCTGCCAGTGCAAGAGACATAAGAGATGTAGGTCTGATCCCTGGGTCGGGAAGATCCCCTGGAGGAGGGCATGGCATGGAATGGTCCAGTATTCTTGCACAGGAAACCCACGGACAGAGAAGCCTGGTAGGCTAAAGTCCATGGGGTTGCGAAGAGTCAGACACAAGTGACTTCTCATGCACACAAGATATTACACATAAAAATGCTTGGATTAGTACCTTTCTACTCTGTGGATCACACGATGAGTTAGTAAATGGGGAGAAAAAAAACAGAATATGATGGGACATACCTGGCTGGATCCAAGATGAAATGTGGAAAAAACTGAGGCTATCAAATTAAATATCACTCTAAACCCATTATTAGAAGTAAATAAAATTTCTCCTTGTAGTCTAGGCTTGTGAAGGAAAGTTAGGGTGGGAGCAGGGAATGAAAGCAAAAGAAAAAAATGTTGGCAGAAGAGTGAGTGAATGAAGTAATGAAGCCTGGAACAATTCAATTTTCTCAATGTCTCTGGAGCCCTGGCACATCTCAGAAAGTCATTCTGGGCAATGCAGATACTGATGGCTGAAGCGCTGCCAGGGCATACGAGGACTCATGAAGTGACAAGACAAGCAAAGGAAGTATATTCAGCTGACACGGTGAGTGACAGAAGGGTAAGGAAGAAACAAGGCCTTGAAGTGGAAGATAAATCACAGAGGAAGAGCACAGGCAGAGGCGAAGGGACTGGAAAGAGGGTGATGTCTCAGCTTCAGAGTCCCAGTCCCGTCAAAAGGTCTGCGTCTAAATTTATATTCTTCATAAACGTAATCTCTCCAAATTATACCAGCCTGACAGAGGAGCCAAAAGTGCCCCATTTCTTGTCTCCTCTAGAGACAGGCTTTGCTATGGTTTGGTCCCACTTGTGTAAACAGCAAAGGAATTACATGTGCTATCTGTCCAGTGGTGTCACTTCGAGACCTTTGCCTGGAGAGAAACAGACAAAAATGTCCAAGGCAGAGGTCCCCAACCCCCAGGCCAAAGACCAGTACTGGTCCATGGCCTGTTAGGAACTTGTCCCCACAGCAGGAGGTGAGCTGCTGGGTGGGTGAAGCTTCATCTGTATTTATAGCCACTCCCCATCACATTACCACCCGAGCTCCAGCTCCTGCCAGATCAGCAGTGGCCTTAGATTCTCATAGGAGTTTGAACCCTACTGTGAAGTGTGAACTCGAGAGATTTCGGGGGCATGCTCTTTAAACAATCACCCATTCCACGCCGCCCAGCCAGGGAAAAGGTGTCTTCCACAAAACAGGTCCCTGGTGCCAAAAAGATTGGGGGATCGCTTGTTCCAGGAATCAGCTAACACACCCATCGTTTCACACCACCCTTCCATAATATAAAATAAATGCAGTCAGGAATTACCAGAGAAGAAATTTAGAGCAGCAGCAGCCAAGACACCCGAGGAGAAGACAAGTCTCTTTCATCCTGAGTCCCATGCAGCGGAAGGAGGTAATCGGCGCTGCTACAGCATCATTGACTGACTTAAGCACACAGGCCAGCTTTCCCATGTGCCCAGAAATACAATCTAAAAGAACTAGGAAGCCTTTGATGAGGACACCAATCAGTCACCACCCAGATTCACATTTAATATCATGAGGATTGATTACCTTTCTACCTGAAATTACATAAGGAGGAAACTAAAACCTGCACAATTGCTACATTTGGGCAGAGATGTTTAGCATTCCACAGACCTGATAACTGGTTTTGCCTCCTTTGGGGTCTTATTATTGCACTCAGTTAGCTAAATAAACGTGTAATCTGTAACCGCTGGCATAAATTACCTATTTCACAGCCTACTCCAGAGCATGAAAGAAATCAGGGAGAGAGGGAGAGACACCAATTTCTTTTTGTAATTCCATCTACTGTGGGCAAATTGATGAAATGGTTTATGCAGCTTATTAATTAAGTGAACTGACCCCGGAAAGGTAACACACAGCAGCTGCATCCGGCCAATCAAAGCAAGTGTCTGTGGCTGTGACTCGGTGGGCTGCAGCTCGATTTAATAGAATTGACTGTTGTTTAGAGCCGTGCTATAGTCGCAAAGCATGGGCCTGTGCCAGCAGCAGCCCCATCACCAGGGAGCCTGTTAGGATGCAGAGTATTGGGTCCCCACTCTAGACCCACTGTACACAATCTACACTTAAACATTCCCCCAAATAATTCATATGCACAAAAAAATGTGAGAAGAACTGGGTTAAGGGAATGACACTGAGCTGATCAAACATCCCCCGCAAGACGATCTGAGATCCAAGCTCACTGTGGGGATCCAAGACCACTTGCAGTGAGCTACTTTACATGGGCTCTGGCATCAGACCCAAAGGATACAAACATGACATCAACCTTTACCAGCTGTGTGCCCTTGGGTAAGTTGTCAACCTCTGTAGCTTCGGTTTCCTTGACTCTAAAGTGGGATAACACTACTTTTCTCATAGGGTTGTGATATGCATGCCAAGCTGCAAGCACGTGGCCTGCACTGAGTCCCCAAAATAACTTCATCCTTAATACTATCAGTTGAGGGTAGAGATGCTGAAGGTGTGACTTGGGAAAGCGTAACGGAATCCAACAGCCTCTGCTGCCAAGCCTTGATTATATTCAGTACATTTGCTGACCCTCTGCTTGCCTCCTCCTGGCTCAATCCTCTGCAGGAAACACATGGACTCCCTCAGTGACATTGTCTGAATCCTTAACATGCTTCTTACCTCCTAATGCAACTCATTTTTGTAGCAAGCTTTTTATCTTTTTTTTTTTTTTTGAAGAGTGCAGATCTCAAAAGTAGGCCAAAGTGGAAAAGGTGCTGGTCTTTGTACAGATTATCTGCAATTCAGCAACATGCAGATTCTCAACTGGGTCATCTCCACATTCAGGCATCTCCAAGGGGCACACACAGAAGGGAAACTGTGCCCCAGAGCTAAGTTTCCACAATTTCTTATTTCAAGTCAAGCATCTTATAGTATTGGTGGTATTCTGTGTCTGTTTCATTTATTTGCTTCTTCAATCATTATTCATTCATTTACTATTATTTAGTTAGAGCTGTTGAAGTGTGAATGGTGCTAATGGCATTGAAAGATGAAAGAGACCTAGCCTTTCTCCACCAAAGATTTACACTGTAGTGCCTTAACATCCAAACTATTACCATAACCATGTAAGGTAAGTCTCCCCTTGTCCCACTTATTTTTTTCCAAATGTTTTTCCTGCTATTCCGACAGGATCCCTCTTGCATTCCTTTTCTCTCACATCTTGCCCTACTCTTCATTCTATATTTCTCTGTTCACTGGCATTGCCACTGGCTTTTATTGTAACACTAGAATTGGTCTCATAAGCTGATAACAAGAATGCATTTCCTCTGCCGTTTTAACTAGCACCTTTCTCAGTTGAATTGTCTCTTTCAGTTTATCTGAACATTCTGAGAGATAATTGCCCAATTTCAGTTAAAGAAAAATGCCAAATGCAGTATATTCTCATGATCTGTACACAGTGAACAAGGAAACCTGGCAGTTTTCATCTCACGGAAAAATGAACACTAGACAAGTGCAGCATTGCATGTGATGATGAAGAATACTGAGCATGTCTGGCAGCAAACAGAGACATGTCAATGCAGAGAGACTTTTAAGTCTAGGTTGCAAAATTCAGGATATGCTACCAGGAAATAGCACAGATTCGAATCTCAAGATATGGCTGCTTGTGAGGCCCATTGCTGGTCAGAGAGGAACACATAGGTTGTTGAGTTGTGTGTTGTTTTTTTTTTCCCCTGTGACCTCAAGGGTCCAGGATGCCAGAAGCTCCAGACAACCATTGTTACTTTCAGTTGACCACCTCTAGGTCACAGTTTCCACGTTCAGTTGTCCACAACACAATATAACTCTGCACATCTTCAGCCACTTGGCTTCAGCCATTTCCAGGATGTTTCCCCAACATTCTGATCCAAAACTGTAAACATCCGAAGGATGAAACGTGTCATAGCAAAGGAGAACCAACTGGCTCTAACTCTTCAAACTGGCCCTTCAGGAAGGCAGAGAGGCTATTTAAAAAAAAAAAAAAAAAAAGCCTTATTCTGGGAGGGTCATCTTTCCCAGAAAAATAAAAGCAATACAAAACAAACCTAAAACACTTTTACCCTTCCTTTAAATGCAAGTTTTGGCAGCTCTATGCATTAAAATTTCTTTCAAATTGAATAAACATATGGTTGCCAAGGGGGAGGGTGGTGGGGAGGGGTGGAGCAGAGTAGGAGTTTGGGATTAGCAGATGCAAACTATTACACATAGAATGGATGAACAACAAGGTCCTACTGTATAGCATGGGGAACTATGTTAGGTATCCTGTGATAAACCATAATGGAAAAGAGTGTGAAAAAGAATGTATATATTTATGTATAAGTGAATCACTTTGCTGTACAGTAGAAATTAGCACAATACTGTAACTCAACAATACTTCAAGAAGATAATTTTTTTTTAATTGCTCTCAAATCTACTTTTGCCCATTTATCTCCACTTCCAGTGCTCCCATACGAGCCCTCATCATTTCCACTCTCGATGGCAACTGCTACCACTCTTCATGCAATGTTTAACCCAAATTGCTAAGAGCTGCCTCTCTAAAATCCATCTGATCGTCTGTGGGTTCCCATTGCCATGGGGACAGCATTCAAATTTCTCCATGTGGAATGCAAACCCCACCACCATCTGGTCCCAGACAATCTGCAGATTTCCTGTGCTCCCCACGCACTAACTTCGCAAGATTTGCCCCAGACCAGCTGTTACTCAAGCCGTTTCCCATCCAGAAATTTCTTTTACTTTCCTTACTAAATATGTCTGTCCTCTAGCACACTCTATTTAAAACCAGTCACTGTAGTTGCCCTCTGTCAATAAATGATTGTGTGTTTTTATTTTTATTTCCCTTCCCCTCTCATGACATAAGCCCCCCAACAAGGGGGCTTCTCTTGTGGCTCAGCTGGTAAAGAATCTGCCTGCAATGCAGGAGACCTGGGTTCAACCCCTGGGTTGGGAAGATCCCCTGGAGAAGGGAATGGCTACCCACTCCAGTATTCTGGCCTGGAGAATTCCATGGATGCCCATGGGGTCGCAAAGAGTCGGACCCAACTGAGTAATCACTTCACTTCTCTTCCCCTCTCATGACATGATCCCTGCTCACTGCTCACCTCTGTACCTGCAGCCTCTCCTCCTTGGATCTCTGTTCTGGAGGGAATGATCGTCCCTTTCCTCTAGTACATTTCTTCCACCCCCCTCTTAGGTCTCAGCCTGTAAACCATTATAATAGGTAAGCCTCTCTCCCACAGTCAATCCCAGATACATTAAGACTCCTTGTTTCTTCTGTTTATCACATTCTAAGTAAAGAAGCAGTTGTTTAACCTCTGTCTCTTCTGATGGACTGAAAGCTCTATGAGGTCAAGAATAGGAACTCAGTCTTCACTTTGCCTGGAAGCTGACCTTGTCTGGAACTGGGTAGCTATTCACATATTTGAAGACTTCAAGCTGCCTAAGACAATAATATATGAATTATATGTAACATTTAAAAAAAGCAAAGTTACTATAAATATTATAATAAAGACAGTAAGACTACCTTGATAACATCATTAAAACTGCTAAGGTGCCATCATTTCCCCTCCCTAAATGACTTACCCAAAGGAATACGTCTTCAAGAAGAATCATAATTTGGGAATATTTTAAACTCATTGGAGAAAGGCCTATTTTCATTTTTTTAATTCTCAGAATTAACAGCTATTATGAAGCTCTATTTATCTTAAATTCATAGAATCTGACATGTTAGTGTCCTCTGGGACTGCTGTATTTAATGGATACAATAAGAATAATTTAGATTAGTTTTCTATTTATGTATAAATTTTTCAAAGAATTTAAAGCAGAGTTATTAAACATATCTCCCTAAAATCTAATCAGTGTTTTCCTTTGACTGTCAATTAGTTTTACACTAAATACCACACACACAAATTAAGCACAAAATTTAAAAATTTTAACCAAATTTCACCAATTCCATTCAAAAAGATGTCAGTTGGGGCCTTTAAATATATTTCAGCTTCCAACACACCTCCAGCTACATTTTAGCCAGTTTAAATAAATAAATACAGTCCTGGTGTTAACTGAACCATTTCCACATGCTCTACACCTTTTCCTATGAGAAGATAGTTGTTATATCTCTTTTTTCAGACTGGGAGTTCTTTGAAGATAGGGAAGTTATAGCATTACTGTCACAGCTATAGTTTTTGAGCTAAGTGCCCAGGAAAAACACCAGTGAAGGCCACTGAGTCCAGTCTGGACTCTGGGCAAAAGGCTGACAAGTGTCTCAAGCCCGACTCTCCCCACATCCTTTGGGGAGTCATCTTTGGGGTAGGGGTTAGCTGGATAGGCTATGGGGCTAAGCTAGGGTGTGGGTTCCTTGGCTGGAGCCCCAGGGAAACCTCGACTCTTCTTTTTCATGCACCAAGCATGGTAGCGACACTGAGTGGTTGCCATCAACATCTGGACTTGGATATTAAGCTGGCTGAGATCAGACGCCAACGATTGGGGACGATGCTGAGAAATGCCAGACTCCCAACACAGCACATGGAAAGCTCGCTCAGGGACTATGTCCCTATAGGAATTGAGTCTGTGTGCAGACTCTGGAAGATGAAGCCCAGCACACTCATCTCACCTAGCAACCTGGGGTGAGACTTGAGACAACTTGCTAGAAATCCTGCCTGCCATCTCCATGCTCCTCTTCTCTGTTCACAAACTCTTGATTTCAAATGACTGAGTTGCAACTTAAAACACTGGTGCTATTTTTCCTTTATGTCACTGAATATACAGTCACTTTGAAACTTGCTTGGCAACAACCAGTCAAAAGAAATCAGTCTTTAAGTGATTATTACCTAGCTGAGAACTGAAATGAAAAGGGCAAAGTGACTATTCTTTTTGTGAACACCTGCTCACACCTGTGATGTCCCCTATTCCTACAACATACCTATGAAGTAGGTATTACTGGCCCTCTTTAAAAACTAGGAAAAGCAGAATCACTACAAGTGGCCCAAGGTTCCATCATTGGTAAAAGGTAGTTTGTCAGAATCCAATTTTTTCGGTTGATTTTCTGTGGTTCCCTTCAGTGATAACACACACACACAACAACAACAACATCTTGTTTTGGGGAAAACAACACAGAGGTTTTGGATCAATAATTCAGTAGTATCTGCAGGCCTCAGACAATGTGTCAGTTACTTTTTTCTTTCCTATCCCATCCGATCATCCATGTGTCTCAAGTGGATTTTCTGCTCAAGTTCTAATTAAATCCCAAATCAATGGTTGACTTTTTTTTTTTAATTAGCAGAATCCATTTTTAAATGAAAGCCTAAATCAGAAGCCCCACCTTCTCTTCCTCAAATACAAGGTGCCCTTGAACATATTCTGGAATACTGGTATTTCATAGCATGTGGACTTTGAGAGCCACTGCTTAGGTCAGGAAATGTACTATAGGAAACAAATGAGCAAGTCCAGTGGTGAGCTTTCTGGTTTCCCTGAAGCTCTGTCTGGGACAGAAGGCCATGCCCTGAAGGAGAGGTGATGGCAGCTCATGATGTGTGAAGTGGCTGCCACGGCAAATAGAGGACAACATTTTCTCTGGAATTCCAACTCACAAAATGGGAGAATCACCTCATTACCCCCGGATGCCTGTTACTGCAACTCAATTGTATGCTGGACAAATGTTGGTGTCATAAAAATTATGCTCTCTATATATCATGTTGAAATTGACCCAACCTCACCCTTACAATAAACTCATGAAGTCACATGGATTTGCAGCTTGAGTCCATTTGTCTTCCTGATCCGTTAACAATGCATTTATCATCAAATGAACTTAAAATGATTTTGCTGCTCTTGGCTCACAATAGCGTAGGTGACCAAGGCACTGACATTGGATAGAGACTCTCTGGGCACACAAGAGGACAGATTCTTTGAAAAAGGAGAAAAAGAGATTCAGCAGAAGGCCAGAAATCAAAACAGAAAATGAAATCATGGTGCAGAAAGACCCTTTGTGACAGTGTCTCTGACAAACATGGCTCCTCTTTTGGGCAACGAGGAGGAGTGAGCATCCTTCAACTATTTATGCCTTACTGTTCACCAGAGCGGAGAAGGCAATGGCAACCCACTCCAGTACTCTTGCCTGGAAAATCCCACAGACAGAGGAGCCTGGTAGGCTGCAGTCCATGGGGTTGCTAAGAGTCAGGCATGACTGAGCGACTTCACTTTCACTTTCATGCACTGGAGAAGGAAATGGCAACCCACTCCAGTGTTCTTGCCTGGAGAATCCCAGGGACAGGGGAGCCTGGTGGCTACCATCTATGGGGTTGCACAGAGTCAGACACGACTGAAGCAACTTAGCAGTTCACCAGAGGGTTTCACTTACTGACTTTGTCCCTAAAGCCTAGAAAACAGAAATAAACACTGCCATCGTCTTCATCATTTGGAGGTAAGAAAAAAGAACTTTGTGATACCCATATTGCCTTGGCTTCAATACAAGATACTGCAAATGTATTCAACCCTTTCAATGTGGTGGGTTAATCAGACAGACTTTTCAGAAACTGTAATGTCAGACTTCATCTCTCTATGGACCCCGACAGTCAATAAATCTGTACAATCCCTCTGAAACTTTAAGACAACACCAAGAGCAATGAAAGGCAATGCCAAAGAATGTTCAAACTACCAAACAATCAGGCTTATTTCACATGCTAGCAAGGTAATGCTCAAAATTCTTCAAGCTAGGCTTCAACAGTACATGAACCAAGAACTTCCAGATGTTCAAGCTGGGTGTAGAAAAGGCAGAGGAATCAGAGATCAAATTGCCATCATCTGCTAGATCATAGATAAAGCAAGGGAATTCCAGAAAAAACATCTACTTATGCTTCACTGACTATGCTAAAGCCTTTGACTGTGTGAATCACAACAACCTGGAAAATTCCTAAAGAGATGGAATACCAGACCTCTTTAACTGTCTCGTGAGAAACCTGTATGCAGGTAAAGCAGCAACAGTTAGAACACGGAACAACAGACTGGTTCCAAATTGGGAAAGGAGTACCTCAAGGCTGTACACCCTGCTTATTTAACTTTTTTGCAGAGTACATCATGTGAAATGCCAGGCTGGATGAAGCACAAACTGGAATCAAGATTGCCGGGAGAAATATCAACAACCTCAGATATGCAGGTGATACCATCTAATGGCAGAAAGCCAAGAGAAACTAGAGAGCTTCATGATGAGGGTGAAAAAGGAGAGTGAAAAAGTTGGCTTAAAACTCAACATTCAAAAACTAAGATCATGGCATCTGGTCCCATCACTTCAAGGCAAACAGAAGGGGAAAAAGAAGAAGCAGTGACAGACTTTATTTTCTTGGGCTCCAAAATCACTGCAGACAGTGACTGCAGCCATTAAATGAAAAGACATTTGCTCCTTGGAAAGAATGCTATGATAAACCTAGAAAGCATATTAAAAAACAGAGACATCACTTCACTAACAAAGGTCAGTACAGTCAAAGCTGTGGTTTTTCCAGTGGTCATGTTCAGCTGTGAGAGCCAGACCATAAAGTAGACTAAGCGCCAAAGAATTGATGCTTTCAAACTGTGGTGCTAGAGCAGACTCTTGAAGTCCCTTGGATAGCAAGATCAAATCAGTCCATCCTACAGGAAATCAGCCCTGAATATTCATTGAAAGGACTGATGCTGAAGCTCCAATACTTTGGCCACCTGATGCAAAGAGCTGACTCACTGGAAAAGACCCTGATGTTGGGAAAGATTTAAGGCAAAAAGAGAAGAGGGCGGCAAAGAATAAGATAGTTAGATAGCATCACTGACTCAATGGACACGAATCTGACCAAACTCTCAGAGATAGCGAAGGACAGGGAAGCCTGGCGTGCTGCAGTCCATGGGGTCACAAAGAGTCAGACACGACTTAGAAACTGAACAAACAAGAGCAACGAAACAGACCAAAACAATGTGGACTCTTCTCTTCCTAAGAACCACCCAGTTTCAGTTTTCTTAGCCAAACAATAAGCCATCTGTTAACTCATGCTCCACATGTTCCACCAGTTTCATCCCAGATTCAGAGCTCTGCTGTCTGTTTTTTCCCTCATCTGATTACCATCAAGAGCACAGAACCCTGCATCAGGAACTCAGTGGGGAACCTTGAGATTTCAGGCTGCTGGGGTGGGCCTGAACTTGCCCACAGTTCATGGAGTTACATCAGAAGCATTCATGAATCAAGAGAGCAGAAAAGGACATCCAGGTAGACAGAGTCTACCTGAGTTATAAACTGTGAGGTAGAAGCCAAGCAGGACAGGGAACTCTGGCAAGAAACAAAAAGAAGGAAATCTGGGATCCCATGTGGGAATTCTGCGACTAGTTTTTAAATTTTACTTTTTTTCATTTTTTTTCTAGGGTCTCTTCCTTCTTTTAAGGGCACCTATCCCATCAGGGGGACTTTCCTCTTTCCACCTCACTTTCTAATACCATCACTTGTGGGTACAGGACTTCAGTGTAAGAATCTGGAAGGGAGGTACATTCAGTCCCTAATGCTCTGTAACCTTGCGCAAGCAAACTACTTAATAATGCTGTACTTAATAATGCTTAATAATGCAAACTACTTAATAATGCTTAATAAGACTGTACAAGGGGGAATACTGATATCTCACTCAAAGAGCCGTCTTAAAGGGCTGCTGTGAAGCTTCAATGAGATACTACAGAAACAGTGTTATAATGGTACCTCATACATGGAAAGACCTGGAAAAACAGTGTGTTCCCTTCTATTCTGTCAGGGAACAGAACTATTTCTTTCTGGGGTAGCACGCAAACAGAGGAGTAAACACAATCTACACTGTCCAGAGAAGCAGACACATAGTCCTTAGATAAGGCAGGGATTCCCTTCATCTCTGCACTGTGGGCTCAGCTCTCAGTCCTTCACCCGGAGTGGTCTCCTATAAAGGGACCCATGCCCAGAGGATGCTACCACGATGTCAAGGCATCTGGACACCAAGACTCTTGTGTTTACTTAGAAGCATCATGTTTTAGGAAGACTGTTGACAGCTGCAGGCATTTCGAAAGGAAGATGACTAGGTTAGGAAAAGTCTGGAAACCATAGGAATTAGGAACAATATACTATAAGTAAGGTTGCTAGATTTAGCAAATACAAATATAAGATGTCCAGTAAAATCAGGATAAAGTGAAAGAAGAGTGAAAGGCGCTCAGTCGTGTCCAACTCTTTGCAACCCCATGGACTAAATAGTCCATGGAATTCTCCAGGCCAGAATACTGGAGTGGGTACCCTTTCCCTTCTCCTAGGGATCTTCCCAACCCAGGGATTTAACCCAGGTTTCCCGCATTTCAGGCAGATACTTTACCAGCTGAGCCACCAGGGAAGCCCAAGAATATTGGAGTGAGTAGCCTATCCCTTCTCCAGCAGATCTGGCCAACCTAGGAATCAAACCGGGGTCTCCTGCATTGCAGGTGGATTCTTTACCAACTGAGCTATCAGGGAATCAGGATAAAACAGTGAATAAACAATGAAATGAAACAGTGATAAAACTGCGAATAAACTCAGATAAATGGTGAATTATATTTCAGTGTAAGTGTGCTCCATGCAATACCTGGGGACTACTCATACTAACAATGCATTTCTTGGGTATCCGAGATTCAAATCCAACCAGGATCCCTCAATTTATCTCGCAATCCTGGCTACAAGGAGTGTATAGTCTCTTATATGGAGGCAGTGCAAACTCATGAGACAAAAGGTAATATCACAGTCATAAGCACGCATTCATATTTACACCCAAAAAACATGAGCTACTAGGTATACAAATTTCTGAGTAAGCAATGGGAAAGTCTGGAAGGATGTGGGAAGAATTCTGCTCATTATAAAGAAAGTCATCCACACAAATATAAGTAAGGTGTAAGAACTGCCACAAAATTAACTATATCTGTAGCCTCTGGCCTGTTGTAACCTGAGGATTCTCAGAGGTAATCTTAGCATCCAGTTCTCCCAGGTCTACTCTTTACTATCCATGTCTCCCACTGTTGTAAGTTCAAGTTGGGGGAATTATTGGGATCATACTCTGGACTCTTCTGACTGCCCAATGGATTAAGTCTTAGGTTATCCATCTTTCCTTCAAAAGATATGAATAAATCCTTCAAAGAAATGTATTTGCTTCTGGGATGACAATGGCCTTCTCAAATATCCAACCTGCCACATAGTATTCCGTGAATCTGTTATATTAATATGACATCTCAATACAAAGTCCCAAACATAATAATGTAAATAAGCCACCAGCAAAGGAAAAAGTGAGTGTTTTCACAAATTCAGTGTGTTTCCACACTGTTCAGCTTTTCTCTAATCTTTATGCTGAGGAAAAGAAACTGCAAGAAGACACCTTATTCAAGGAAACTAAATGAGGAAGCTACCTGAGCTAGCATTTGCGATCACAGTAAGGGCCCAAAATAAACCGTTTAGCCCAGAAGAGAAGGCTCTTGTCCTGGCAGTTTCCGTATCTACTGCCTTACAGACCTGCCCATCCAAGGTGCTACATCTCTGAAATTTCAAAATAAAACTCTGGTAAACCAAACATTTGTTTTCTTATCTTACCTGGATAGGTAATATTCAGGACCCACAAAGAACAACTCCCCAAATTAGGCAAGACCTCTCTCCCTCCAGAAGCATAAACAGTGTGACAAAAATTACATAACTCAAGTCTGATGGAGCGTGGGGGGCCACATATACTTTCTCAAAAGCAGCAGGAGGGCTTGAGCAAAACTGTCAAAAGCCACCATTTCACTGCCCTTGAAATTGTCCAAAGACAAAGGACAGACTGAGATGCATTCATTTGTGAAACAGTTGAACTTATGATGATATCAGAGGATCCTTGCCCAGCACGCCCCACTTCCCCATTAGCCGCTCTAACAGGGGAGGGCAGACAGTGAACATCAGCAGCTTTCCTAGCCCCCTTAAATAGAACATCATCAACTCAGTATCACAGTAATTCAAGTCTATGCCTCAACCAGTAATGCTGCAGAAGCTGAAGTTGAACGGTTCTATGAAGACCTATAAGCTCTTCTAGAACTAACACCAAAAATGATGTCCTTTTCATCATAGGGGACTGGATCCAAAAGTAGGAAGTCAAGAGATACCTAGAGTAACAGGCAAGTTTGGCCTTGGAGTACAAAATGAAGGAGGGCAAAGACTAACACAGTTTTCCCAAGAGAACGCACTGGTCATAGCAAGCACCCTCTTCCAACAACACAAGAGACTACCCTGCACATGGACATCACCAGATGGTCAATACCCAAATCAGACTGATTATACTCTTTGCAGCCAAAGATGGAGAAGCTCTATACAGTCAGCAAAAACAAGACTGGGAGCTGACTGTGGCTCAGATCATGAACTCCTTATTGCAAAATTCAGACTTAAATTGAAGAAAGTAGGGAAAACCGCTAGGCCATTCAGGTATGACCTAAATCAAATCCCTTACGATTATACAGTGGAAATGAGAAATAGATTCAAGGGATTAGATCTGATAGACAGTGCCTGAAGAACTATGGACAGAGGTTCATGACACTGTACAGGAGGCAGTGATCAAAACCATTCCCAAGGAAAAGAAATTTAAAAAGGCAAAATGGTTATCTAAGGAGGCCTTATAAATAGCTGAGAAAAGAGGAGAAGCAAGAGGTAAAGGAGAATGGGAAAGATACACCCATCTGAATGCAGAGTTCCAAAGAATAGCAAGAAGAGGTAAGAAAGCCTTCCTGAGTGATCAACACAAAGAAATAGAGGAAAATAGAATGGGAAAGACTAGAGATCTCCTCAAGAAAATTAGAGATATCAAGGGAACGTTTCATGCAAAGATGGGCACAATAAAGGACAGAAACAGCAAGGACCTAACAGAAGCAGAAGATATTAAGAAGAGGTGGCAAGAATACACAGAAGAACT
>SJYQ01106448.1:87007-120159 GCA_006410935.1 Redunca redunca | reverse complement strand
GAAACCCATACACAACTGAATAATTCACTGCAAAGAGACTCCGGGAGGTTTTCTGAGGTAAAGCAACTATTCTAAGACTGGATTGAAGTTATGGTTGCACAACTCTATAAATATATTGAAACTAACTGAATATTTACAAGGGGTGAATTTTTATGGTATATAATTTATACCTAAAGAATGCTATAACAAATTCACACAATTCCATACAAAATATATGTATTAATTTCCCTATGTATTAAAAAGCTCCATTCCAAGAGTTCATAAGTTCAATTTGTTCCTAAGTCCAACAAAGTTAACCTAGGTACTCAACTAACATAGTATAGTACTGTACTATAATAGGTTTATAACACTTTTCACACAAATAATACATAAAAAACAAACAAAAAATAAAACATTTTAAATCTTATAGTACCACGAAAAAAGTATAGTAGTACAAGAACTGGCATATGGGGGCTGGCAAGCACGTTTACATCTTTGAAAGTTCGAAACTTGGAAGTTCATATGTAGGGGACTTACTGTGTAACAATTCAAAAGAAAAGATGCAATCCACATATCTGGATACTGAATGAATCTGAAGATATTAAGTTAGGCTTTATTTAAAAGATTTTAAAGTAATAGATACATTAATTTTTTAAGTATTATAAAAATTTAATAATTTTTTTATTGAAGTGTTATATAATAGAAATTTAAGACCAGTACTGTCCAGTATAAATTTCTGCAATGGTGGAAAACCATAGCGGTGCAATCCAGCATGTTGGTTCCTATTCTCAGGGGGCTGTTTTGCTTAATTGAAACATGGCTAGTGTAACTAGGAAACAAAATTTTTTATTCTATTTCATTGTAATTAATTTAAAGTTAAAACACCATTTTTGACTACTGGCTACTTTATGTGATAACAAAAGGCTAGAAAGAGCCCAAATATACATGTTTGTTTATGAAAAATGGCCAGTTAACACAACACTGTAAAGTGACTATTGATGGTTTGATGTAGATGTACTATTGAAGTAGAATGTGCTTAGTCGTGTCCAACTCTTTGCAACCCCATGGAGTGTAGCCCACCAGGCTCTTCTGTACTTGGAATTTTCCAGAAGAATACTGGAGTGGGTTGCGACTTACTACTCCAAGGAATCTTCCTGACCCAGGGACTGAACCCACATCTGTGTCCCCTGCATTGGGCAGGCAGACTCTACCACAGTGCCACCTAGGAAGCCCCTCCTTCCTAGGTGGCAAAAAGCAACTATACCACAGTAAAAATTAATTTTTAAAAAATTGGCCAATTAAAACAATGAGAAATGAATGGATAGTAAAGGAATATATTTTTAAGGACTTCAATGCAAGAAATGCAAATTAAGGTAATGTGATACTATTTTTATCCAATTGGCAAAAGAAAAATACATTGCCCATTAGTCTAAAAATTTTCACTAACAGATGGAGGAACTTGATTTTTAAGACACTGATTGAATAATCAAAGAATCTGGCTTTTGGAGGGGAAATCGACTCTGCGTATCAAATAATTTAAAATTATGCTTTTAGTTGATTCAGAAATTCCACTTGTTGGAAATGACCCCAAGAAAATAATTTAAAATCATCGTTAAGTGTACTCACTACTGTGTTTACAATAACTAAACACGGGTAGTAAATTACATATTCAAGAATATAAAACTAGTAAAACAAATTAACCATTGTATTGGTAGAATTATAGTGTATTAGTATTTTAATATTTTTTATTCAAACTTAAAATGTTTGTTAGTAAAGGCAAAAAGTAGGTTGCACAATATTAGAAAATGTGACTTTATTTCTTAAATCTTTATGTCTATGTTTGCCAGTCTCTATGTCTAGAAGCCAAGGAAGTCAGAGAAGCAGCAGGACTCATGTACAGATGATGAAACTATGAGCATATCAATTAGGAACTCTCTGTTGGCAAGCACAGAAATCAATTCCAGTTCCATTATGCAGACACTGTTTACTTAAGAAGACTGAAAAAAATGGATTAACCTATATTGAATCTAACCAAGGGGAAAGAGAGAGGGAGAGAAAGAGAACAAAAAGCACAAAAAAGTAGAATTACTGGGTTGGCCAAACAGTTCATTTGAGTTTTTCCATAACATCGTATGAAAAAACCCAAATGAACTATTTGGCCAACCCAGTACCTGATGCATAACTCTACCTATGGCTCTATGAAATCAAATTTAAACACCTGGAAGCCTGATGGTCCAGACAGTAGGCCTTTAGTTGCTGGACTATAAGATGGTCCAGCATATCTTTAGAGAAGAGACCAGGTAGCAAAGGTCAGAGGAGTGAGAGAGAGTTCAGGGATCAGGTTAGTAGCCATGTACTGAGTGGTATCCAAGTGTTTCAGTAATTTTAAACAACCACTGCAGCTGTACTCATGCAAGCAGGTTGACTATCAGCTTTGTCTGTATCTACATCCAAACATCCCATATTTACTATTTCTTTTCTTCATGGGGTTTCTGTTCTTTTGTCAGAAGCATGCTTCAAACATATATGTATATTTTAGGAGAGAAGAAAATATTAACACATGGATTATTCTAAGAATTATTAAAATTCCTCAAAATTTAAATAGATAAGACAGATAGAGATATAAACATAGATGAATTATATTTGTCAAATAATACCATTCCAAAATTTAAAACTCTTGTTCCAATTATTTATTTTTTAATGATATATAGATATTTTTCTTCTGACTCCTAAGTGCAAATTTTGCTACTGAGGAATCTGACAGCAGTCATAGTTTGTGTTTCTTGTGTGCTTACCTTCCTTTGGCCTGCAAGTATATATGGTTTATATCCTTGGAGTGCATAGGTCTAAAATACCAGGTATGCCTGGGAGATGGTGTCTTTTCTGATTAATTTAGACTAGAACTCTCCACATGTTCAGTCTGGAAACCCTGATCTTTCTTTCTCAGAGTGAACCTTACTATTTATCTATTGTCTCTACTCTTTGTTCCTTCTTCTACTGCTGAAATGCATATATTAATAAGTTGAAAGTCTCAGTCCCCCAACCTCCTATCTTCTCCCTTATGAATATCAGCTCCTTTTATTCTTAGTCCATGTTTTAAGAGGTTTCTGGCACTTGATCCTTCAGGTAAGTTAAGTAAGTTAAGTCGCTCAGTCCTGTCCGACTCTTTGCGACCCCATGGACTGTAGCCCACCAGGCTCCTCCGTCCATGGGATTCTCCAGGCAAGAATAATGGAGTGGGTTGCCATTTCCCTCTCCAGGGGATCTTCCTGACCCAGGGATCGAACCCAGGTCTCCTGTATTAGAGGCAGACACTTTAACCTCTGAGCCACCAGGGAAGCCCTGATCCTTCAGAGAACTATTATAATTGAGGTCTCAATAGTGGCTAGTCTGTGCTTCAACTAATCTGCAAAATGTTTACTTGTGAAGATAGGTTTTGTTGTGCAAGAAAGTCTCTTTGCTGCTGTACTTGAAACCCTGTAGATGCCTTTATTTAATTTATTTACTTAACTATAATGCTATTTTCCATCTATCTTCTTCTACGAATTCTACTCCACTGGTTGTGATTATTTTTCCTTTTTTTTTTTCCCTTTCTGACCTATGGTTCCCAAGTCCACTCAGTTATCAAAGAACAGTGATCTTTCTCAGCCCCCTGGTCTAAGTAATGGCTATTGGAATGATCTAAATGGTGATGGAAAGACACAAGCACTTTTCCCACAGACCTGCAGTATAGAGGCAAGACACTTCCCTGAGAGTGGTGAACATCTTTCCATGTGCTTACCTGGTTGTTGTTTAATTGCCAAGTTGTGTCCGACTCTTTGCGACCCCAGGGACTGTAACCCACAGGCACCTCTGTCCATGGGACTTTCTAGGCAAGAATACTAGAGTGGGTTGCCATTTCCTTCTCCAGGGGATCTTCCCTACCCAAGGATCAAACCTGCACCTCCTGCTTGGCAGATATATTCTTTACCACTGAGCCACCTGGGAAGCCCATGTGCCTACTTACCATCAGTATTCTATTTGTGAATTTCTCAACTTCTTTTACCCGTTTTCACACTAGATTCATTCTTTTTATCTATATTCTAGATACTAGAACTTTGTTGGCTATGTGGTTTATTTTTCCCCAGACCATAGGTTGTCTTTTCAACCTCTTAACAATATCTCTTGTATAACAAAAGTAGTTAATTCTAATAAAATCCAATTTATTGTTTGTTTTTAGTGAATCATGAGTTTGGTATACATGACTAAAAATATTTCCCATACCCTTGGTCTCACAAACTATCTATCATTTCTTCTAAAAGTTATACTTATTAATAAATCTATAATTTATTTTGAGTGAATCTGGATATATGATAAGAGGCTTGGGTTTACTTTTTTTCAATTGGCCTTACTTTTTTAGAGCAAATTAAGTTGACAGCATTTTTACTCTCAGTTGATGATCTTGCTTCTTAATTCACTGAAAACACTGATCATTCTCATGACTTTTATAACTCACCTATGGATTGAACAACATTTAAATTCATATGCTGCACCTTCCCCCATGTTACAATAGATTAACATCTGCCTTCCCTTATAAAGCATCCTCCCCTCCTCTCTTACGCAAGGACAACACTCCAGCAATACTTCACTCTCTCAAATAGTATCAGTTTCCTCCCTCAGTTGGATGATTCATATTAACATATGAACATACTGCTATTAATTCTATATTAAAATCTATCTTGCAACTAGAGATTATCATACTAAGTGAAGTAAGTCAGAAAGAGAAAGACAAGTACCATATGATATCACTTATATGTGGAATCAAAATATGGCACAAATGAGCCTATCTACCAAATAGAGACAGACTCGGAGACATAGAAAACAGACTTATATTAATATTTGCTGAGGGGGAGGGGGAGAGGGTTGGACTGGGAGTTTGTTTGGGGTTGGTAGGTGCAAACTATTACATTTAGATAAACAACAAGGTCCTACTGTATAGCACAGGGAACTATATCCAATCTCCTGGAATAAACTATAATGGAAAACAAAATTCAAAAAGAGTGTATGTGTAAAACTGAGTCACTTTGCTATACAGCAAAGATTGCACACTGTAAATCAACTACACTTCAATAAAAAAAAAATCTAAATCTATCTTGAACATGCTTTCCCTTCAAACTGCTACCCATTTATTTGTTTCCCTTCTCATGAGAAGTATTTCAAATTGATGATTGTAGTCGTTGTCTCCATTTCATTTCTTTTTGTCTTATACTCATGCTAATCAGTGATTTCCCATTATTCCATTGAAATTCTGTTTTTAACAGCTTTTGTGTTATTAATCCAATGCTCAAATCTCAGTCCCTATCTCATTAGAACAGCAGTTTACATCGTGAATCTTTCCTTCCTCCTACAAACAAAATCACGTTTTGGCCTGTAGGTTTTCCTCCTACTCCATCAGTTGTTTTTTCTCCAGTCACTTTTTTATTGTTTCCCTATTTCTCTAAATCCCTAGGGATTTTCAAATTGAAATAAAAGTCACAGATATTTATCTTCCTTCAATAACCAGTCCACAGCCTCCTTCTCAGTACCATGCTCAGGACTCTTACGCCCTTCACCAGGAACAAATCTGCTCTTGCCCACAGACTTTGCTGTGTCCTAACAGAGATGCTCGGTGCAGATCTGGATCCCACGGCTCAGAACGCTCAAAGTGGTTCTCTGATGCATCAAAGAAAAGATTCCCCCTTAAGATGTGAGGGTCTTAGGGTTGTGGGAGGGTAGGTAACCCAGAGGTAACACCAAAGCATCTGCAGTAAATGGACTGCGGAGTAGCAAAATTCCTTCACATGCTTAAAGAACATGAGAGTCTGCTTTTTGTGATCTCGAAAGACCAATTTGCAGTCAAGTGTAGGGCAGAGTGACAAACAATGAATGACTAGAATTCAGCTATGCTTTAAAGTGTCCTGTAATGGGACTTCCCTGGTGATCCAGTGGTTAGGACTCCACGCTTCCACTGCAGGGGGCAAAGGTTCAATCCCTGGCCAAGGAACTAAGATCCTTGCATGCTATATGGTATGGCAAAAAATAAATAAATCAAAATAAAGTGTCCTATAGCTAGGGTACCCACCTCTCTTGCTCAAGATAGAACCCATCAACGTTAAGTAATCTTTCTTCTCATGATTTGTTCTCACACAGAGGGGTTTCTTGGCAGGGATCCCTAATAAAAATGTATTATTTTTTCCATTCTTCATTTTGTCCTTCATTAGTTTCCTGTAGAGCTTCTCCCTGTACCTCCTTTCGCTTTATTAAAGCTCATTTTGTGGAAATTATCTTACACTAAGGAACATAAATAAACTTTTATTTAGAAAGCTGTGGAAATCAGGGACATGTAGCAAAGAGGACTGAGCTCATTAAGCAGCAAAGTCACTGATGCTCTTTCACTCATTACTCATCCATTCCGCTGATGCTTTAACAGGAGGGGAGGCACCACTTCTCCCCTGGATCATCACATCCTTCTCTACGGGTGTCACAGAAGATAGGAGGCAGGCCAGCCTGTGGGCTTTGGTGCTTCAGGAGACACAATGGGAGTGCCATCACTGATGGCTCTGGGATTGGGTATTAGCTCTCAGACTCTTCCCTTCCCTTCTTGCTCTGGAGCAGAAGCACCAGAGGCACCGCTGACTTTAGAAGATTCTCTGAAATCAGGGCTTCGTACTCCACATCTGGTGGGCACTAGTTCAGGGGATCTGCAAAAGCAGCCTCGTTCATTTCTACTGTGCCCTAGTTTATTTCTGCTCTAAATCCGTGTTTAAAGAGTGAGCTCAGCACTGACTCTACCACTGGTACCGCCGGAAACATCCTTTACTCCAAATAATTGAAAGAACTTGTGATCCATTTCATCACAAGACATGTTCAAGTTCTTGTAACAGGAAAAAGGGAGAAACTGATCTTCAGACTCCGAGTCAGGTAGAGAGCTTGTAAGAGTCTTCTAATTACACATGGGAACAGACAGCAAGAAACTGTCATCTGTGTTTACACAAATGCATGGCAGATTTTCAGTTACCAAATCACAGGGAAAAGCTGCTTGAGGAAAAAAACAACTTTTAAGAGAAATACAACTGATTTATTAAAACAATATTATCTTCAAGTGTATAGTGGAGAGATTCAGTATTTACAATTCATTTTCCATTAAAAGTTATTACAAGGCAATGGCTATGATGCCCTGTGCTAGATAATATATTATTGCTGCTTCTCTATTTTACACATAGTAGCTAATGCTTGAGGTTGACTTCCCTGAAATATAGACTATGTGGCATATGTGAAATTCACCTTGGTGAATGGGGCGAGGGGACACTTCCTAGGAGTGGACCACCATCCTCTAGAGCAGCAGGCGTTTGCTTGGGTTTTGGCCATGTGGCATGTGGGATCTTAGTTTCCAGACTGAGGATCGAACCTGGGCCCCCTGTATTGGAAGTGTGAAGTCTTAGCCACTAGACCACCAAGGAAATCCCTAGAGAAGGAGGCTTGCAAGAGAGCTGTTCCTTCCTAGAACAGCAATATAATAGGTGCCACAGAGTAATTCTATGTAGTTATTTCTTTAACAAGGGGAAATGATTCCCCTGGTAACAACTCCTGTGAAGAAACCTAGTAATGCTGTAATCTCAGCTATGTGTCAGGCACAATCCTAAGACTTCGCTTCCACGATGATATCAAATATCTGAAATAACTCCACACATTTGGTATTACTGTTACCCAGACCCCATTCCATTTCACCTGTGAGAAAAGAAGCACCAAGCAAAACATCGTACAGCTAGCAGGCAGCCATGTCAGGAGTGAAAACAAGCATGCTTAACTGGAAAGCTGTTGTGCTTGACACCTACCCTCCAACACGTGCAAAGTCAGGATCACAGTCTTTACACATTCAGCCTGGGTAAAGGAGATGATATGTGAAAGTGTTAGTCTCTCAGTTGTGTCGGACTCTTTGCAACCCCATGGACTACAGCCCTCCAGGCTCCTCTGTCCACGGAATTCTCTTGGCAGCAATAATGGAGTGGGTTGCCATTCCCTTCTCCAGGAGATCTTCCTGACCCAGGGATCAAACCCAGGTCTCTTGCCTTGCAGGCAGATTCTCTACCGTCTGAGCCATCAGGGAAGTACCAAAGAAGATGAAATACAAGCCATCGAAGTAAGCAGCAGGTTGAGATTAGGAGAAGTGGAGCAGTTGGTGCCTGAAGTTAGAGGGTTAGAGTCTAGAGAGATTACAGCAAACTCATCATGGAACAAATAGGAACTAAGCAAAGGATACAGACAAGGACCAGGGACACCACGTCAACGTTCTACGTGTTCAGGGCACAAAAAATGCAATGGCAAGTCAGCTTGAATCAGAACATGAAACCCAGTGCTTCTTTGCACAGATTTTCCTCTCTCTATTCAGTAAGAGGGGCGACAGGGAGGAAGGGAATAGCTAGAATCTGATTGATTCTCCAGTGCAGAGTGGTAATTAACCCTTCTCAGGAATGACTTCCTGGGGACATCAAAGGAAAACCCTAGCTAGGTAGCGTGTGCCCATGTAACACTGGAATTTTATTGCTACTGAGAGCTAGCTATTCAGGGCTCTGCAGTTACTGGGAAGACACTCCTGCCCCCATTCTGCCCAAATGAAGAACTACTTTAATCAACAGATCCTGGAGGCACAAGGGCTGGGTTCTTAAATTCGTTGACTAGGAAAGAAGCATACATGGGCTTTGTTTTATTTACTGATTACAAAATGAATACATCTTTATTCTGGGAAAGAATTAAACTTGCAGAACTGTATAAAGAAATACGGGCTTCCCTGGTAGTTCAGTGGTAAAGAAGCCATCTGCCAATGCAGGGGATGCAGGTTGGAACCCTGGGTCGCAAAGATCGCCTGGAGAAGGAAATGGCAACCCACTTCAGTATATTTGCCTGGGAAATCCCCATGGACAGAGGAGGCTGGCAGGCTAGTCCATGGGGTCGCAAAAGAGTCGAACAGCACTTAGCGACAATAAAGAAATATGCGGGGGAGTAAAAGGTACAAGCTATTGGGTATAAAATAAGCTACAAGCATGTATTGCACGACATGGGGGATCAGAGCCAATATTTTATAGTAATAATAAATAGAGTATAACCTAAAAGGGAAAAAGAAATATCAATCTCCCATATTGCCACTCTTTAAAGGCAATCATTGTCAGCTGACATAACTTTTTCATACCCTCCGTCTACTGCTAACTTGAGATCCGCACATGACCCACTAAAGTCCATGATGTCCTAAAGGATACTATTTATAATGAACAGGGGCTACAGAACTTGTGCCACAAGCATCTAAGAAGGAACTCTTCTCCCTTCTTCATAGGCTCGGAACACAACCACTTCCTCCCCTGTGATGGACAATTTGATTAGGGAAGACTGGACTAAATCTGATATGTTATCGGGGCATGGATTTTTCTCAGCCCTCAGAGATAAGATTGAGTGATGATAGGAAATGGGCGCTGTTCTGGGGTAGCCAGAGCGAGATCTTCAGATAGCAGTTCCTTTGTCAGCTTCCCACCAAACTCTACAAAGTATCCCAGGGAAAGAAATTAGCTGGTAAGCCCTTTGCTTATCAAATCTTTTCCTATTTCAGGGCTGTCACCCTCTGAGGGGAGATAATGGGGGAAAAGGTGCCACTTCCCAGCACAGAAAGTTCCAGTAAAGAGCCCTTCACAAAGCTCGTTCAAAAACTGAAACTAGAATGAGATGGGGTCTGGGACAACTTTCACCAAATTTCCTTCTCTGTTATCAAGCACTGTGTTTGCATTTCTGGTGGGGCTGCACGAACTGTACACGTGTGCACGTGCACACAGAAATCCATGTCTTTGATGCATTCGCCATCAGCTGATGTTCACTGACCTTCACCTACGTTCCAGGGGCTATTTTGGTTACTGCTGTAGTAATGAAAGCACTGTCTGCTCTGGAGGGCTTTTTTTTTTTTTTTAATTATTTTTTTTATTTGACTGTGCCACTTGGCATGTGGGATTTTAGTTCCCCAGCCAGGGAATGAACCTGTGCTTCCTGCAGTGGAAGTGCAGTTTTAACCACTGAACCACCAGGTAAGTCCCTGGAGGGCTTACATTTTTAGTACAAGGTATAAACACAAATAATACCTAGTTCAATTCAAAGTATCACACAGCACAGTGAGAGACAGTTTAAAAAGGCATCATATACACCAGCTTCCCTGGTGGCTTAGTGGTTAAAAAAAAAAAAAACAAAAAACCCTGTAATGCAGGAGTCTCAGGACATGCAGGTTGGATCCTTGGGTCAGGAAGGCTCTCTGGAGGAGGGCATGGCAACCCACTCCAGTATTCTGGCCTGGAGAATCCAATGGACTGGGGAGCCTAGAAAGCTATAGTCCATGGGGTTGCAAAGAGTCAGACACAACTTAAACAACTTAGCATGCACGCACAGACATGATAAGATGCTTCTATTCTGCAAGAGATAGTCAGGTAAAACCTTCCAAGGAAGTGTCTTTCAGCTGAATCTGAATAAAATGAGGAGGCAAGACCGTGGATGACTGGAAGACAAACCAACTAAACAGAAGGGAAAGCACAATGGCCTGGGGAAGCAGGAGGAGGAAGGGATGGAAAAGGTGGTAAATTTGCTTGGCTTCTTTAAAACAGAGCACTGGTGGCTGGAAGGAGGGAAGGAAAGGGTAAGTGGAAAGAAAGACCTTTAGAAATCAGATAAGCAGAGCCTGAAGCACCATGAGAAGATATCACTATGGAAATCACTGGTTTCTCCCCACTTCTGCAGCCCGGAGGTCTGAATTCCTTCCCATGGGGACCCACTGAAGCCCTGGATGCCACTCACTACTCAGCTCCAGGTCCTGGCCCCTGCCCCAGCTCTGAGCTTCTCTTCAGCTGTCCTGAGCTATCTCAGCCACCCAGCTCCCCAACATGCTTCCCGGCTCCCTGCCTCCATAAGGGCCATTTCCTCAGCCTCGAAAGCTTTTCACCATATTGACCTGGTGAATTATGACCCTTGTGAGAAAAAAAAACACCTTTTATGTGAGGCGTTTCCCAGCTCACACAGGAAACCACCCTTGTCTTTATGCCTCTTTTAGTTCCAATGTGTTTGATAGCTGCTTTAGGATAACTATTTGTCTTCAATACAGCTTCCCACATAAAAAGATGAACTTTGTGCAGTCACAAATTAGCTTTTTATCTTTAGACTTCATATGGTTAGCACAAGGCCCCATGCATGCTAAAATAATACACATGAATAAGTGACTGAGTTTGTGAGTACCTACATGAATGAAAAGTAGTCTGAATGAATTTGGGGTTTGTTTTACTTCAGGTCAATGATACAAAGTCATCACAAAATGGACTCCTCTTTCATTCTCATTCAGCCAAGAAGACAATTTTTTTTCTGAACTTTTTCTTTTCCAAATAGAAAATGCAAGTGAAGTGAATGTCAAGAATGTTCCATGCATGGAAAATATAATAACTACATAATACACCTGTCAAAATGGTGTTTAAAATAAAATGCTAACAGACCCATATAACTGAAGAGGCTTTGTGGGAGTTGCTATTATAAAGCAGTTTCTAACGCTCAGCAAAGAAAATTATCACCTACGTGAAACTTTTAGAGCAACTGTGATTTAGAGTTGGAAACTGTACTTGACATTACCAGAGAGCCATTACAAACATCTTTAAAGTCTCATCATTGGTTTGCAAATCCACAGAATGGGCCACCACTTATGTGCTCAGGGATGGAAGGGGAGGAAATAAAGGACATTTCAGAGTAAAATTTTTCTTTTAAATATTGCCCTTACTTAAGGTCAATGTCTAAATTTAACACAGGGTGTAAACTATATGAAATTGATGTACCTGAATATTATGTAGGAATAATAAGTGATCTTCTCTATGATTCAATGATTGAATTAAGTTGGAAGTAAAGATCACCTCATAAAAATCAGGATATTAAAAATGACAGAGAGGTCGAGAAAGTTAACTGAAGATATATTTCCTGCTCTATTTTTTCAAGTCCAACATCTGTTTTCTCAGTCTGTGGTCACAATTGCACTAGGTGCTGTGGCAGAGGTAGGATTGTTCAAGCAGAGCCTAAACTAGGAAATGCCTCAGGTGAACTGTGGTGGACACTGAAATCATGGATACGGATGGACAGAGTTCATCCGAGTGTACAAGTTGTATCTGGCAATTTGCAGTGCTGCACAAAGTCACTTCAGTTGTGTCTGACTCTTCGCAACTTCATGGACTGTAGCCCACCAGACTCCTCTGACCATGGGATTCTCTAGGCAAGAACACTGGAGTGGGCTGCCATTTCCTTCTCCAGTGCATGAAAGTGAAAAGTGAAAGGGAAGTTGCTCAGTTGAGTCCGACTCCTAGCGAACCCATGGACTGCAGCCTACCAGGCTCCTCCGTCCATGGGATTCTCCAGGCAAGAGTACTGGAGTGGGGTGCTATTGCCTTCTCTGTTAGACACTATATTCTAACTAATGGAAGCAGAGAACACACAACTAGCCAGCAACAATCCCAGCACCTGCCTGGAGCAGGCCTGAAAATCTACGGGAGGAGTTACCTGGCATAGGTAACACACATAGTCATTATTTTCCATGACTTTCCAAAAGAATTCCCTTGATTCTCTCCTTACCACCGGTAGTTTTCCCTTTCTGGGTTCCATCAATCTTCTGATTTTCTCTACTACTTTCTCTCTTTCTGGCTGCAAATACTCTCAATACTTCAAACAGGAGGTTTAATGACAATTCACAGATCTTTAGCCATTCTCTCTAATCAGCTGAATGTAGGAATCACCATTTGAATGTCCCACCATCACTCAAATTTAGCATACCCTTTTATCACCTTCAAAGGGACTTCTAAAGACATTAAGGGAATTGCAAATTCTACAGAGAGATTTCAGACATACTATATTCATTAATTTGTTCACTCTTAAGATTCCAGGACGGTTGACTCTAGGGTTTGTATCTTTTTCTAAGCAGTGTCGCTTACAGCAACTAGTACAATGCTTGGCACACGGAGGGACCCATCATGTGATTCGCTTATTGAAGTGAACTTAATGGTTAAGTAAATATGAGGAAATGGAAAAACTAAGAAAATATAATTTAGTTAAAATATTTTGGACTGTTCAGAAAATATTTCTAGCAGTAGTTTCAACCCTGGATTCTCTATGTTTTTGAGTGGTTTTCAAAGTACCAAGGAACCTAAAATATATTTGTTGAGCAAAATATTTAATACATACCTACATATATATGAAAAGCTAGAATGATTTCAATTACAGTATCACTTGTAGCACCTAGTGGAAACCACAAAAATATTCATTAATGAGGGTTAGTAAAAGAAAGTGTGGTACAAAAACTAAATAGCTTATCACATTAAATATTCTGTATGTGTATGTGTGTTGATGAGAAAACATAAGTATTGAAGTTCCAACTAAAACTGGATTCTTCCATTCTCCTTTAATAGCTATGTGTTTTCACATCATGTATTTTGAAGTTATACTGGTAAGTGTATCAAAGAAATATGTGTTTTTGAAAAGAAAAAAGTCAAGAATTTGTAACAATATTTGCAGTTTAAACTTCAAATGAACACGTTTTGACTTAACTAGTGAAAAAGCTGGCTTAAAGCTCAACATTCAACTAAGATCATGGCATATAGTCCCATCGCTTCATGGCAAATAGATGGGGAAACAGTGGTTGACTTTATTTTTCTGTGCTCCAAAATCACTGCAGATGGTGATTGCAGTCATGAAATTAAAAGACGCTTACTCCTTGGAAGGAAAGTTATGACCAACCCAGACAGCATATTAAAAAGCAGAGACATTACTTTGCCAACAAAGGTCCGTCTCATCAAGGCTACGGTTTTTCCAGTGGTCATGTATGGATGTGAGAATTGGACTATAAAGAATGCTGAGCACAGAAGAATTGATGCTTTTGAACTGTGGTGTTGGAGAAGACTCTTGAGAGTCCCTTGGACTACACGGAGATCCAACCAGTCCATCCTAAAAGAGATCAGTCCTGGGTGTTCACTGGAAGGACTGATGTTGAAGCTGAAACTCCAATACTTTGGCCACCTGATGCGAAGAGCTGACTCATTTGAAAAGACCCTGATGCTGGGAAAGATTGAGGGCAGGAGGAGAAGGGGACAACAGAGGATGAGATGGTTGGATGGCATCACGGACTCGATGGACATGGGTTTGGGTGGACTCCGGGTGTTGGTGATGGACAGGGAGGCCTGGCATGCTTCAGTTCATGGGGTCACAAAGAGTCAGACATGATTGAGCGACTAAACTGAACTGAACTGATTTTATATTTGACAAGTCTTTTTTCTTTTTTAACTGAAAGTCATGTTCTCCAAAATACATTAAGAGCATTAAAGTTTGTACTTTTCTCATCAGCAAGAGCAAATATCTTTTCATAGAGTTAAGGGCCATCTTAAATTATTTTTTTAACTGTTCATTCATATATTTTGTCCATTTTACTGTTAATCTTCCTCTTCTTAATTTTTAGAAGTTCTCTATGTGTGAAAAATTTTCTGTTATATATTGCCATATAGATTTTCCCAATATTTTGATTTGGGTGAAGGTTGTCAATGCTCTTTTAGTTATAAATGTTTTGTGATGTAAATGAAATCACCAATATTTTCTTTAATTGCCTTTGAATTTTGAATTGTAGAGCAATTTTCCCCTTCTTCATTTTAGAATGAAATCCATCTACTCCTTTTCCAGCCAACACTAGAGGTCAAGAACCTGCCTGCCAATTCAGGTTAGACATAAGAGAGGCTGGTTCAATCCCTGGGTCAGGAAGATTCCTTGGATAAAGGAATGGCAGTCCACTCCAGTATTCTAGCCTGGAGAATCCCAAGGACAGAGGAGCCTGGTGGGCCACAGTCCATAGGGTCACAGTCCATAGGGTCACACAGTTGGACACGACTGAAGCGACTTAGCACAACACACAAAAAACATTAGGATCTCGCAACCATTTGGTGTTTGTTCCATGTAGGGTGCATTGTACAAAAATGTTACCCTTTTTAAAATGGCAGTCCAATTTTCCAATACCATTTAGTTAAAAAATCCATCCATTCTTTGCTGATTTGAGATAACTTATTTGTCCATGTTAAGATTCCACATGTCCATGCACATATTTCAGAGATTTACTTTTTCTTCAATTAGTCTGTAGGTCCATTCCTGAGCCAATACTATCCTGTTTTAATTACAGAGGATTATAACTTGGTAACATTGTTCCCCAAACTGCTCTTCTCTTTAAAGATTTTTCTAACTATTCATCTTAAAGAATAGTGTGGTTTTCAAAGTTACCAAAAAAAATGTATGTATTTTACTGGAATCGTATGAGTTTATAAATTTAGTTAGGAAGAACTAACACCTCGCCAATATTCCTTGGACTCTCTAACTATGAACATAATACTTTTCCATTTGTTGAAGTCCAATTTTTACAATGAATAACTATTTTAAAGGTTTTCTCATATAACTTTTAGATGTTTTAAGTATATATCTAGGATCATTTGTTTTTGTATTTTGGTTGCATACATGCATGCTCAGTCACTCCAGTTGTGTCTGACTCTTTGCGACCCTATGGACTGTAGCCTGCCAGGTTCATCTGTCCATAGGATTCTCCAAGCAAGAAGACTAGAGCGGGTTGCCATGCCTTCCTCCAGGGGACCTTCCCGACCCAGGGATCAAACCCATTTCTCCTGCATTGGCAGGCAGGTTCTTTACCCACTGAGCCACCTGGGAAGTAGTTTGGTTGGGAGACATTAAAGATAACTCTGGCCGCATTAAATTAGTGTTCAAGGGTAATTCTCTCTCTCGCTCCCTCCCTGCTGAAGCCTCCCTACTTTCAAGCTTCTACAAAGAATCTATTATCCTGACCATTTCATCACCTGTAACTCTGCAATTTTACTCACACACATTGATGACAACCTGGATTATGGGCTGTTCCTAGAGTAGGTTAGAGTACACAGGAATCTTTTTTGAGTGTCTGTGTTGGAAGCTGGCTGAACTGATATAAAATCTAGAAGGAAGAAGATTGACATGTAAACTTATTAAGGTGAGTTCAAGAAGTTGCAACTTGACTTATGAAACTCTTAGAGTGTCAGCAGCCCTGCTCCTCACTTAACTTCTTGCACTCCTTTTCTACCTTGTAGATTGCATCTCTCTTGGGCGTACATTATGTCAGCAGAACATCCTGACATAAATTTTCCCTCACTGAAGTTCACAGGCAATGTTCAGGAAAACTGCCATTAGGAATTGTAACAGTGAAAGTTGAAGCAGGTGGGGTGCAGAGGGGTGGAGATGACAACTGGGAATTGAAGTGGAGGCATTGTTCTGAGGCTGTGAAAGGTGCTTTTAAGTATATTAGTGATATTTCTGTGAAAGCTGCCTCATCAATTCATTCAAAATAAAACAGCCATTATGTAGAAACGGTGACGCGGAATGAAAGAACATAATGATCCTTTTGTTACAAACATCTGGGCAAATAAGTCAAGATTCAATCAGGGTCCCCTAATAGAAATGTTAAGTGTTAGAATTAATGGGTCTTTGTAAAATATTTCTGAATATTACAAAACTATTAAAATGATCTGAAAATGCATATTCTTTCTCCCTATACAGTTCTTTTCTCTCTTTATAATCTCCCTAGAAGTCAAATATCTATTCCAACGAACCTTACTTCTTGATAACATTGAGCCCACTATGATTAACAGTAGGACAGAAATAAATGGTCACCAACATATGTAATTAGTGTCTATTCTCTATTTGGGTAGTAACTAAAGATACTTTTTCTGAATATGTTTGCATCAGTGCTCATGCATATACAGAATAATATCCAAGCATTTTCAAATTTGTGAATAATGATCATGTCTTCACTATATTAATAATGTACTGGAAGGTATCCCAACTCTACCTTCTTTATTCTGACTTTCTTGTCCCATAACAGAGGACATAAGAGCATAGGACTCTGCTTATGCTCGGAACAGAAGCCACACTGGTGGGGTGTCGAGCTTCTCTCCATGCTGTAATTACAGGCGATTGCCAGTAATTAGCAAGATAGGTGTCATGTAATTTTCAGAACCATCTTCCAATTCTGATCACTTTCTCATAGCAACATTCTCTGACAGGTACATTCATCTTTCAGATTTAAAAATTGCCGTATCAGGTGACTTAAAAAGACCAGATCCAAAAATGAGTGCTAGAAGAGGGAGCACAAAAATTGCAGTGAGGATAATTACCCCACCTCTGAACTAATGGCTCCCTTGTGCTTTCTTAGTGCCACTTGTACTGGTGGTTAGAAACGTCTCCCTGACAAAACACTATGCTTGCTTCCTGGTTATTGAGAAAAGGGCTGGAAATTGGCAGCATTACTGCTGCCCTAGCCACAGCCGACATTCTCTGTTACAGCAAGCATTCTAGAATCTGTCATTATTTTAAAATACCAACCAGAAGGTATGGCCATTTCCTTACAGCTATGAATAATTTATCAGATATTTCAGGTAGTGAAGTCACTAAAAGTAACAGGAAAGTTGAAGGCACTGACCTTAACAAAATCCTTACTATTGCTGAATACTGTTATTTAAAAACAAAACAAAAACAAAACGTGACACCAGGCAAGTTAATTTTCTAAAGACTTTGCATGTTTTAACATACTGACTTCAAAGCAACACTCTAAGCACTTTCTGAAATACTGAACAAATGCTGAAGTCATTGTTGTAATATTTCTCTAGTTGTTAAAATCTAAGTACAGATGAGCTCTTGCTTTCCTTTCACTCTTATCCAGATGCCTTAACATGACTGACACTTGAATACTGAACCAGAGTATGAGAGACTGAGAATGAGATTGAAAAATCTTAGAGGAGAAACTGGAATCTTCAGCAATAGCTCTGTTTTTCCTTTTTTCCATTTAAAAAATGTTTTTACTGAGATATAAATGACATATAACATTATGTAAGTTTAAAGTGTATGAAATGTTGGTTTGGTACGTTTATATATTGCAATATGATTACCACCCTAACATTAGCTAACACCTCTATCACTTCACATAATTCTCATTTCTTTTTTATGGGGAACCCAATTAAGGGGGCTTCCCTTGTGGCTCAGCTGGTAAAGAATCCGTCTGCAGTGTGGGAGACCTGGGTTTGATCCATGGGTTGGGAAGATCCCCTGGAAAAGGGAAAGGCTATCCACTCCAGTATTCTGGCCCGAAGAATTCCATGGACTATACAGCCCATGGGGTGGCAAAGAGTCACACATGACTGAGCAACTTTCACATCAATTAAGGTCTAGTCTCTTAGCAATTTTGAAGCTCATAATACAGTATTTTTTACTCTAATCATTATGCTGTGCAGATCTCCACAATTTATCTACTAGTTATAAATCTGTACCCTTAAACCACATTTCCCCAAAACCCCAGACCCTGATAACCCACATTGCATTCTCTATTTTACGAGTTAGGTTTTCTTCCATTTTGAAGATGGATACTCCATTCTGTTAGAGAAAAAAGTTCTGAATGTGCTAATGATAGATGAAGTTTGTAGACTAGCTATATGAAAAAATGAAAGTGAAAGTCGCTTAGTCCTCTGCGACTCTTCGCAACCCCATGGTCTATAATCTACCAGGCTTCTCCGACCATGGGATTTTCCAGACAAGAATATTGGAGTGGGTAGCCATTTCCTTCTCCAAGGGATCTTCCTGACCCAGCGATCAAACCCACAGACACTTTACCATCTGAGCCACCAGGGAAGCCCACTAGCTATATATCCATGGAAAATCAATCTGCCTCCCTAATGCTCTGTTTTCCCATATGTTAAGTAGAGAAATTAACACCTGCCTATATTTCTTCCCTGGTAGCTCAGTGGTAAAGAAGTCATCTGCCAATGCAGGAGACATGGGTTAAGGAAACGGCAGCTCACTCTGGTATTCCTGCCTGGGAAATCCCGTGGACAGGAGTCTGGCTACAGTCCATAGGGTCACAAAAGAGACACAACTTAGTGACTAAACAACAACAACAATCAGAGTATTATGGATAATATATTGAAAAAAGGTAAGTGAAATCTTTTAAAATCACAGAACAGCACAGTAAATTAAATAATTTGTCATTGATTCAAAAGAAGAAAGGAAGTGAAATCACCATAAAGGACATCTGGACAGTAAGTTCCTCCTCTCATTCTGAGGTTAGGGTGTATTTTTTAATTCACACAATACACGAATAACTTATTGCAAGAGATTCAGAAGTATACGGAGGAAAAGGTGAACTTTTTTTCTAATGAATGCTTTTAGGTTTTTTTCCCCCTCAATGTAACCATTCTTAAGAGTTGAAAATAAATTTTCCTCTTTCTTCTTTACCCAGTCAATCTGTCTTTGTTACATTTGAGACAGACTTGGAAAGGTACTGTAATTTCACCTCCGTGTGACCTTCTTTGTCATTTTTCCTGCTTGGAATGTGTACATGTTTTAGGTGTGAAGAAATAGACATTTCTTTCTGGGTAAAGGTGATGACAAACACTGAATCATTAACATTTCCCCCTAAAAGCTTGGTATTTAAAATGTTAAAGGTGTTTTTTTTTCCAGTGAAAAGACAATTATTCCATTATCCATGATTCATCAATTTTAGGCTGTTATTAATATGAAAGTTTGAGAATCAAACTGACAAGAAAATAGTGCCAAATCACTGATGTGGATCTTAAAAATGCTGCATAATTTGATTGCTCTTCTGTGTGCAGTGGAATATAATGCCAAAATGCTACTTAAAATCTGTTGAATATACAACTTTTTGTCAAACTTTTTTGAGATGCTTCTGAATTTTACGTTTCAGATGCTGATTACAACTTCAGAGGTATGTGACCAAAAAGAGTCACTAGTTTATTAGGGATTTCATAAAATTTTGTATCAAATCTTAATTGACTTCTAGATGCTAAGAATCTTTATCTTAATTGTTAATAAAGGTAATATGATACTGTACTTCATATAATCACCATAGCTATACACCAAAACTAATTTTCATTTTATAACCATTTTATGAAGTGAGAAATTTAGATCCATGATCTTTTAAAATTTATGCTTTTACCCCTAAAAATACATTGGAAAACTATGTACCTCTTCACATATTTAGAGGTGACATATAAAACTTTTTATTACAAATATAAATAGTTGTAAAATATGTAATTTCTAGCATATCATAAATATTTACATTTAAAAATAAAATTATTTAATTGTATCTAATAGAATCTAAACCCATGATCTATTTGACACCCACATTTATTTACTTAGACAAATACCCAAACTCTCATTGGTGAAATATTTAATTGCTGTGCTAAGTCACTTCAGTCAGGTCCAACTCTTAGCGACCCCATGGACTGTAGCTTGCCAGGCTCCTCCATCCATGGGATTCTCCAGGCAAGAATACTGGAGTGGGTTGCCATGCCCTCCTCCAGGGGATCTTCCCAACCCAGGGATGGAACCCATGTCTATGTCCTACATTGGTAGGTGGGTTCTTTACCACTAGCACCACCTGGGAAGCCCAAAATATTTATATCATTCCTTGAGTTTTGTGAACTTATACTCTAGGTAACTCTGGAAAGATGAGGGACAGGGAGGTCAAGAGAGTTGCCCAACATCACACGGCACATGTATGGCAGCTCTGGGTATGAATCCAGACTGTCTGCCTCAGGGTCTGCTGCTGCTGCAGCTAAGTCGCTTCAGTCGTGTCCGACTCTGTGTGACCCCATAGACAGCAGCCCACCAGGCTCCGCTGCCCCTGGGATGCTCCAGGCAAGAACACTGGAGTGGGTTGCCATTTCCTTCTCCAATGCATGAAAGTGAAAAGTGAAAGTGAAGTCGCTCAGTCGTGTCCAACTCTCAGCGACCCCATGGACTGCAGCCCACCAGGCTCCTCCATCCATGGAATTTTCCAGGCAAGAGTACTGGCGTGGGGGGCCATTGGGTCTGCTACTTACATTTATTATCAACCATTTGCTACTTACATTTTTAACTTCAAGAAAATTAAAATATGTATGTTATTATTCACATGCATCAACAACTTGTGCTACCTTGCTGCTTCTTTCCTCTGTGAGCATGTAATGTTTTAATCCTGCCATTAGAAGACTGTGGAACAGGATGACTCAGTGAGTTCCATGCCCAGGAGATAACATGATAGGTTTTTAGGAAAAGAAAGAGAACACATTTCTCAGGCTTTATATTTATAAAAATATTATGAGATCTTCTTGTGTTTATTACTTTGAAATATTTCTGATGAAGAATAGAGAAGGTCTACTTTCAGTACCCCAAATGAGAGAAAATTATTCTGGGTAGTGGTGGGGAATGTCATCACTGTCGATTTTCTTTATTTTTAAAAACAGAGAGACTGGTGCCCTGATGATTATGAAGGTCATGTTAATGGAGCTTCAACATGGACGGACCCTTCTCGTTTGGGTCCACTCTTCCACCCCTAGTGGAGTGTCTTTACTCCTACTTGTGATAAATTTCAAGGATTATGACATAACCAACAAAGGGCCAGGAAACCTGAAGAAGAAGGTCTGTTCATTCGTGTTATCCTGAGTAAACAACAGCAACAAAACACATTTTGTTGAAAATATTTCCTGAATGATTTCCAACTCAGGGATTTCTGAACTTGTTATTCTCTGCATTATGAAAACAGTTATGTACTGGGGACCTGGCAAGAAAAAAAATCCTCTCTGAATTTTGGCTAAAAATGTTCATTAATTAATAGCACCAGTTAATAATAGTCGATGTCTATTCATTACCAAAAGCAAAGCTAGAACAAAAGCTGCTGCTGCTGCTGCTAAGTCGCTTCAGTCGTTTCCAACTCTGTGCGACCCCAGAGATGGCAGCCCACCAGGCTTCCCCATCCCTGGGATTCTCCAGGCAAGAACACTGGAGTGGGTTGCCATTTTCTTCTCCAGTGCAGGAAAGTGAAAAGTCAAAGTGAAGTCGCTCAGTCATGTCCAACTCCTATCGACCCCATGGACTGCAGCTTACCCGGCTCCTCCATCCATGGGATTTTCCAGGCAAGAGTACTGGAGTGGGGTGCCATTGCCTTCTCCAAGAACAAAAGCTATTAAATATTAAAGCCTGACACAGGACAGGCAACCTCTAGTGTGCATTCTGCCATGTTTATAGACGATCACAAACATTTCTTTTTTTTTAATTAAACTTTTTATTTTGTATTGGAGAATAGCTGATTAACAATGTTGTGATAGTTTCAGGGGGACAGCAAAGGGACTCAGCTATACGTAAAGATGTACCCATTCTCCCTTGAACTCCTGTCCCCTCCAGGTTGCCATATAACTTTGAGCAGAGTTCCCTGTGCTATAGAGTAGATCTTTGCTGGTTATCCATTTTAAATGAGTAGTGAGCCGCAACCCCATTTTTGATGATGCTTCTTTTTCTTGGCTCTTTTGCTTCTGCCTCTTTTGCCGTATTCCTTCCTCCTCCCTGCATCCCCCTCTCCTTGCCTAGCTCTTATTTTGTTATCACTTCTCTTTACAATCACCTTACCACATTATTTCCTTTGCTTTTCTTTTTCTCTATCCAGAAACCTGCTGGTGGTACCCAGTCTCTACTTAAGTCTGATTAAGGGCTATTAAGTCTTTCTGTGCCTTGAGACTCATCAAGATTAAATAGAATGCTGAGCCTTCCTCTGGAAGAACTTACACCTCAATAATCATTATCTGACATTTTTCTCTATGTCACCCACAAAACCCATCCCACAGTGTGAAGGGTTCAAGGCAATTGGGAGGAGACATCAAGACTTATTTTTTACTCTGTAGCAAACCCTGTGCCTTCCATCTCAGATACATAACCATATTAGATCCAGATAACACAATTCCTACGTTCAACATATGAAGAAACAGAAGCGTTGAGAGCTGTTAAAGCCCATGGAGCAGGGATGACCGAGGTCAATCTGGCTTCGACCTGTGCAAAGCTGTTTCCTTCATCCCCTCACTGCCTCTGGCTCTGTGGTCATCCTTAAATAAATTCTGATTGGATTCCAACCTCAAATTTAGATTCCATGAAGAGAATATTCATGGAAAACCTTAGCGTTCCCACAGTCTGAACTGTGGCAAAACACTAGTCTTCGATAAAGCAGATTCAACTGTAACTTCTTCCGATTTCAGAACAAATTCCTTTCAATAAGAGTCGAGGCTTAAACTCTGACGTTTTCTTTGTAGCGGTGCCTATGTTGGGCTTCTCTGGTGGCTCAGATGGTAAAGAGTCTGCCTGCAGTGCAGGAAATCAGGTTCAATCCCTGGGTCGGGAAGATCCCTTGGAGAAGGAATTGGCAAACCACTCTAGTATTCTTGTCTGGCAAATCCCATGGATGGAGCAGCCTGGCAGGCTACAGGCATATGTTGGACACAAATTATTTATGGGAGTTAAAATGAACTTTCACTGAAATGAGAGACTTTTTTTTAATTTGCCATGATACAATATTAAACTCCCAACAGGTTGCAGTTAAGGACATACACACCCACAGATGAAATATCATAGAAATTACAAACATTTAGAGCTGACAGGTTTCTCTCAGATCTCTGGAAAGGTAAACCTGTATTTTTTTTTCTCCCACGTAAAACCATTCATCTTTCACCTTTCACCATGATATAAGCACTATTATATTCAAATTGCACTTTTGTTTATTCATTTCATCCTGACAACAAATATCTTGGAGAGAGCTATAGGAAAATGTTGAAATGATTGATACTGCATTTGCTATCCAAAGCACAAATCAAATTATCTCCAACAGTACTCAAATCCCTTTTCCATCTGAAACACAGATAATAAATTACAATGTCAAAAATACTCTCTGGCTTAAACATTTGTTTTGAAGATTAAAGATATGACCTGACTCTATTGTTAGTGAAAGTCATACAAATTCTGTTCTTTAAGAGATCGAAGCAGTATGAGGCCATGAAAAGAAAACGTACTTTTGGACTCTTCATCTTGAATACTTAATTTTTTTAAGGGTACTTGAATTACCATCTCTTGAATATAGCAAAATCATTTTTGTGTAATATGGGAAGCAGATCTGGTACTGTGCAAAAACACAGGACTTGGATTCAGGATCTGTTTTTGCTACCTACTATGTAGATTTACAATCCAAGTCCTGTGTTTTTGCACAGTACCAGATCTGCTTCCCATATTACACAAAAATGATTTTGCTATATTCAAGAGATGGTAATCTAGATTTGGAAAAATTTATAATCTCAGTTTTCTCATCCATATAATGGAAATGACAGCAGTGCTGAATAAAATTGTTGCTAGTATTAAATGTCATTATGTGGGTAAAAATCCTCACCATTATACCTGATATGTAGTGTAATAAGGTAAGTAAGCTCTGACACTTTAATTAACCCAGCATTTTTCAGTGTTGTTTACCAAACACAGGTCCTCTCACACATCATCTTAAAACTTTGATGTGAACATCCTATGGAAATCAAAATAATTATAGGTACCCCAATATCAAGTTTTCCTTGGCAGTTATTATATTTGAGAAATGTGCTGGTTTAACTGATGATGTTAGCTTTTAAAATAAGGTATATTTTTAATAATAAAGGAATGCATGGCTATTACTGAAGTTTTATAAAATTAAAAATATAAAATAATAATGATTAATTATACTTAGGCTTAGCATGCCCCCCTGAAAAAAATCTGTAAGTTAAATTTTTAATTGAATATAAAACTTAAAAGATAAGGTGGAATGTACATTAAAAAGCTAACTACATGCACAATACTCCAAGCTATCAATGTAGGGAAGTTATAGACTTTTCTCTTCATTTAGGTGAGTTTTTAAGACATGAAACAAAATATGAACCTTCCAATGCATGTGTGCTCTTTTAGTATAGAACAATGATCAACAGAAAACAATTCAATCCAAAAATGGGCAGAAGACCAAAATAGCCTTTTTGCCAAACAATAAATACAGGCAGCCTATAGGCACATGAAAAGATGCTCAATATCACTACTTATTACAAGTCAAAATCAAAACTACAATGAGATACCACTTCACATCAGTCAGATTGGCCATCATTAAAAAGTCTACAAATAACAAATGCTAGTGAGGATGCAGAGAAAAGGGAACCCTCCTACACTGGTGGTGGGAATGTAAGTTGGTACAGCCAACATGGAAAACAGAATGAGGGATCCTCAGAAACATAAAAATAGGATTATCATATGATCCAGCAATTTCACTCCTGGGCATATATCCAAACAAAACTAATTCAAAAAGTTACATACACCCCTATGCTCAAAGCAGCAGTATCCACAACAGCCAAAACATGGAAACAACCTAATTGTTCACTGGCAGATGAATGGATAAACAAGATGTGGCACATATATACAATGGAATACTGCTCAGCCATTAAAATAAAACAATGAAATAATACCTTTTGCAGCAACATGGATGCAACTAGAGATTATCATACCAAGTGAAGTCAGAAAGACACCTACCAAATGCTATCACTTCCATGTGGAATCTAAAATAGGGGACAAGTGAACCTATCTATGAAACAGACTCACAGACATAGAGAACTGACTTGTGGTTGCCAAAAGGGAGAGTAGTTGAGGGAGGCTGGGGTCAGCAAATGCAAACTACTGCATTTAGAACGGAAAGCAACCCTTCCTGCTGCATACAGCATAGGGAATTGTATTTGGTATCCTGAAATAAATCATAATGGAAAAGAATATTTTTAAAAAGAATGTATATATATAATTGAATCACTTTGCTGACACAATCAAACTTGTTCCAGCAATTCCTTTGGTAACTAAGTAGACCGGCTGGGCAAGAGCAAGCTCTAGCGCTATAATAAGGTCACCTCTTGTGACTGTTGCTGCAGCTCAAAGAACTCACTGTACACAACAGGCAAAGCAAAAACCTGAACCCATAATCCGTTCTGTCAAGACAGAAATTCAGAGGAGGAAGAAATTTAGAAATGTTTAGAGAATTTGCAGCAGGTACCTGAGGGCACGTGTTTCCACGTCCACTGAACTCGAGTGTGCTCCAACCAGTTCCCTCTCCTATCTTTTCCGATCCTGGTACTCAATCTTCCCCTGTCATTGAAGACCAGGTGAGAGCCAGGGAGAGCTCTAAACAGCCCGAGGATTAAAGCATGTGGCGATTTCCGCTGAAGTCAGCACGTGTTTTTTCTCAGTAGGACAAACACACGGGGGCTGAATTCCACAATGAATAACACCTGCACTCACGGCACGCTTCTGCATTCTGTGCGCTGACGGAGCCCTCCTGTGACTCCTGGGGCCCAGCAGCCAGAGAACAGTGACAGCGCTCCTTACGACTCATTAAACTGTGCAGAGCCATTGCCAGGCCAGGCCCAGCCCACCTCTCCTTCTGTTTCCTGGGCGCCCAGAAACCCTTAAGGGTCTAAGTCAGTGTAACCTGATTAAAATTCACAGCGACAGAAACACATGCGTCCGCACTCCATGCCATCCTGCTTTTGCGAAAGTTAAAGAACGAAGGGCAACCTCAAAAGGCTGCGCGGTCCAGGTGCCTCCACCGGGGTCAGACGTTTCGGGTTCGTCTGCCCACGCTGCCCTCCGCAGCTACCTGGGCCCCAAGGTCAAGGCACGAAACACGCTGCTCAGAAACCAAGTCAAGGCAGACTGAACCCAGACTCCGCGAAGCCAGCCCTCGTCCACCGTCTACCTCCCCAGGGCTGCTGCCTCGGCCTGTTCCGGACCACTCGCAGGCCCACCGCACCTCCGCGCCCCCTCAGCCCCGCCTGGCCCGACCCCAGCCCAGCAGCTCCGGGGTCCGCGCTGCACCGGACCACCTGTACCGCTGCCCCGCAACCCTCCAGACCTGTGCAACTCCTCACTCCAGCCTGCCCCTCTCACCTCTCCAGCAACCCCAGCCGTCAGCACCGGGCTCGGCCACCCAACACACCCCGCCGTCAGCACCCAGGCCCCAGCGCATCCACTCACGGAGCAGCAGCAGCAGCATCGGTCAGCGGCAGTGGCGTGGCCGTCGAGGGCCTCCGGGGGCCTGTGCAGAGGTGGGCGGGGCCGGGAGCTGACCCGCCGCGTGAGGTCGGCTGATCCAGGTGCTGCGCCCACACAGCAAAGAAGCAAGCAAGCATCACTAACATGAATTGCCTGGCTTGCCCAAAGTTTTCTAACACTTCTTGTTTATTCCTATGTTTTCTTTAGACTCACTCCACATATAAAACCTGGTGTGTAGCTTTTTCATTTAACATTTTAACAAATTGTTCTAAACTTAACAGATTTTGTCGGTAAAATATTCTATTGTTTTCACTGAGTTACCTAATCATTAATTGGTGATAATGGATTTATGATTTTACCGAGTTACAATTCTTACAAACTAGTATTAAACTCTTCTAAAATTCTAAAATTCAGAAGTTCTCTTCCCCATATGTTGAATTATTTATTCACAATGAAATCTGAGATTTGGGATTAAAGTATCAGAGCTTTATTTACTAATTTATTTACTTATGCTACAGATGCTTCTTCACTTTTCTCTGGGTATCTGCGGAGTGTGATCCTAGCATTGAGAGCTAATGGGATTCAGCCATGGATCCTGTCTTAGAGGATGTTTTATCAGGTTTTTAAGTCTACAGATATATAGAAACAAATTGGTTTGGTTAAAAGTACAATCCAATTAGTGCTATAGATTATCTTAATTAAATTCAAAGAGCAGCTGTAGAAATATATTAAAAATATTGATAAAATATAGACATATACAATTATAGATACAGACCAACAGATACTGTACATAGACATATAAAAGAGAATCTGTGTGGGAGAGGAAGGTAGTATTACAGTGGTCATGTGGACATTTCATTTTTCTCCTGCTTTCAGTACTAACCTATTTATCTAACAGATATGTAAATATCTGAATATCGCTGCCAGTTGTCTTATATAAATGTTACTTTTGTAAATATTTCCCAAAATAGAGACACCAAAAAGAATTCTCAAGTTTTTAATATATTTTAACTGATATTGTCAAATTGCTCCAGTATGATGTAGCTCTGAAGGAAAGTCCAACCTGCCTCTCAGTTCAGTTCAGTTCAGTTGAGTCGCTCAGTCATGTCCCTCTCTCTGCGACCCCATGAATCGCAGCACGCCAGGCCTCCCTGTCCATCACCAACTCCCGGAGTTCACTCAGACTCGCGTCCATCAAGTCCATGATGCCATCCAGCCATCTCATCCTCGGTCGTCCCCTTCTCCTCCTGCCCCCAATCCCTCCCAGCATCAAAGTCTTTTCCAATGAGTCAACTCTTCGCATGAGGTGGCCAAAGTACTGGAGTTTCAGCTTTAGCATCATTCCTTCCAAAGAAATCCCAGGGCTGATCTCCTTCAGAATGGACTGGTTGGGTCTCCTTGCAGTCCAAGGGACTCTCAAGAGTCTTCTCCAACACCACAGTTCAAAAGCATCAATTCTTTGGCGCTAAGCCTTCTTCACAGTCCAACTCTCACCTCCATACATGACTACTGGAAAAACCATAGCCTTGACTAGACGGACCTTAGTGGGCAAAGTAATGTCTCTGCTTTTCAATATGCTATCTAGGTTGGTCATAACTTTTCTTCCAAGGAGTAAGTGTCTTTTAATTTCATGGCTGCAATCACCATCTGCAGTGATTTTGGAGCCCCCAAAAATAAAGTCTGACACTGTCTCCACTGTTTCCCCATCTATTTCCCATGGAGTGATGGGACCGGATGCCATGATCTTCGTTTTCTGAATGTTGAGCTTTAAGCCAACTTTTTCACTCTCCTCTTTTACTTTCATCAAGAGGCTTTATAGTTCCTCTTCACTTTCTGCCATAAGGGTAGTGTCATCTGCATATCTGAGGTTATTGATATTTCTCCCGGCAATCTTGATTCCAGCTTGTGTTTCTTTTCCTCAAATTCTCAGATCCGTTTACTTCTTAAAAATTCAGTCAACAGCATTCCAACAAACTGCTTCCAGATATTTCTCTCTCTCTCCTCTGAATTCCCTCAAAGTAATGCCACCCCTAGCATCTTATTTCCACTATTGCCAAAGCAAATCAAAGTGGCTTCTCATTCCTTTAAGCTCTCCAAAAGCCAGCTACCAAATCAACACTCCTGAAACTAATTCTGATCATTTTGTCTTCTCAACTAGAAGCCTTTCATGACTCCCCTCTAATGCCTGCCCACCCCCAACTATGGCAGTGTGTGTGTTGGGGGGCGGGTAGGGGGAGAATATCTGAAGACAATTTTTTCAAATCAGGCTTTTTTTAAACATTAATTCCGAATTTATTTTTAATCTATCTTTTCTCAAATTAACTCAGGTCCAGTAACCAACAACAAATCATATTTCTTTCTCCTTCCTTTCAGTCAACTCCAGTTCCAGTTAATCTAAATCCCCAGCTCCCAAATGCTTCACTTTTCTACCTCCTTCCTTGATTCATTCTGTCTAGTTGATCTAGAAAGCCCAATGATGCCGACATAATAATAGTTATCAAGTACCTGCTTTGTGCTGGGAACTGAATGCATGTTTCCAAAGGTAATCTCATGTGCTTTAATCATCACAGCCTGTTTCACCTAGGAAACAACTGTGGTGACTTAAGTGACTTGTCCAGATTCACACAATTTGCATAAATGTAGAGTTTTCTTCGGAGAAGACAATGGCACCCCACTCCAGTACTCTTGCCTGGAGAATCCCATGGGCGGAGGAGCCTGGTAGGCTGCAGTCCACGGGGTCACTAGGAGTCGGACACGACTGAGCGACTTCCCTTTCACTTTTCACTTTCATGCATTGGAGAAGGAAATGAAAACCCACTCCAATGTTCTTGCCTGGAGAATCCCAGGGATGGGGTAGCCTGGTGAGCTGCCGTGTATGGGGTCACACAGATGTGGACACGACTGAAGCGACTTAGCAGCAGTAGCAGAGTTCTCTTAAACTCCAAACTTCTTATTCTTTCAACTTCAATACATTTCATCATCCCAATACTATTTTTTTTCTGTTAGCACTATGTGACTTGCAGTACCTCAGTTCCCCAACCAGGGATCAAACCTGGGCCTCTGGCAGAGAGAGCCCTGAGTCCCAGCTACTGGACTACCAGGAAATTCCCAACTACTTGCTTTTTAATCACGTTTGCTATTGTGCTTAGTCTCTGAGACCCCTTGGACTGTAGCCTGCCAGGCTTGTCTGTCATGGGATTTTTTGGGCACAATACTGGAGTGGGTTGCCATTTCCTCCTCTAGGAGATCTTCTGAACCCAGGAATCGAACCTGTCTCTCCCGTGTCTCCTGCATTGCAGGCAGATTCTTTACCAGCTGAGCCATCAGAAAAGCCCCTTTTCATCACAGTTATCACCAAATTCGTGAAACCCCTTCCATCATTTCAGTTAGCAGTGATTTCTCATTCTTCCAAGTTCGTGTAAATCTTATTCTGTATTTCTAGCTCATCACTGATTATGTTTTCTCTTCATTTATTTACGTAATATGTCTTTGTTCACTTTTTTTTTATCCATTTAATATTTTAAGTTTGGACCTAGTAAATAACAAGGACTTTTCTAGATATCGTCTATGTACTGTGCTTAGTTGCTCAGTCATGTCCAACTCTTTGCAACCGCATGGACTGCAGCCTGCCAGGCTCCTCTGTCCATGAGGATTCTCCAGGCAAGAATAATGGAATGGGTTGCCATGCCCTCCTCCAGGGGATCTTCCCAACCCAGGGATTGAACCCAGTTCTTCTGCATTGCAATCAGATTTTTTATTGTCTGAGCCAGCAGGGAAGCCCAATTTGCCTATAAAACAAAGCAAACATGTTTTGAAAGTAAACATTTTTCCTTTCAAAAAACACACAACCTACTTACATTAAATAAACTCAAAATATATAGTTATACATTTTCACTAGTTCTGTGAGGCAAAAACAGGGAGTACAGGAGACAATAAAGAAAGAAAAATCATATTGTAGATGTGGGCAGAGTAGAGGGGGTGAAAATAACTCATTTGGCCTTGGTGAGGAAGTATTAATAAACGTCAGCCAAGACATCAAGATGTAAAGAAATTAGTCAAGTGAAAAATAGGAGTATGAAGGAACAACATTCTAAGCAGAAGGAAAAGCATAGGCAAGTGTTGTGAAGCAGAAAAAAGACAGTTTTCCAAGAATTAAAAGAAGGTCATTCAAGGATGTGGTATAAAGCTGTGCAGTTGTCAGTGCAAATGGAGCCCCATAGGGTTTTGCAGCGGTGCCCTGAGGTCAAAATGTCTTGAGTGAACCAATGGACTAGAAAAGTAGAATGGCATCTGTGTGGAAAGGAAGGCAGAGCAAGATCATTCATCAGTCTGCTAGAGCATTCACATCTCCTTAAGTGTAAAGGGAAGTCTCTTACAAGATTTAACCAGCAGTTGCTATAATCCAATTTCAGATGTTTATTTATTCTCCTAGAAGGAAAGACTATAGGTTGATACATCTTTGCATACCTTTTCTCTTTAATATATTTTTAACTCCACAGTGCCTAATATAATTCTTTGAGGATATCTTGATTTTAAATGTTTATTTTCTAGGATAAAATTATTAGGGGAAGCACTGACCAAAACCTCCCAATAGAAACGATTTGCATGAGTTAATCTTACAACAGAAAGTCCTACTGAGGAATGCAGAACTAACAAGCTACCATGACTGGCAGAATCTGGGAAAGATCAAAAGGAGAAGAGACGTCAACCCATAATCCTACCCTCCCAGAATGCTCCTGCCTGGAATCCATCCTGGCTGAGTGATGCACACGCCACCAGGAATGACCCTGAGTCAGAATGACCGGCCAGAGACGACCTGGAAACTAACCACATCACCGTAAAACTGGAGACTACAGGCTGTGCGGCAGTTCTCCTAGATCCACTCACCCTGTTGTTTTCCACCCAGGTGCCCCTTCCTATTAAAGTCTGTTGTTTTGTCAGCACATGGGTCTCCTTGGACAGTTCATTTCTGAGTGTTAAACAACAGGCCCCTCTTGAGCCCCTTCCTGCAACAAAATGAGTTAGTGTTTCTATCTTCTGCAACATGCATGTGTTATCATCATAACCAAGCTATTTTCTTATATCCCTATGCCAACTCCCATGGGAAAATGCAAATAAAATTCTGCACCTTCCCTCCCTCCCCAGGTGGTATTTCTTTAATCATTTTTAATCAAGTTTGAACCTTCCCAAATAGCTGACTTGAGCTCACAGTATTGTTGTCAGCTAGAAATGACCATGAACTACAGACATTGGGTGCAATGATGGCTTTGACAGTCTAAGCATGAAAGAACTGTCAAGCTTGTCACTCTAAGGCTACAGGTTACAGAAAATTCAAAAATAAAGTTTGGTGTTTCCTTTGAATCAATCTGTCACCACCTCTGCTAATCCCATTTCCAAAAGGGCTTACTTTCTAACAGATTACATATTATAGCCCTTGACCTTTCTGAGAAGACTCAATAAAGTTGAATTTTTAGCAAGTTAGAGGTTGTATGGTCCTTTCCCAGTGGAAATCCACTGGGTGGATGGAAGTAAATTACTAGACTGGGGAGGGAAAGTCACTTATATTGCATAAACCTGTGCCAATCAGTTAGTAATAGCTGTATGGAGAAAGATTTGGAGACCACATTTGGGCTGGGGAAGAGATGATTAATATCTGTCACATGTTCAGAAGGAAGAAATGGCATTTGGATACATGGTTATTTCTGCCCAAGTTCATTTAGAATAGCCAGGGCAGAAAACTTAATCAAAATACAAAATGAGATTTAAAACAAGATTTTTAAAGAACAGTAAAATCATATTCAATATAAAAAGGCTGGTGAAATTAAAAATAATATCCAAAGTGTTAGTAAGATGGTAATAAAAATGACCTTGAAATAAATGTGGGTAATAAGCCCAAGCAGTTCTTGAATTGTTTTAATAGTCTGTTTTATTTAGCTTACTTACTGAATAGTTCTTTGAATTTCTCATCAATGTTACATTGATTTTCTTGGATTTTCACATTGAGATTCTGCAGGTAATTATAACAAATTTCATCACAACTTCCAAACACCTAAATATCTTTTTCTTATTGCACTGACTAGAAGTTCTTAAAAAATAAAAACAATGAAAGAGTAAGTGTATTTTTTTTCTGTTCTTACCTTTAATGGAATTATTTTAGTACTTTACCACTGAGAGTCAGAGATTAC
>SJYQ01106448.1:23474-86861 GCA_006410935.1 Redunca redunca | reverse complement strand
AGGTATGCACAGAAAAAAAAAAAAAAAAAATTCTGTATTTCGCTGCAGTTTATGTTCTGGGAGCAACTTTAAGGTAGTAATTAAGAGTCCAGGCTCTCACAAATCAGAACAAAACAGTACTGGCCTAAAGCAGACCCTTAGACTGATGCTTGGGAAACTACACAACCACATACAAAAGGGTGAAACTACACATCCATGTACAAAAAAGGCTGAGAAACTACACAACCACGTACAAAAAAGTGAAGCTGGACCACTATCTTACACTGCACAGAAAAATAAACTCAAAACGGATTAAAGACTTGAATGTAAGATCTGAAATCATCATACTCTTAGAAGAAAACATAGGGATAAGGTACCTGATATCAATAACAGCAATGATTTTTTTGAATTTGACACCACTTGCAAAGACAGCAAAAACAAAATAAAAGCAAAAATAACATCAGACTAAAATACTTCTGTACCACAAGGGAAATCATCAACAAAATGAAATGGCAACCTATGGGATGGGAGAAAATATTTGCAAATCATATCTGATGAGGGGTTAATAGCCAATATATATAAAGAACTCATATGAGGACTTACCTGGTGGTGCAGCAGTTAACAATCCACCTTGCAATGCAGGGAACACCGGTTCAATCCCTGGTCCAGGAAGATTCCACATACTGCGAAGCAGCTAAGCCTCTGTACCACCACTACTGAGCCCACGCGCTGCAGCTACTGAAGTTCATGTGCCTAGAGCTGTGCTCCACAAAAGAGAAGCCACCGAAATTAGAAGCCTGTGCACTGCAATGAAGAGTAGTCCCTGCTCACCGTGACTAAAGAAAGCTCACATGCAGCAGCGAAGACCCAGCACAGCCAAAAATAAAGAACTTATATTAGAATCAATAGGGAAAAAAACCCCAAACAATCCCATTTTAAAAAGGGCAGAGGAGCTGAACAGATATTTTTTTCAAAGAAGAAAGACATACAAAATGGTCAACAGGTACCTGAAAATGTGCTCAGTATAACTAACCACTGGGGCTTCCCTGGCGGCTCAATGGTAAAGAATCCGCTTGCCAATGCAGGAGACAGGGGTTTGCTTCCTGGGTCAGGAACATGCCCTGGAGGAGGAAATGGAAACCCACTCCAGTATCCATGCTTGGGAAATCCCATGAACAGAAGGAGCCTGGCATCCTTGGAGTCCAGTCCATGGGGTTGCAGAAGAGTCGGACACAACTTAGCAACCCAACAACAACAATCATTAGGGAAATGCAAATCAAAACCACAATAAGCTGTCACCTGTTAGAATGGCTATTAGGAGAAAGACAAGAAATAACGAGTGTTGTCAAGGATGAGGGGAAAGGGGAACACTTAGGCGCTATTGTTGGGAACGTAAATTGGTGCAGCCATGATAAAAAATAGTTTGAAGTTTCCCCTCAAAAATAAAAATAGAGTTACCACATGATTCAACAAACCCACTTCTGGTATTAATATTTATCTGAAGGAATAGAAGTCACTATCTTGAAATGATATCTGCACCCCTATGTTTATTGCAGCAGTATTTACAATAGCCAAGACATGGATAAAACCTAAAGTATGCAACAAATCAATGGATAAAGAAAATGTGGAATATTATTCAGCCACTAGAAGAAAACTAAAGTCCTGTCATTTGCAACAATATGGATAGACTTTGAAGGAATTATTTGAAATGGAATAACTCAGACCAATAAAGAAAAATATTATGTGATCTCACATATATGTGGAATCTAATAAACACCCAAACTGATAGATTTATAGAAGATATGGGTGGTTACCAGATGTATGAAGTAGGGGTAAACAAAATGGGTAAAAATGGCCAAAAGGTTTAAACTTCCAGTTGTATAATAATTAAGTCCTCGGGATATAACATACAGCATAGTGACCTTAGTTAACAAGGCTCCTGCTGCTGCTAAGTCACTTCAGTCGTGTCCGACTCTGTGCGACCCCGTAGACAGCAGCCCACCAGGCTCCGCCGTCCCTGGGATTCTCCAGACAAGAACACTGGAGTGGGTTGCCATTTCCTTCTCCAATGCATGAAAGTGAAAAGTGAAAGTGAAGTCGCTCAGTCGTGTCCGACCCTCAGCGACCCCATGGACTGCAGCCTTCCAGGCTCCTCCATCCATGGGATTTTCCAGGCAAGAGTACTGGAGTGGGGTGCCATTGCCTTCTCCAATACTATATATTTAAAAGTTGCTAAGAGAGTAGATCTTAAAAAATTCTTGTAACAGGAAAAAAAATCTTGTAACTATATATGGTGATGGATGTTAACTAAACTTATTTTGGCAATCATTTTGCAATATACACATATATAAATCATGTAATACAGCTTTATATGCCAGGTATATCTCAATAAAATTTAAAAAAAAAGAATCTAAGCCCTGAAGTGTGAACTATTTGGGTTAGAAATCCAGTTCCATTACTTGCTAGTATTTCCCATTTGTAAGAAAAGGAATAAGAACGGTACCTACATCATAAGATTGTGAATGTTAAATAATAGTTGGTACCAAGTACTTACCAGGGTTTGTGTCAAGTAATAAGTACTCTCAACAGCAATGCAAACACATACACATAGGCACACTCAAAGAAACACACAAATTAAGAATGTATTATATTTTATTAATTTTATTGCCCATACTACAGAACATGTGGGATCTTACTTCCCTGATTATGGATTCAGTCTGTGCCCCCTGCATTGGGAGCAAGAGTCTTAACCACTGGACGACCAGGGAAGTCTCAAGAATGTATTATATTTTTAAAGCATCATAAAATTTGCCAGTAAAATTAGTGACAACCTAATGCCTCTTGAACCCTTAATTCTTTGAAATCCCTTTCCACTTCTCCCATATGTGTTTGCCTTTCAAGGCTCTCTGCCTCTTCTGTCTTTTTTTACATTCAATTTGTATTAGCCCAGATACCAACTATTTCGGTGAGATTTTAAAAAGGCATTAATGAGTTACACATAGCTTTTTAAATATATAATTAGCTGCTTAATCCCCTCTGAATCTTGGCTATATCCTATTTCTCTCTCCTAATAATTTCTTCTTCTTCAACATTGTAAGAGATTTGTCTGTTTATCAGTGTTTCCCAAGACCAGCTCTTGAATTAAATACTCGGTTTGTCTTCTTTTGGTTTTCTAATTTATTGATTTCTGTCTTTATTGATTTCTTTCTTTCCTTTTGATTTTTATTTTCTCAAATGCATAGTCTCTGCCTGACCGAGCATGCAGTGGCAGGGAGAGTGGCCTGGAGAGGATCTGTGGATCATTACCTGTAGCTAAAGTTGACAAAAGGGTGTTTCTGTTTCCTACCCCAGGGGAGTCTCTAGGGTCTGGGTCAAGGATCATATGGGTGAGGGGTTGTGTGGCAGGGCACAGAGCACCCTCTGGGCTGTCATACACGGTCTCTCATTGGACAGATCTAGCGTAAGATTGTGAGGTTTGAAATAAGACACCTAGATTTGAGTCCAGGCTCTGCTACTTATTATCTTTGCAATAGAGCCCTTCTTTTTTAAAATTTATTTATTTGGCAGCAGCAGCTGTTGGCTGCAGCATGCAGGATCTTCAGTTGCAGTACGTGGGATCTAGTTCCCTGACCAGGGATCGAACCCGGGCCCCCTGCATTGGGATCACAGAGTCTTAGCCACTGGACCACCAGGAAAGTCCCTTCCTTAACTTCTTTAAACTTCATTTTTCTCATCTGTGAAAAGGGGTGTAGTAATGGTATTTTCCTCATAAGGTTATTGTAAGGATTAAATTAGACAATGGAGGGAGAGCATTTCCTTCACTGGCATAACCCTCCTGGTAAATACTGATGCATGAGTGTGTGTGTGTGTGCATGTGCATATAAAACATTTCTTGAATTAATAATTCAAAAATATTTCTTGAATGAGCCTTGGGAATTTCCTTCCAGCCTTAAAACCCTACATGTTCCTGGAACCCAATCTTGTGAAGAGATTGAAGAGCTCACTGAACCTCTGCAGCTATTACGTGATAAAAATGATTGAAGCCACTTGCCAACATAAAAGTGCCTTGTGCACAGTTATTAATAATACTGAGCAGTGCCCATTATAGAAAACCTGCAGCTTTTATGCTTCCATAATTTTAGGCATGCTATCATCCTCTCAAGAAAGAAGAATCACCTCCAACACAAATCCTACCAGCTCTCTATTTTCCAATAAAGAGAACCTTGCAAATGATGAAAACAATGGCAGGTCTTTTCCACTAGCCCCACTCGGAGGCAGGGAAGGGATGTGGATGACGAACATTTACCTTGCCCTCCACAAATCACCACCTGCTTGGCGGTTTCCAAGCTGATGGCAAGATCTTCCATTAACAGACAAGGGAAGGAAAGTGTTTCTCCTTAGACAAAGAGCCATTTCTGAAAAGAAAAGGCACTTCCTTAGGATAAAAAGAACATGAAAAAAACTCATTTAGAGAAAAATAACCAAACTGGACTCCCCAAAGGAAAGTACATATTCTTGTACATGGCATATATACTTGTTTCAGGAAAGTCACTTAGAGAAAATCTTTGACATTCTAGAAGCCTCTCATCTTTTTTACGTGACTTTATGTAATGACTCCACTTCCCATTTAGAGGGCAGGAAATGATTGTTTATTATTCTGCATTGCTGTGCGTAAATTTTTAAAATTAGAATGTAATTTGTTGGGCTGATAGCAAATATATAACATTTATACTATATATAAAACACAAGTCAGCCTCTATAAACTGCATAAAATGATGATAGAAAATTTCTATATAAACATAGTAAACATTTTAATCATAACCAGGGCACTGAGAGAGTGCCCTGAGAAAAAGTTACCTATAATATGAAGTAAAGACATGAATATAAGGATCCAAAGAGTAGAAAAAGTAAAACAGGAGGAGAGAGACAGGTTGAGAGTTGGTGCCGACAGCCTTGGCTTTAGTAAGATCATAGGGTCAGAGTTGTCTGCATGCCTGCTAAGTCGCTTCAGTTGTGTCCGACTCTGTGCGACCCTATGGACTGCAACCCGCCAGGCTCCTCTGTCCATGGGACTGTCCAAGCAAGAATACTGGAGTAGGTTGCCATGCCCTCCTCCAGAGGATAAATCTGACCCAGGGATTGAACCTGAGTCTCTTATGTCTCCTGCTTTGGCAGACAGGTTCTTCACCACTAGCGCCACCTGGAAAGCCAGAGTGGTCTACTTGAGGGGATAACATTCTCAGTAACTCACTCCAGACATGAGCTTTATGGATCGCTTCCTCCTCAGCATCCTCACAGATGAGCGTTCCAGCTCTGCTTCAGACTTGCCATGCTATTTCTGGGGTCTCCGTCCTGCCAGCTAGAAAAAAAAGATTGGGGTTTGATTTTTGAAGAGGTAGGTGGGGGAAGGAAAACAACTACAGTTTTAGATGAGGGGCTTCTATTTTTTTTCCCTCCAGGTCACAAAGTAGTCTTGGAACAAAACTATCTTTTACAAAAAGACTTTAGTAGACTTTTTTTTAAACAGATCTCAGTAAACTTGATAGGCTTGATGGAGCCATAATTAGAGCTTGATCCCATGATATTAAATGTTACATCCTTTACAAAAATTATTGGTCATTTACATAATAACATGAAAAGAGAAGAACAACTGTTTTTCATATTGTGTATCTTTTCCCAAGATTCTATTCCATATCAGCTGTTAACAGGTTAAAATAAGAGACATTTATTACATATGAAACTTTTTTTTTGAGATGGGCCTCTTAGGCCTTCTTGCATGTTTCCTGAGGATTTTCTGAATTCAATATTTAAGTAGCAGTCAAAAATCTCCAGGACTTAGCAGAGTAACTACGTTCCACTATACATCCCTGACCCAGTGATGATATTTCCATTGTGTGTGTGTGTTTCCATTGTGTGTGTGTGTTTCCATTGTGTGTGTGTGTTTCTTTTGCCCAATGTTGATGTAAGATTAATATAATTTGAAGTATTTGATGGTATAGATGTTTCACTTAAAAGATAGAAGCAGGAAATCCCTCTGGACAAATATCTTTGAGAGGAAAGGCTGCAGTGAAAAGTTGGGTTCCATCAACTTCCAGATAAAAGTCTCTCCTCCAGTTGTCATGCAGAACATGAAGGTTTTTCTTATTTTCAGACAAAAATGAAATTGGGAAGGAATTGTGAAATGCTTCAGAGGAAGGGAAAGGGCATTTCCTTTCCTTGTACCTGTGCTCAGGATCTTCATGAAAAGATACACTTGAATCCTGCCTTCACTCTCTCTCACAGTATTGTGGAAACTATCATAGCCATGAAATCTCTTGTGATTTTGTCAGCCAGAGGTATGCTTATTGAACTTATTCAAGGCCTAGTAAAGGTACTGGTTAACAGCACCCAGCTGCAAATCTTGCTGGTAGAATTAACTGGTGAAACCAGGAAAGGGATCAGGGTTTTAGCAAGCAAACTAAAAACCACAGACAACATAGACACCTTATGCCCCCTATTGTTAAAAATGTATAAATCTGGAGATACATCCTTCTACACTCAGCACCAGGTACATCTCTCTCTCTTTTTTAAAATGATTTTTATTTTTGATTATTGAAAAAAAGCTTAAGCTTTTTATTTTATATTGGTGTATGACTGATTAATAATGTCATGATAGTTTCAGGTGGACAGCACAGGGACTCAGCCATACATATACATGTATCCATTCTCCCGTAAACTCCATCTCTTTTGACTTGTGATCAGGGCTGTTCCCCATGCAGAGAGCTTCTTGTTATTTTTACCAACCTACCAGATGGCCTGCTCAGTCCATGTTCTCATTATTATTATAGCCACGTGGATACTGTCACGCCAGGCATGAGGAATGGACTGGTTAGGAGGACTCCAGCATACACAAAGCTCCTGTGGAGAGCCCTGCTAATTGCCCTGTGGTCCAGACTCAGCATCACCATGATTTCCTGACAGCAATCCAGATGGTTGCAGCCTCTACTGTAGGCATGCCAGCCTGGGAAGGAGGGCACTGACACCTGCTCAAGGAAGATGGCTGAGCCCATTTATTCTGATTTACAAAGATGACACAGATTCCAGAGTGTTGGCCCTGTGGGAGCACAGAGTCCATTTCTAAACAGCAGACACTGAGGGCTCCTCAGCCATCCACTTCCCTGCCCTCTGGCCTTGCCTGTAACAGAAAGTTAGCTGCAGCCCTTAAACTCTGTTTGCTCTCTCATTTTATTGCTGGCAGAAAGCAGTGCAGTTTATCAACATTATCTCATATCGGCAGATCCCAGACAGTGAAATGGTAGTTGTTGGGGCCATTAAAAGCTACTTCCACACTCTGCCTGGTGCAGAATTTATAGAGCCTCCCTGTTTTAGGTCCTGGAAAGTACAGATCGTCTCATTATATGAAATGACAACCTAGCACCTCAGAGATAGGGCAAATCTGAGTACTCACGGGCCTCAGGTACAACTGGGCTTTTGAGGCTTGTTAAAAATGATGCTGATAAACTTTTAAGATTTTTATGGGATGCATCCTTTCCTATGCTCAGGCTTTCAAGAGAAAATATACTTCATCTCAGAAAGCTCTGGCAAATCCTCTTCTGAGGAAATTCGCATTCTTTTCTTATCAATTTTGCTCTTTATACTCACCTGTATTTCCACAGTACATTTCTGCGTATGTGTGTTTTCATTTGAGCTCCTCAGAAACGGAGGCCAAAAGAGGATTCTTGCGTACGTGGTTTATTGAAGAAGTGCTCTGGGGAAAATGGAAGTGAAAATCAAAGTGGGGGGAGCAGGGTGGGGCAAAGAAAGGAGCTGAGCAAAGCAGAGGCCTCGGCTTGATCCCACAGGGACTGTGGAGGATGAGTTAAATACCCCAGAGATGGTTGCACCATGTTGTCAGGAAACCTTTTTTTTTTTTTTTTTTTTGGCCCCTTTGTCAGTGAGTCACAGTCTCTGATGTGGAGGAAAGATGGGCAGGGTTTGTTGTAACTCTCAGGCAAGGAGAATTTAGCTCAGGGAAAGGACGATCCATGGTCATCATGATTTGATGATCCATCACCTGGGAATTTGTTAGACCTGTCAATTCTCAGGGAGCTCCTCAGACCTACTGAATCAGAAACTCTGGAAATGGGCGCAGAACTCGGAGGGTCCACTAACCCTCCAGGTGATTGTGATTCATAATAATATTTAAGAACCACGTCTTTAAGTCAGTTCCCTGGAGAACAGGGTCATCACTCACAGCAGCTGCAGGATGGTTGCATAAGCCTGGTAAAGGGGAACAATGGTTTCTATTAGGTCTCAGGAAAGCACACACACAAAGAAATGTGTGTGTGTGCTCAATGATGTCCAACTCTTTGCAACCCCCTGGACTGTAGCCCACCAAGCTTTTCTGTCCATGTAATTTTCCTGGCAAAAATACTGGAATGGGTTCCCATTTCCTAGTCCAGAGGATCTCCCTGACCCAAGCACTGAAACAAAGAAAGAAAAATGGAGGCTAAATCTTAAGTCTGAAGAGATATTAATTGGGTAAAAGAGGTGGATTTCTATTCAGGGGGAGAATCATATATGAAGGTCCTAAAGTGAAAAAAGGTTATTGAAGGACTGAAGAGTAATATAGCCAGAATATCAAGCACAAGGTAAATAGCAGTACCAGGTGAGAGCTGAAAGGTAGGCTGGGATCAGAAAGGTGCTTCTAGTGGCCAAAAATAACTACAGTTAACATTTACAGAGCATTTGCTACATGCCAGATACTTTGCTAAGGGCTTCTCACACATCTTAATCAGTCCTCATAAACATACACGATGTAGAGAGATTAGATGAGGGCAGTGAGCCTTATTAACTAAGGCGAACAGTAGTGAGTGATGGAGCAGAGAGTGCCGACCCAAAACTTTGGGTACAAAGCCCCCATGTTAACCACCACATTCTGACATGGTGTGGATTTTTGGAGTCTAATCCTAAGAGCCATGGAAAACCACTCAAGGATTTACCAGAAAAGTGATATGGTCACGCTTGTATTGTATAAAGAGTATCTTAGCTCTTTGACACATAATTAAGATGTAACATTTCATAAGTTTAAGGTATACAACACGATCTGATAAATGTAATCACATATATTTATTATCACATCTGCTTAAGAACAGAAATTACTCTTTTTGCTGAACAAACAGTAACTCCCTGCTGTCTAACCCAAAAGCACCCCACCCCACCACAGCCATTCTTATATTCCCTGCCCAACCTCAGAGAATGTGATTTGTGCATCTGGAGTGGGACCCGGAAGGCTACATTTTTTCTTTTTTAATCTACATTACAAAAAAGAGTTCCCTAGTAGATTTATTTCCCAAGTGGCTCAGCGGTAAACAATCTGGAGGAGATGCAGTTTCCATTCCTGAGTCGGGAAGATCAGGAGGAGCGCATGGCAACCCACTCCAGTATTCTTGTTTGGAGAATCCAATGGACAGAGAAACCTGGCAGTTTACAGTCCACGGTGTCACAGAAAGTCAGACACAAATGACGGAACCAATCACGTATGCACACACAGCAGATTTAAAAGCAGTTGTCCTTACCCAAGGACTTCCCAGGTGGCATTAGTGGTAAAGAACCTGTCTGCCAATGCAGGAGACATAAGAGACGCGGGTTCAATCCCTGGGTCTGGAAGCTTCCCTGGAGGAGGAAATGGCAACCCATTCCAGTATTCTTGCCTGGGGAATCCCACGGACAGAGGAGCCTGGTGGGTTACAGTCCATGGGAGTTGCAAAGGGTCGGACACGGCCTAGCAGCTGAGCACCGCTTACCCAAACGGCTGCGCTTGCCAGCACGCTGCTCTCTATTGCAGAAAGAGCCCCAAGTTCCAAGTCTCGCGAAAGTTTTCCCTTCCTGAGAATTTGGTACAAGTCGCGCGAGAATGGCTCGTCGTTCTTGAGGCTGCATGGGACGCAAAGGTGAGGCGCACTGGAAGAGTAAGAGGTCCGTGCTTCTAGTATGTTCGAGCTGTGTGTGGCTTAAGACTCGGGTTGTAGACGCTCACACCAGGCTAGTGGTCTGGCAGGAACGTTGACCTTAGAGGTGAGCCACGTGATATTCCTCCCAGGGCTGCCAGTTCACTTAACCTATGTTTCACCCAGGTTTCTCAGTTTCGACTTCTGGGCCTGTGAGGCGCAGACTTCGTGGTCTAGGGAGAGAGACCCGAGGGTCCCTGTGACGGTGTGTGCGCGCCTGCGCGGTGTGTGGTGTAGGGGGCGGGGGCGGTGCAGGGAGAACCTCACAAATCGAATGGCGACTAGTGTTGAAGTAAAAGACACCCGGGGCCGAGGGGCTTTCCAGAGATCCGAAGCTGAGGTGGGGAAAGAATCCGAGGCAGTAAGATGGAAAGAGTGGAAGAACCAGCAATGGCCACACTAGGCATTTATAAGTGAGAAAGAAATGCCAAAAAATGCGTATCGTAAAGCAAACCAAGAACGAGGATTTCAGCCCCATTATTTCACTTATGTTTTATGATGGGGGCCCACATTGTGTTCCAAATAGGGTGCCTGCAGAATTAGGCCCTGCTTGGAAAATCTGATTGTGTGGTGGGCTGCAGTCCATGGGGCCGCTAAGAGTCAGACACGACTGAACGACTTCACTTTCCCTTTTCACTTTCACACATTGGAGAAGGAAATGACAACCCACTCCAGTGTTCTTGCCTGGAGAATCCCAGGGGCGGCGGAACCTGGTGGGCTGCCGTCTATGGGGTCACACAGAGTCGGACACGACTGAAGCGACTTAGCAGCAGCAGCAGCAGCTAACCACAAATAGATCAGAGCCAACTTTTGCAGCAGAAAGACAAACTAAAAATGCCCTGGTCCAGAATTTTACCTGAGGGTAGGCCACAGTTTGGTGTAAAGAACAGTATTGAGTGCTTTTTATTTTTTTGCTTGACTCTTACATTAGGCTAACTTTTCTCCAAAGAGCCGTTTGCAGTTTTCCCATTTGGATCTTAGGTCATCTGGAGATGGCATTTGCTATGTTTCAAACCCACCTTTTGCCCTGCCTTTTTCTCTCCCATTTCCATCTCCACAGCTTTTTCTCTTATCTCCATGCAGCTAGTTTTTGAATGGCTCTATCTGTTGGTGCATGCTGCTCCAGTTCCTGCGCTAAACATCAGAGTTGAAACAGTTTATCACAGCTTCAGCCTGTCCACCTGTTGAGAGCTGGCTATTAAATTTCATTGCCTGTGTCGCCTACTGTCTGGTTTTCTAGGACTGCGGTCCTGCAGTTTTAAATGTCAACACTTTTTTCCATGGAGGAACCCTCCTGCCTTAATCTCACTTTTCATTTTTTTAAACACATGGCTTCTTTCAAAGCTTTTTCATTCTATTTTCTGAGTATATCCATTAGCCAGGAAGAATTTGCAGCACTTTAATTACTGTTTAATGAAATAGGGATGCTGATAAATGTTTAAAATTATATCATGCAGGTGTAATTATTTCTATTTTATTCAGTCACACTTTGTATCCTGAGGAAGTTTTTTTTCCCTGATTATATGTTACTGTGTGTTCTGGTTTCTCTTGTCCAGGAGTGATGGTCCAACCCACTCTTCTACAGAAATCTTTCCAGGTGCCTTTCCCAGTGGATGGGAATCTATGTTCTGCACCCCCAGGAACCCTGGAGAATGGAAGCTGGAGAGATGGAGAAGTAGACCCGACGCAGAAGAGGACCGTCCCTCACCACCATCACCAGCCTACCTTATGGTGCGCTTCCGGTACATTATCTCATTTACGACTCACTGAGTCCTGCACCTGAGTTAGCCTTGGTGTCTGAGAGGAAGTTGAAGATCAGAGACATGAGACACTTTCAAAGGTCATGTGTCAAACAAGTGGCTGAGTTAGAACACAATATTTTTGAGTTCTAAATCTGTGTTTTTCCCAGTATCCCAGAGTTTAAGGACTTCAGGTCCTGGCTAGGACCAGCATCTGTGCTTGCTCGCCTGTGCTCCTTTAGTCCCTCCAGAGCCATTTTTAGTACAGTAGTCCCCACTTATCCCTTCCAAGACATCAGTGAATGCCTGAAAGTCTGGATGGAACCAAACCCTATATATACTATGTTTTTTTCCAATACATACATACCTATGATAAGGTTTATACAGTAGACACAGTAAGACATTAGTAGCAAAACTAATAATAAAATAGAGCAATTATAATATACTGTAATAAACATTATGTGAATGATTCTCTTTAAAAAATATCCTCTCTTTTAAAAAATGCCTTTTCTGTCTTAACTAAGCACTTAATACACACTATGGCTATAACTTTTGCAGCTTCAGGTACAACAGCAAAACTAGCACAAATTCCTTTTTCCTTCTTCATAATTTCACAGATAGAAGATTGGGTTTTACTCTAGATCTTAGCAACCTTAGCATATGACTTTTTTTCCCTAAGTTGAGAATTTTCTCCTTTTTACTTTAAGGAAGCACTTTACAGCTTCTCTATGGCATTTCTGAATTGCTAGTATCACTACTCTTATGCTTTGGGCCATTAACTAAAAGAAGGATTACTTAAACACAAGCACTGTGATACCAAAACAGTCAAACTGATAACTGATAACTAAGTGACTAAGGACAGGACAAGCTGGACAAAGGCATGATTCACATCTTGGACTGGATAGAGCAGGGCAGGGCAATATTTCACTACACTACCCAGCATGGTGTATAGTTTAAAACATGAATTGTTTGTTTCTGGAGTTTTCTGTTTAATATTTTTGGACCATGTTTGAGCATGGGTAACTGAAACCTCAGAAAACAAAACCATGGAGAAGAGAAGACTGCTGTATCAGCTGCAGGGTAATAATAGTATTAACAGGACACTTAATGAGTTATCAAGCTTTCTAGAAAGTGTTAAGAGAAAGTTGGGTGTGTTGTTTTACTGGTGAATAATATAAATTATTTTAAAAATTAGATAGAAAAGGGATACATTAATGGTGAATGTCATGTAATTAAATGTCCCTAACTTTAAAAGACAAAATGCAAGTTTAGGACACTGATTTTAGAAGCTTACATCAGGCTAGCCCCCAAAGCTACTCTGAAGGCCCACATTCCTTCTCTGCTACAAAGTCTAGTAATGTTGAACATTGAGAAACACTGTTTTTGCTTAAATACCTTCTTGAATGGATTATATTTCTTTTTGCTCGTGATTCTGCCATTTTCTTGAAGGTGGGGACTGAGAGAGAGAAGTGAGGATCAAAGTATTCCCCTGTGTACAGATGGAAGTGTCCAGACAAAAAGATGGTTTTACAGCATTTACAATTTGTGGTGCTGCCCTTTGCTCACAACTGTCTGTTTATGTTAATGTAGATGTCAGCATTGCCTTCTAAGGTGGTTGACCTAGTTGTCAGTCCCAAAGTAAGACCACAGCCTAATAGGTTATAGGCAGATGGTACCTTTGATAGGCAGTATTTGAAGAGTATGTCGTGTATAAAAGAGATGAATCTTCAGGGAAGAAAAAATAAGGTTGGCATTAGTGTTTGGAGCTTAGAAAAGTAAAAGAAGGAACTTTGACTTCTGTTCTGTTTCTGAAATTTAGTGTGACTCTCTAACAGGACTAGAGGACTGGAGTCCGTTCCAGAAATGCAGAGAGTTTTTGAAATTGATATCCAGCTGTCTGAGATGATGTGGATATGCTCGTGTTCAGAGTCAACTCTTTAGTTGAAACCTTTTGCTTCATTTTCTCCATGTTAAGTTATCAGTGTTATTTCTTATTACTCCTAGTGATTTTCATTCTGAGGCTGCTGCCTGGTCTCTTGGGACATCAATATTTATGATTGTCAGTGCCCATATTGTTGCTCCTGGCACAAATTAGCAACTTATTTAAGCTCATCAAAAATAGATCCACTCTTCCTGTGATGAGTATCATTGCCTTTGTGCTTAAAATTATAAATGGCCTCTTTAGTATATGTGCTAAATTTCTGACAAAATTCTAGTGCAAAAATGAAACTAGTTTGTTAAGTGGCTATTGTAAAAGAAATCTAAAACTCTTAAATAGCAAAAGTATGGATTTTGTTTCTTTGCTTGTTTTTTACTTTCCTCATATTTTATTTTAAAAATGTGCTTAAAAGTTAAATGGTTCTAAATGGCTGAAAGTGAAAAAGATACCAGTCTAATTGATCTCTTTTTATACCTGAGTCCCACTACCCAGAAGCAAAAATATTCAACTCTATTAGCTATTTGTTCAGGTATTTATATTAATATTTCTAGATGTCATGGTCACATTGTGGTTTGTGGATTTAGACATTCAGATGCCATTTGTTGATTTATTCCTGTGATTTATTAGGGTTTAGCCAGAATGCATGTCCACTTGCACATTTCTTCTCTATATTGCCAGTATATATACTCTGGTTAAGTCAGTACTCAGTATTTATGTTTATTGCTGAAGTAACTGACCTTAACTGAAATATACTCTCAAACAGTCAAATCCAGTCAGTGAAACATGGCTTTGTTTTATACATTGCAAATTTTTTTCTTTTCTATGTATTTATTACAAATTCATCCAGAATGCTTTCATTTTTCACACATTGTCCCAAACCTTCCTGCATTATCCAGAGTTGATCCTTTGTTTCATGCATCCTGTTTACTCATTTCTTGGTTTGTTCTACTTCTTAATAGAGTACATCCTTCAAAAGTTTTCTAAGAAGAAAGGTAGTGAAAAGGTACCTGTCATTCTGTTTATTTTAACCTTAAGTTTGAGTGGTTTGGCTGGGTATAGAATCCTATGATGGAATTGATTTTTCCTAAGAAGTCTGAAAACATTACTTTTGATCTTTTGTGCTTTACATATTTCTATCTATGAAGTTTTATTTTTCCACTTAATTTCTAATGTTCTGAAATGTCATATAATATGTCCTGGGGGAGGTGATTTTTCTGTTCATTGTGGCAGACAGGCAGAAATGGTCCCTGTCAGCATCATGTATGGATGTGAGAGATGGACTGTGAAGAAAGCTGAGCACCAAAGAATTGATGCTTTTGAACTGTGGTGTTGGAGAAGACTCTTGAGAGTCCCTTGGACTGCAAGCAGATCCAACCAGTCCATCCTAAAAGAGATCAGTCCTGGGTGTTCATTGGAAGGACTGATACTAAAGCTGAAACTCCAATACTTTGGCCACCTCATGTGAAGGGTTGACTCATTGGAAAAGACTCTGATGCTGGGAGGGATTGGGGGCAGGAGGAGAAGGGGACGACAGAAGATGAGATGGTTGGACATCACCGACTCGATGGACATGAGTTTGAGTGAACTCCAGGAGTTAGTGATGGACAGAGAGGCCTGGCATGCTGTGATTCATGGGGTCGCAAAGAGTCGGACACGACTGAGCGACTGAAGTGAACTGAACTGAATGGCGAGATATTTTGTTATTTCTTTAATTCCTCCCACACTTTACCTCTTTATTTCTTTATGATAGTTCTACTATAATTTTTTATAATTTATTTTCTGTTTTCCATTTTTGGCTTTCTTGCTCATGTTTCTAATTTGCCTCCGTTTTATTTTAATAATTTCTATAATTTTTAATATTCAAGTTCATTTTTCATTCTCTAAACCTCCTATAAAAAGTTGTATTATATTTTTGTTTCATGGATATAATATTCTTTCTTATCCCTTAGAGGATATTAGAGGTATTGTTGCTCATAATCTTTCTTTTCCTGTTCCTTTTATATAGTCTCAGTTTCCTCTGACTTCTTAATTAGAAGCTCTTGTCAATTTGATTGTCCCTGTGTGTCCATTTATATTTAACAATGAAATATTAAAGTTGTGATTAAAAAAAAAAAACTCTGCATAACTGGAAAAGATTTATCTACTGGTAGAATTCACTGTAGAGCAGTTGGGTTTTGAAAGAGTGTATCAGTTTCTGGGTCTTTTTGTGTTAGGTTGGTCATCTCTATAAGAAAACCCTTTAATATTTTGCATGAAGTGTATACTTGGCTGCTAACATTCTGGGAAGCAAGAGTAAGAGAGCAGGCTTTCACTTAATGCCATTTCAGCCTTGTGTTCAGCCTTCTCCACTGTTCTTTGTGTTCTTCAGTCAGCGGATTCTTGTCATTAACCTTTTCCTGCTTTGGTTGGGAGGTGAGAAAGGTAGTAATTAGTTAGCCATGTGGAGTAGCAGAGGGTACTTGAAGGTATAAGCTCTCCATTTGTAAACTTTGAAGCATTTTCCCTGTTTTAAGCCCATGTACCATTTCTAGCTTCTGTAACACCAGTTGACTCTAAATTCTGAAAATATATAGGGCATCTCAGGTCTAATTCTCACCAGAAAGATTGTCCTCTTGAAGTACTTAGTTTCTATTCTAATTTTCTCAAGTAGGGTCTCCACTCTTCAATCTGCATACTGTCTCCCCAAAAGGTATGGATATCTCCAGTCCACTGCTGCAACGTTGCCTACCTCTGCCCCCACTATTTATGTATTTTATTTGATTACTAGTGTTTTAATGTGATTTTAGAGAGGGATCATATTAAAAATCCTGTGTTAATTCTTGAAATTCTGTTTAAGTTAGGCACCATGGTTTGACTGGAAAGAGTTTCTTTTCTACTAATTAGGGGAAGATAAGAGACATAAAACATGCCCTATGTATCTTTAAATTTTTATTATTTGAGATCTGCTTAACTGTGGCTAAGTGAAGCTATTTTTGCTCCAATCTTCAGTCCTTAACCAATCCTCAGTCCTTAAATCCACTAAAATTTAAATATTGAGTAAGGAAATGACTGCCACCCAACCCACAAATCCCAAACCACACCAAAAATTTCTGTGAACTATTCCCTGAGGTGAAAACACCAACACATCTAATTTGATTTACAGCTCATCCTGGTTCTGAAATCTAGGCATAGCCTAATTCATGTAGTAATAAAAGTATGGTATTTCATACCAGTATGAAATATATGGCACTAGCTTAGCTGCTGGGAGAAGGCAATGGCAACTCATTCCAGTACTCTTGTCTGGAGAATCCCAGGGATGGAAGAGCCTGGTGGGCTGCCGTCTATGGGGTTGCACAGAGTTGGACATGACTGAAGCATGCAGCAGCAGCAGCCGCTTAGCTGCTGGCTCAGGAGTGCTATGGAAACGTTTATTAGGAAATGGAAAAATGAAAAGTAACTCATAAATAGTAACCTGCAGTAACTTGTTGCATGTGTGCTAAGTTGTGTCTGACTCTGTAACCCTATGGACTAAAGCCTGCCAGGTTCCTCTGTCCATGGGATTTTCCAGGCAAGAATACTGGAGTGGGTTGCCATTTCCTTCTCCAAGGGAACTTTCAGACCAAGGGATTGAACCTGTGTCTCATGTCTCTTGCATTGACAAGCAGCCAGGGGTAGGGGGTGGGGTGGGGGTCTTTACCACTAGCGCCACCTATAGGTACTGCTGCTGCTAAAAGCAATTGGGTATATTTGACAAGGAATTAAAAGAGAGATACGAGCTAGTTAAACTAATTGGCTAATTTGAAAGTGGAAATGAAAAGAGATTAAATAGAACTCAGAAATTTGGTACAACATAGAGTCAGCATAGCTGATTTCTTTTATACTGAAAATGTAAGAGATACATTTGAGAAAGTCTTAAGATCCATTAAAACTCAGCCTTTTGGAATAGATCAAATTAAGAATATGACCTTCACCTTTAAAGGTAAAGCTACAATATCAAAGTGAATTAAGAAGCCTCAAAGCAAAAATAAGAATAAAGGCATAACATTATAAGAAGAGGGGCACAATGTTTCTGGAATAGCTCACCAGCTCTAGGGTAATCTAGTTTAAAGCTAGAGATACGAGGACCAAAAAAAAAAAACCCAAAGAAGCACAATTTATGTGAAAAACATGTTCTTAAAAAGATCTCTGGCACATGGAACTTTCTGGAATGGAATACATGAGAAATCTCTTACATTTTGAGAGTTTGCTGTCAAATATATCATGAGGCTGTGTTTAAATATCCTGTAACTGAGTTTTGGACACCTACCCATCATGTGTAGCATAATGAAAGTAAAAAGTGAAAGTAAAAGTCACTCAGTCATGTCTGACTCTCTGTGACCCCATGGACTATACAGTCCATGGAATTCTCTAGGCCAGAATACTGGAGTGGGTAGCTTTTCCCTTCTGCAGAGGATCTTCCCAAACCAGGGACTGAACCCATGTCTCCCACATTGCAGGCGAATTCTTTACCAGCTGAGCCACCAGGGAAGCCCAAGAACACTGGACTGGGTAGCCTGTCCCTTCTCCAGTGGATCTTCCCAAACCAGGAGTTGAACCAGGATCTCTTGCATTGCAGGTGGATTCTTTCCAACTGAACTATCAGGGAAGGCCCATGAGCAGAATGTGGGCTGGGAAAGTTGTGCACTTGTAAGAAGAGTGTGTTCCCCAATACCCACTTCAGAGACAGCCAAAGAGGAGAAAAAGGAAGAACCCTACAGACTGGGGCCAGGGATCACAAAGAACAGTGGACAAGGAAGCTCTTCCCAAGAGAAAAGTCAGGACTTAAGCATGGGATCTTTCTTCATCCAAGAGAGGGCCCCTCACAGTGTTGTCCTAGCTAGCCATGAAAGGGTTACTTTTCATGTTTTAAATAAGTTATCTTGAAAATAACTCAGAAAACTGATCTTATAGAAACTTTTACAATTGAAAGGTTTCTTCTCAGTTCTGTTATATAAACCTTGGGTAATGCATATTTTGAACTTCAGTGAGATTCACTGTAGTAATTAAAGTGTTATTTCCTGGAGATGTGTCCTGTCACTGATTCCTCCAGTGATAAAGAACCTGCTATACTGAGCTATGACAAAGTTAATTCCAATATATGGAGCTGATGATAATGAGAGTAATCCAAGAAAGTTAATAATTTAAAAGAAATTTAATATTCTTTGGATATTTGTTTGACTTTAACATGAAGATGTTATTAAGAGTCTGATTTTATATGGATGCCCAGTAGATACATGAAAAGATGCTCAACATCACTAATGATTAGAGAAAGGCCAAGCAGAGTGATGTTGAGGTACTACTTCATCTTTAAAAAGTTTGTAAGTAACAAATGCTGGTAAGGGTGTGGATAAAAGAGAACCCTTCTCCACTGTTGGTGAAAATGTAAGTTGGTGCAGCCACGGTGGAAAACAATGTGGAGAGTCCTCATAAAACTAACGATAGAGCTGCTGTGTGATCCAGCAATCCCACTTCTGGGTATATGTCCAAACAAAACTCTTAATTCACAAAGGTACATGCACCCCTGTGTTCTAAAGATCAGTCCTGGGTGTTCTTTGGAAGGAATGATGCTAAGCTGAAACTCCAGTACTTTGGCCACCTCATGCAAAGAGTTGACTCATTGGAAAAGCCTCTGATGCTGGGAGGAATTAGCAGCAGGAGGAGAAGGGGACGACAGAGGATGAGATGGCTGGATGGCATCACCAACTCGATGGACATGAGTTTGAGTTAATTCCAGGAGTTGGTGATGGACAGGGAGGCCTGGGGTGCTGCAGTCCATGGGGTTGCAAAGAGTCGGACACGACTGAGTGACTGAACTGAACTGAACTGAACTGATGATAAATCATAATGGAAAATAATATATTAAAAATGAATGTATATATATATGTATAACTGAATCACTTTGCTATACAGCAGTAATTAACACAACATTGTAAATCAACTATACTTCAATTAAGAATCTATATTACTTTCTGTGAAAAATAAGGAAGTTTTACGTGCATTACATATAAAACATTTTTTAATGTTTGTATGTCTTTCATATCACTTTTTTCACCCACCATTTGTATTTGGATAGTGTTATTCTTTAACAATCAGCCAAAATAAAATTAACTTACATGAATATGTGTGTGCATGCTAAGTTGCTTAAGTTGTGTCCGACTCTTTGTGACTCCACAGACAGAGGAACCTGACAGTTTCCTCCGTCCATGGGATTCTCCAAGCAAGCATACTGGAGTGAGTTTCCTTGCCCTCCTCCAGGGGATCTCCTGGATGCAGGGATTGAACCTGCATCTCCTATGTCTTCTTCATTGGGAGGTGGGTTCTTTACCACTCACACCACCTGGGAACCCCAACTTACATAAAATTATGTTAAAATTGTGTTTTAATGTTTGTTTCTAGCTTTCACACTAAAAACTGTGGTTCTTAAGATCTGTTCATCCTCACTTTTTATAGTGACTTTTCAAACCAGGCATCATTTGTGAATAAAATGAAACATATTAAGTATTTGCATATTGACATAAACTTTTTTCCCTGAAAATATTACCATGGCATGCAGGAAGTCATGTGGTTTTAGGATATCTGTGGATTATAAGTCCTGAATTCAAGCGATTGTTGAAGGGCTGCTTACACTGGTGGTGCTATACTGATGTAAAACTCCTCTCTAGAAATTGACTATTGCAAGCAAGAGTTTTCCTTTCTAATTAACATGCTCGGATTCTATTCAGCAGGGCCAGGCCCAGGTTATATTTTCCTGTCACTTAGAATTCTGCTTGGAAACCTGTTTAAGTCTGTGATGTTCTCTTGCTTCTGTGGAGTGGGAACACCCACATTGCTCTTCTGGCTTATTCTTCAGTCAGCTCCTGGTTCCCATCATGCTCACTGAGCAGAAGCTTATGTTTGGAAATTCATTGAGGATTTTCTGTCTTTAATTGATTTGGTAATAATTTTTATTTAGACTCTTCAAATACTGATTAATGCCCAATGAAGATCGTCTCAATCAAGAGCAACCAAGACAGTAGCAACTCCCACAGCTTATCCTAAATGTGTGAACATACTGAAAAAAGTGAAGGCAAAAACTTAGACTCATTTTTGGAGATTTCCCTTGCCCTACTGACCTCATGGAACTTCCTTGAATATTGAATATATATATATATATTTTTAAATTTCTTATTCTATTTATGGCTGTGCTGGGTCTTCGTTGCTGTGCAGGCTTTCTCTGATTTCAGAGAGTGTGTTCCCTAGTTGTGTTCCCTAATTGCTCTCCAGTTGTGTTCCCCAGGCTTCTCATTGTAGTGGCTTTTCTTGCTGCAGCGCATGGGCTCTAGGGCACGTGGGCTTCAGTAGTTGCAGCATGTGGGCTCACTTGTTATGTCTCATGGGCTCTAGAGTGCAGGGTCAATAGTTGTGGTACAAGGGCTCAGCTGCTCCACAGCATATGGGATCCTCCTGGATCAGGACTCGAACCTGGGTCTCCTGCATTGGTGGGCAGATTCTTTACCACTGAGCTACCAAGAATCCCTGAATAAGTTTTTATATATGAAAGTACCATTGCAAACAGAGGTGCCAGTTTATTCTTAATGTCGCTAACAATAATCTGAAATGTTTGTCTTCTCTGCTTGCTTGTTGTCTGTCAGTAAGAATGGAAATATCTTAGAAAAGTATCAGATGTAATATGAAACTAAATATTTCCTTTATTTTGAATTTTTCTAACCTTTTTCAGTTTCCCTTATTCTTTTTCCTGAGGAGAATATTCAAAGAAGTAAATTGGAAAGTGTGAAATCATTATGGTCTATACCTAAACGGCACAGATATTTCTAAGTACTACCTCTGATACACAGATGGCACCACCTTTATGGCAGAAAGTAAAGAGGAACTAAAGAGCCTCTTGATGAAAGTGAAAGAGGAGAATGAAAAAGCTGGCTTAAAACTCAACATTCAAAACACTAAGATCATGGCATCTGGTCCCATCACTTCATGGCAAATAGATGGAGAAACAATGGAAACAGTGAGACATTTTACTTCCTTGGGCTCCAAAATCACTGCAGATGGTGACACCTTGGAAGAAAAGCTATGACCAACCTAGACAGCATATTAAAAAGCAGAGACATTACTTTGCTGACAAAGGTCCATCTAGTCAAAGCTATGGTTTTTCCAGTAGTCCTAGATGGATGTGAGAGTTAGACTATATAGAAGGCTGAGCACTGAAGAAGCTTTTGAACTGTGGTGTTGGAGAAGACTCTTGAGAGTCCCTTGGAATGCAAGGAGATCAAACCAGTCAATCCTAAAGGAAATCAGTCCTGAATATTCATTGAAAGGACTGATGCTGAAGCTGAAGCTCTAATACTTTGGCCACCTGATGCAAAGAACTGACTCATTGGAAAAGACCTTGATGCTGGGAAAGATTGAAGGCAGGAGGAGATGGGGATGACAGAGAATGAGATGCTTGTATGGCATCACCAACTCAATGGACATGAGTTTGAGCAAGCTCTGGGAGTTGGTGATGGACAGGGAAGCCTGGCATGTTGCAGCCATGGGGTTACAAACTGTGGGACATGACCGAGTGAACTGAATTTTCCTTTTTAGGTATAGTTGAACAATTGAAAAAATTATCAGAATATTTTAAAAGCTGCCCTTCCCAAAGGAAAGGATGTTCTTGATGATGTGGTTAATAAAAAATGAGTTATGTTTTTATTTAAAATGTCAAACTTCAAAATTAAGGCTCACCATAGTGGGCTAGGGTCTGTTGATACTTGGGAGAAAAAGCCAGACTCAATTGAGCATTCTAGTTATTTATGCTTAGAAATCTAAACCAAATCCAATAAACTTTGCAAGGTACAATACAATTTAAACAGAACTTGGTATGATAGAAAAGACCATGAGAGATGATTTGTAAAATTTCAATACTGGCATGACCCTAGTAGACAGAAAGACAGCATGCTGTTCCTAGTGAATGCTACCCAAAACAATCTACTGCTTCAATATAATCCCCATGAAAATTCCAATGTCATTCTTCATAGAAATTTTAAAAAATTTTTCAAAAATTCTTATGGGAACCACAAAAGACCCCAGATAGCTAAATCAGTCTTGAGCATGAAGACCAAAGCTGAAGGCATCACACTTCATGATTTCAAATTGTATTACAAAGGTATAGTCATTAAAACAGCATGGTACTGGCATAGAAACAGACATATAGACAAATGGAACAGAATAGAGAGCCTAGAAGTAACTCCATGCATGTATGACCAACTAATCTTTGACAAAGAAACCAAGGATACAACATGAAGAAAAGATAGTCTTTTCAAATAAATGGTGTTTGGGGAACTGGATATCTAGGTGGAAAAGAATGGACTGGAACTTCATCTTACTGAACATAAACGTCAACTCAAAATAGGTTAAAGACGTAAATGTAAGACCTGCCACCTCAAAAATCCTAGGAAAAAGCATAGGGCAAAAGCTCTTTGACATTGATCTTGGTAATGAGTGTTTGGATTTATTGCCTGACCAAAAGCACAGGCAGTAAAAGTAAAACCAAAACCAAACTAAAAACAAGTCAGATTACATTAAAAAGTTTCTTCACAGCAAATGAAACAAAGTGAAAAGGCAAACTATGGAATAGAAGGTATTTGCAAATAAATATCTGATGAAAGGATTAATATTCAAAATGTATAAGAAACTCATACAACTCGATAGCAAAGTAAACGTAAATATGAGCAAGGGGCCCAAGTAGACATTTCTCTAAAGAGAATGTACAAATGGCCAATGGTTTACGCAAAGATGCTTGACATCACTGATCATTAAGGAAATGCAAATCAAAACCAAAAGGAGGTATCACCTCACATTTGGCAGGATAGCTGTTTTTAAAAAGTCAAAAGCTACCAAGTGTTGAAAAGGGTGTAGAGAAAAGGCAACCCTTATACACTCTTGATGGGAATGTAGATTGGTATGGTCATCATGGAAAACAGCATGGAGGTTCCTAGACAAAAACAGAACTACCTTACAATGCAGCAGTTCCACTTCTGGGTGTGTATCCAAAGGAAATGAAATCAGGATCTTAAAAAGATATCTGCACTCCCATGTACATTTCAGCATTATTCACAGTAGCCAAATTATGAAAACAACCTAAATGTCCATTCACAGATGCAAGGATAGAGAATATAAATTGTTCAGCTTTAAACATAAAGAAATCCTGCCACTTTTGACAATATGGATAAATGTGGAGGATTTTATGCTAAGTGAAATAAGCCAGATGGAGAAAGACAAATAAATACTTCATGATCTAATTTATGTGTGGACTCTTAAAAAAAAAAAAGGCATGGGGAAAGTGACTTCCCTAAGACTTCACCCTCCCAGTACAAGGCACCTGGGTTCAATCCCTGGTCAGGGAACTAGATCCCACATGCTGCAACTAAAGATCCTGTATGCCATAATTAAGACCTGGCACAGCCTAAATAAGTAAATATTCAAAACAAAACTGAGCTCAGCAACAAAGACTTGAATGACAGTTACCAGGAGCTGAGGGTTAGGTAAAAAAAGGGAGATGTTGGTTATAACTCTAAGTTAAGAGAATAATAAGTTCTGAAAATCCAATGTATAACATCAGGTGTCTAGAGTAAATACTAAAGTATACTTGAAATTTCATAGAATAGATCTCAGTGCTCATCACACACACAAAATGATAACTGTGAGGTAATGGATATGGTAATTAGCTTGATTGTGGTCATTATTTTGCTGTGTGTTCTTATATCAAAGTATCACATTGTACACCTTGCATATATACAATTTTGTCATCGTATCTCAGTAAACCTGGGATGGGGGAAGGTCACGATCCAGGAATTTTTGCCATGGAGTAAAGCAGACTTGGAAGATGAGATACTACTTTCCCAGGTGTTGAGTTTATGTTGGGTGTGCTGCTAGCCTTTTTGGGGAAAAGGATATAAAGAGGAAGGGTAGAATAAGCTGAAGGAAGAAGAAATTACTTTCTTGAATATGAGATCTATTGCAGAAAACAAGTCCAACAAGGGATGAGAAATATCTAGAGCTAGAACAAGGGAAGCCTGGCCTGCTGCAGTCCATGGGATCACAAAGAGTCGGGCACGGCTGAGCGACTGAACTGAACTGAGAACCAGGGTATAAGTGATGAGATAAGGAGCAGATAATGGGACTGATTCTTCAGCATTTTCACATGCATATGTGTACTGCCTAATACTGAGAACAGCATGAGGAGAGTGTGGTTACTTGTTTACAAGCCCTAACCACAAACTGGTGCTTTTGTTGTAGACACAAAGCAACTCTAAGTAGGGAGAGAGGTGGAGAAAAACAATGTTTGTTAATACATCCTGGTGCAACTTTAAATAACTCACATAACTTATTTTGGTGACATTTATTACTTTTCTCCAATTATGGGTAATTTGCTCCTTGAAAGCTTAAAGGTATAGAAAAGAATACAAATTATTGATAGTCACACTACCTTAGATTACTGTAAACCTCATAGGTTTTATAGAATTTATGCTATACAGCAGAACATTTCATATACTGTTTTATTTGCTTGCTGTTGTTATTGTCACATTATCAGCTATTTCTGGAAAAATTAATCTTTAGTGACTTCTTTTGGCCATTACTAAGTAAATTATTTGGGATATGTCAGAATTGCTCCTCAACTTTATATCAAATATTTATCTTGAAAAATTTTATCTTAAAAATGTATTACAAGAATCAAAAATAGTAAAGGTAGTGCTAGTTTTTCTTTTTATTGTCCTGTATAGAGATTTGGAAGTTGGCAATTTGATCTCTGATTCCTCTGCCTTTTCTAAAACCAGCTTGAACATCTGGAAGTTCACAGTTCATGTACTGCTAAAGCCTGGCTTGGAGAATTTTGAGCATTACTTTACTAGCATGTGAGATGAGTACAACTGTGCGGTAGTTTGAGCGTTCTTTGCCATTGCCTTTCTTTGGGATTGGAATGAAAACTGACCTTTTCCAGTCCTGTGGCCACTGCTTAGTTTTCTAAATTTGCTGGCATATTGAGTGTAGCATTTTCACAGCATCATCTTTCAGGATTTGAAATATCTCAACCGGAATTCCATCACCTCCACTAGCTTTGTTCGTAGTGATGCTTTCTAAGGCCCACTTGACTTCACATTCCAGGATGTCTGGCTCTAGGTGAGTGATCACACCATCATGATTATCTTGGTCTTGAAGATCTTTTTTGTATAGTTCTTCTGTGTATTCTTGCCACCTCTTCTTAATATCTTCTGCTTCTGTTAGGTCCTTGCTGTTTCTGTCCTTTATCAAGCCCATCTTTGCATGAAATATTCCCTTGGTATCTCTAATTTTCTTGAAGAGATCTCAAGTCTTTCCCATTCTGTTTTTTCCTCTATTTCTTTGCATTGATCGCTGAGGAAGGCTTTCTTATCTCTCCTTGCTATTCTTTGGAACTCTGCACTCAGATGCTTATATCTTTCCTTTTCTCCTTTGCTTTTCACTTCTCTTCTTTTCACAGCTATTTGTAAGGCCTCTTTAGACAGCCATTTTGCTTTAAAAGACGCTTACTCCTTGGAAGGAAAGTTATGACCAACCTAGATAGCATATTCAAAAGCAGAGACATACTTTGCCAACAAAGGTCCGTCTAGTCAAGGCTATGGTTTTTCCAGTGGTCATGTATGGATGTGAGAGTTGGACTGTGAAGAAAGCTGAGCACCGAAGAAGTGATGCTTTTGAACTGTGGTGTTGGAGAACTCTTGAGAGTCCCTTGGACTGCAGGGAGATCCAACCAGTCCATTCTGAAAGATATCAGCCCTGGGATTTCTTTGGAAGGAATGATGCTAAAGGTGAAACTCCAGTACTTTGGCCACCTCATGCGAAGAGTTGACTCATTGGAAAAGACTCTGATGCTGGGAGAGATTAGGGGCAGGAGGAGAAGGTGACGACAGAGGATGAGATGGCTGGATGGCATCACCGACTCGATGGACGTGAGTCTGTGTGAACTCCGGGAGATGGTGATGGACAGGGAGGCCTGGAGTGCTGTCATGGGGTCACAAAGAGTCGGACCCGACTGAGCGACTGAACTGAACTGAATTGATAGAGATTTGGGGATCCTAACACAGAAATGAACTCCCACTGGTTACATGGCCAAATGATTTTATTACCCATGTAGACAGAAATCTGTCATTGTGATCAGTGATGATGACTTTCAAAACTGAGTAATTTGAGTCAATATATTTGTTTTAATGTAGAATAAACAATTTTATCTGTTTAGTATTTAACACTAATTGCCCTCTGGAAATGAACTGTTTACTCATATACTAATTATAATCAAGTATTTCAGGATATTGTGTATGATTTTATGAAGTAACTTAAAAGGGTGATGTGAATATGGTATATTTTGTGTTGCTTTAAACATCTAGAAACTATGATAACCAGGGTGCCTTAGCAATGTTACTACTACTGACTGGGATTAATCTTATGTCATCTAATGCAGAAAACCAGTAAGCTAATAAGCTGGGCTTTTTTCTCTAATTTAGGCCAGTTGGGATGATAAAGGACCTTGGATGACCTCCACTGTAAAAATAATTTCTATTGATGAATAACATAATTATATTGATTCAAAATATGCATTCAAACCATTCTCATAAACATAATAGGAAATGTATTTCTAAAGTTCCGTGTGCTGTTGGGTGGATGGCATGATAATCATAACATTTTTATGTATTAAAAATAAGGCATTTTTTTTTAATTTAAGGCAACCCCTGCTTCCACAGGAAATAAACTTAAGCCCATTGAGTTTGATAGTGTCAATTGTTTTTAGATAGAATAGAATTCAGTTTATAGTCCAGTGCATTTTACTTGAAATTGGATGGACTTCCAGTGTACTTGTGGAGGAAAAGTTGCTTAATTTCATTGATCCATTGTCTTTCCAATAAAATAGTGGAAAGCAAGCAAACAAAAGCTACCAAAAGTACTTCCAAAAAAGTTGTTCTTTCAGTAGTTGAAAAAAGGAAAATGTATAATTTTGTCTGGTCATTTAGAAAAAGAGGAAAATGTATAATTTTGTCTGGTCATTAGAAAAAGGAAAATGTATAATTTTGTCTCGTCATTTATTGGACCCTTAGCATTTCTGCTTTATAATAAACACCTTCTCTTTCATTTTCTTCCCCTTTAAGCTGTATTTAGTAGTGAAAGGCAGGGCATTGAGGGAGATTGAAGTTAAAATCAACACAGAAAGAGTTTTTACAGAGGCAAATAGACCAAAGCTGGTTCAATTTATGAGCCAAGAAAGCTGTTTCTTTACCAACTTGAACCAGCTCTGTACTGAGGCTATTCTAACTCACTCATCCCACAGAGCTTAGAAAAAGGTTTTCTTGTTGCTTGCCCTGAGGTCCAAAATTGAGTTTTCTAAGTGAAAGAGTAAAATTATTTCAAGAAAACCTGTAAAATTGCTGGCTACCTTTTTTTCTTTGCTGAAGGTTAAACATGTAAAACTTTATTTCGCTCTGTGTTTTCCTCAGTTATCAGTACCTACCATAATGCAAAAAAAGCATTAATTATTAGGCTCAGTTAGTGAACAGAATTTCCTCTTACACCTCCAGTATTCATAGCAACCTCTTGCTGGTGGAGGCTGTTCTGAGAACATACTCACATGGAACAGGAGATGGAGCTCTTCACTAACACGAATTCAAGGTGCCTCCTGACTTTTCAGATTAACCTCCTTTACTTTATCCTACAAAATTGAGAGCTTCTCACAAATCAGGGCTGCCCCCATTTCCTCTGATTTTTAGTTACCTATGTTGGAAAGTATCCAGTTTGGGGAAGCAAAGTCCTTCCAAACTCACCGATCTGTTACTTAAAAATGATGAGAACATGCAGAAGCCGCTCTGGGTTGCAGGGCTGTGAGATTTAGAGAAAGAAGCATATCCCAAACTACAGGGCACTCTACCAGCAGCGTTTGACTGGAGATGTGGAGCTATTAATACTGTGTGTGTGTGTATGTGTGTGTGTGTGTGTGTGTGTGTGTGTGTGTATCTATGGCAAAGTAAGACCCTCGCCCTCTTTGACATAGATCAGTTCAGTTCAGTTGCTCAGTTGAGTCCAACTCACACACCAGGCTTCCCTGTCCTTCAACAGCTCCCGGAGCTTGCTCAAATTCATGTCCATTGAGTCGGTGATGCCATCCAACCATCTCATCCTCTGTCATCCCCTTCTCCCACTTTTGATCTTTCCCAGCATCTGGGGCTTTTCCAATGAGTCAGTTCTTCACATCAAATGGTCAAAGTATTGGAGTTTCAGCTTCAGCATCAGTCCTTCCAATGGATATTCAGGTCTGATTTCCTTTAGGATTGACTGGCTTATCTCCTTGCATTCCAAAGGACTCTCAAGAGTCTTCTCCAACACCACAGTTCAAAAGCATCACTTCATCGGTGCTCAGCTTTATTTATGGCCCAACTCTCACATCCATCCATGACTACTGGAAAAACCATGGCTTTGACTAGACACACCTTTGTTGGCAAAGTATGTCTCTGCTTTTTAATATGCTGTCTAGGCTGGTCATAGCTTTTCTTCCAAGGAGCAAGCATCTTTTAATTTCATTGCTGCAGTCACTATCTGCAGTGATTTTGGAGCCCAAGAAAATAAAGTCTCTCACTGTTTCCATTGTTTCCCCATCTATTTGCCATGAAGTGATGGGACCAGATGCCTTGATCTTAGTTTTCTGAATGTTGAGTTTTAAGCCAACTTTTTCACTCTCCTTTTTCACTTTCATCAAGAGGCTTTTTAGTTCCTCTTCACTTTCTGCCAGAAGGGCGGTGTTATCTGCATATCTGAGGTTATTGATATTTCTCCCTGCAATCTTGATTCCAGCTTGTGCTTCATCCATCCCAGCATTTCACATGATGTGCTCTGAATATAAGTTAAATAAGCAGGGTGACAGTATACAGCCTTGACGTACTCCTTTCCAATTTGAAACCAGTCTGTTGTTCCACATGCAGTTCTAACTGTTGCTTCTTGACCTACATACAGATTTCTCAAGAGGCAGGTCAGATGGTCTGGTATTCCCATCTCTTTCAGAATTTTCCACAGTTTATTGTGATCCACACAGTCAAAGGCTTTGGCATAGTCAATAAAGCAGAAGTAGATGTTTTTCTGGAATTCTTGCTTTTTCAATGATCCAATGGATGTTGACAATTTGATCTCTGGTTCCTCTGCCTTTTCTGAATCTATCTTGAACATCCAGAAGTTCACAGTTCACATACCTTGAAGCCTGGCTTGGAGAATTTTCCAGCATTACTTTGCTAGTGTGTGAGATGAGTGCAGTTGCATGGTAGTTTGAACATTCTTTGGCATTGCCTTTCTTTGGGATTGGAATGAAAACTGACCTTTTCCATTCCTGTGGCCACTGCTGAGTTTTCCAAACTTGCTGGCGTATTGAGTGCAGCACTTCAATGGCATCATCTTTTAGGATTTGAAATAGCTCAGCTGGAATTCCATCCCCTCCACTAGCTTTGTTCGTGGTGATGCTTCCTAAGGCCCGCTTGACTTCGCATTCCAGGATGTGTGGCTCTAGATGGGTGATCACACCATCATGGTTATCTGGGTCATGAAGATCTTTTTTGATATGATTCTTCCGTATGGTCTATGCAAGTGAAGCTATAAGGTCCCTTTTTCAGTCAGAGTGCTCCTACCAAAAGAAACAATGGAATTACCCCTCTAGTTGGCTCATTTAATTTACTTACTTTTGAGAATAGTCATAGATACCTTCGTCCTGTGCTTACCTCTCTGAATAGGATTTTTTTTAACATTTCTACCTTTTCCAGCTTTTTCTAGGCACATCTTCTATTTCTTTTCTTCTATATTCTGTTCAATGGTAGGAAATAATTTTGGAAATGAAAACCCCTCACAATTCATGGGAAGGAAGCAAAAGAGCAGTTTTAGCCATCACTCTTTCTGACAGAACACTAAAGAGACAGAGTTCCTTTATATATTTAGTCTATTAGGAACTATTAAATTCATTACACTTATTGCAAAGAATAATCCTGTTTAGGAAAAGCCTCCATGACAACTTAGTGTAGCCATTATTGTTCACCATGGATATTTGGGAGTTTCCCATTGGATACAACATTCCAGTCATAGGGAGCTGCAGAAATGGTGCTTAGTAGCTCACTCCTGTTTCACCCCTAGTACAGGCACTTACTGAAGAAGGACTGGCTGCAGAATGGGGTTAGGTTATAAACGAGGATAAGAGATGCAGGTTAGACGCTTCTCCACATCATCTTATCTCAGACATCATCTTAGCTTCTCCCATTGCTAGTGAAGCCCAGGTGATGAGATCAACTGTGTCTAGCCATGCAACCATGCACAGCACTCACCCTTCCATGAGGTTTGTGAGCCCAAGAAGTAGTCCTTCTTTTGCAGCCTCTGTGGGGCAGCGGTCTCTTTCCTTTCCTTCCAATTTAAGGGGAACCCTCTAAGAGAGCTTTCTTTGTGTCCTCCAGAAACAGTAAAACTAGTTGGGGGGGAATGGCTTGATAATTTATCTGTTTATAATCACTAAATAGTGAGAAGCCAAGGACTATTTCCTTTTTTAAAAAACTTAAAAAAAAATTGAGGTATAGTTTTGGCTCAGGGGTTAAAGCATCTGCCTGCAATGCAGGAGACCTGGGTTCGATCCCTGGGTCGGGAAGATCCCCTGGAGAAGGAAATGTCAACCCACTCCAGCATTCTTGCCTGGAGAATCCCATGGATGGAGGAGCCTGGTGGGCTACAGTCCACGGGGTCGCAAAGAGTCGGACACGACTGAGCAACTTCACTCACTCACTGATAGTTTATCTACAAAATTATATAAGTTTCAGGTGAACAACATAGCAATTCACAATTTTTAAAAGTTATATTCCATTTATAGTTATTATAAAGCATTGGCTATATTCCCTGTGCTATCCAGTATATCCTTGGAGCTTATTTTCTTTTATACACAGTAGTTTGTACCTTTTAATACCCTGTCCCTATCTTGCCTCTCCCCACTTCTCTCTTTCCACTGATAACCACTAATTTGTTCTTGATATCTGTGTCTTGTTTCTTTTTCTGTTATATTCACTGTAACAAAAGTTTGTTGTATTTATTCTTGGATTCCACATATGAGTAATATCATACAGTATTTTTCTTTGTCTGACTTATTTTACTAAACATAATACCATCCAGGTTCATCCATGTTGTTGCAAATGGCAAAATTTCAATCTATTTTCATGGCTGAACAGTATTCCATTGTGTGTTTTTCTGTGTGTGTGTCTTTGTGCAAGATACAGTGTACATATACTATATTGTCTTTGTCCATTCATCTGTTGATGAACACTGAAGTTGCTTCCATAATCTTGGCAGTTAGAAACAATGCTATTATGAACGTTGGGTGCATGTACCTTTTCAAATTAGTGTTTTCATTTTTTTTTTTCAGATATCACTGATGAATGTAATTGCTGGTTCATATGATAGCTCTCCCACATGGCAGGTGGATTCTTTACCAGCTGAGCCACAAGGGAAGCCCAAGAATACTGGACTGTATAGTCCATGGGGTCACAAAGAGTTGGACACGACTGAGCGACCTTCACTTTCACTTTTCAGTTTCATGGTAGCTCTAATTTAGTTTCTTGAGAAACCCCCATAGAGTTTTCCATGGTGGCTTCACCAGTTTATATCCCACCAACAGTATAGGAATGTTCCCTTTTCTCCAAACCCACTTCAGCATTTATTGCTTGTAGACTTCTTGATGATGGCCTCATTGCTCCGTGTTAAGTATTAGGTGACACCTCATTGTGGTTTTGCATTTCTCTGATGATTTTTAATGTTGAGCATCTTTTCATGTGCTTGTTGTCCATCTATGTCTTCTTTGGAACAATGTCTATTCAGGTCTTCTGTCCATTTTATCCATTCAATCAGGTTGTAGAAAGGCTGGAGACCAGAAGGGGCATGATTTTTGTAGAGCCTGACTTTGCTCTCTATTATTCCCAGTCCTGTAAGTGGTAGACACCTCATAAATGGTTTCTAGACTTCTTTCCCAAACTTTTCCTACCATTTGGAGAGGTCAGAGGATATAATGTCCTGGGGGCCTCTTTGGGTTGCCAGGATTTCTGGAGCGATGAAGATAACAATTGAGTTAGGATTTTACAGCAGAGCTTAGGGAAGATATTTTCAGGAAAGTGTTTTCACATATTTTCTAATTATGATGAATTTGTTAGAGAAATTCTAGTTCATTAGGTACTGTCAGTGATGTGATATATTTGATTTGTGACAAGCCAAAATCAGAATTTCTTACATTGATGCGTTTTGGAAATGGATAATGCAGAGTACTCACTATGGATGCACATAACATATCATCAGCCTGTAATTGTGTCCATCAGCAACAACTTATATGTGACGCCCTGTCAGTCCTGTTGATAAGGAAAACCACTTGGTGGAGATTTGGTCAGTTAGGTTTGAGTTGTTGGAATTTGTTGATTCTGTTCAACAGTAACAAGGAAAATAAGTGTTTTATTTAATTTATGTGGGAAAATTAAAACAAGTTCTGAGCCTAGAAAGAAGCTTCAGAAGGCTTTCAGTGAGGTACATTAACATTATGTTCTTGCATTCTGTTGAGATATGAAACAGTGCTCACACTGTGTGATTCATTTAGAACTCAATAGAAGAAAATTAAGCATCTTTTCTGAAAACACGTGTCCCTTTTTATATAATAAGGTAATCTATAATTATTTCCTTTTACATCAGCTGCAAATAACCCACTTATAATTAACCACAACATCTATATTAGCTTGATGTTCCATATATTTATGTTCTATTATTGCTCCTTTAGAAATTCTATTGAGAACTTAACAGTATTACTGTGAGTTTATGTTAAAACTGAGTATAACGTACTGTTTTTCTCTTTCCTTTTTTTAAGGAATGATATTGGTGATTGCTTCTGATAAAAGTATGATCTGAGAGTTACTTTGAAACCCATGAGTATTTGCCCTTGAAGAATCTCCGGTGGTTTTCCCTAGTTATGTCAGTGTAGACTATTAGACGTCAATTGCTGGGGAAGAGATTTGAACAGGAGTATAGAAGGATGCTAAGAAACATTTTAGGTTTTTAATCACAGGTGCCCTTACAGCCAAATCTGGTTATGAATAAGAAAGGAGGTTAATTTGAAGAGCTTTCTGGGAGGGAAGATACCAGCACATGTACTTTAAATATGTGATGAGAGTAATAGGTGAGGTGGTGAAGTCGCTCAGTTGTGTCCTACTCTTTGCGACCCCGTGGACTGTAACCTAGTAGGCTCCTCCGTCCATGGGATTCTCCAGGCAAGAATACTGGAGTGGATTGCCATTTCCTTCTCCAGGGGATCTTTCTGACCCAGGGCTCAAACCCGGGTCTCCCACATTGGAGGCAGACGCTTTAACCTCTGAGCCACCAGGGAAGCCCGATGAAAGTAATAGCCTTTTAAAAATAGTTTGAAGGGTCTTGAAACTTACCAAGTCCAAGAATTTCTTCTTACAATATGAACAACTCAAAGTATTGAGGGTTTAAATTACTTTCCCAGTATTACCCGGACAGTTTCAGTGCTGAGCCAGAACTGGAATGCATGGGACATGGTTTTTTGTTTGTTTGCTTATTTTTGTTTTCAAATATCACAAATTACTGACCCAGCATTTGGGAATTCTGATATCAGACAAACTTAAGGGTTAAAACAGCTTTATTAGCTTTAGTCACAATCACATTCTGATTAACACTGAGATGACCTGCATGAGAGCTGGAAAAATAAAAGGGGAAGCCAGTGTCTTTCATCAGGAATGTCTGCTGTTCTGCACCTATGTAATATTCAGTCATTGCTCTGTACATCCCATCAGGCCTTGCTAAGAAAGGCTGCATCCAACCAGCACAACTGCGAGTTACAAAGTCATGATAAAATGCAGGGTATTCCGTTATCTTTAGAGTCGTTCTATTTCAAAGACAGGTACCTTAGTCCTCGGTAAAAAGAAATTTGAGAAAATTATTTGGCACCATAAACCCAGAGCCTTCAAAACATCCATGTTTCCTGATCTGATAACCTCCCAATCTTTCCTAAGAAATAATGGCAAATTCAGAAGAAAATGACTTTATGTCAAAATCTCAATGCTATTATTTATGATACTGAAAAATCAACAAGAAATACAAGCAAATTACATAAAGTATTTATGAAATAACTAATTGGAAGGAGTATTAAGCATGTTTTTACAATATGAGAAAATATAAATATTTATTAAAAAAGCAAAGAATTAAAATCAGACAAAATATTAGGTGTTGTATCCTTGAGTAATAAGGATTAAGAAGTTAAATTTAAATCAAATAAATTTTTCTGTGTGTTCCAATTTGTCTCCATAGAATATGCTTATAGTTTATAATCAAGAATTAACTTACTGAAAACAGATGAAACAAAATGATAGAAGCTTTTAAAGACTACAGTGCAGAGTGCTATGGAAAAGGGGAAAAAAATGTATATAGTTATAAAGACACTATGCTTTCAATTTTAGGGAGCTGGGAGACCTAGCTCAAAGACATTTAAGCTCTGGATATGGCTGCTACTTGTGAATTCTGCTCTCGTTTTTAATTCATGGGTAAAATTAGATTTTTATTACTGTCAACTTCTCATTTTCTATTCTGCCACCTTTCCCCTTCTGTCATCTTCCTGCTTTCCTTCTGTTGCATTTCTCCTAGAATTTGGAAACAAACTCTTAAATGAATTTGGTTACAAACTCGAGGTATTTGGTTATTCCATTTTGAAAAGCTTAAACATGGTTCTAGGAAAACCATTTATTTTGATCAAAATGATAAATGTGAAATAAACCCTTCCTATTATATATTTTTAATCACATGATAAGTCTGTTAATTCTTCCTACTTGTACCCAATATAAAAGAAGCCTCAGGAAACCAAGTTCCTTTCCCAAGATTGCTTTCAGATAATTAGTTCTATTAGATTATTAATGTTTCAGAGGGGAGTCTTTAAGAATTGGCTTTTCTATGTGTTAAATTTTCTTTCTCAAAGCTTTTGGTAACATTTATTTTTTTTCCTCGTAGCTTTGCATGGATAGTACATCCATTTCCAAACACTTGGCATATGTTATAAATCAAATGTTGGTAAACTTTATCTTTGTGTGTTTGTGTGCTCAATCGTGTCCGACTCTTTGTGACTCCATAGATTCTAGGCCAACAGGCTCCTCTGTCCTTGGGATTTCCCAGGCAAGAGTACTGGAATGGGTTGCCATTTCCTTCTCCAGGGATCTTCCCGACCCATGAGGGTTCTTTTTGAACCCTTATCTCCTGCGGCTTCTGCATTGGCAGGTGGGTTCTTTACCACTGAGCTCCCAGGGAAACCCCACTAACATATAAGTGATAAAAATATAAAGCATAATGAATTAAAACAATGAAAGCCAAGTAGTGTCATTTAGTGAGAACTTGAGACCCTAAAATGTTGAAGCAACTTTTCACAGTATCAGGTTAGAAAGGTAGAGGCAGTAACATGCTTGAAACCCTCATTTTAAACTCTGAGTCACTGATCACACAATCATCTCACCATTTGAAAAGAATGACATGGGAAATATTACTGCTAAGAATTTATTATACCCTGTTCTTTATGAGAGAGTATATAAACAAAGCAAGCCATGATTTAAAACTTTGGCAAATGCCTAGATATATTATAAACTTCGTGATAAAATTGCAGTGCAGAATACCCATTAGACACATCTTTGGTGAACAAATGGTGTTCAATATGTTGTTCAGGGTAATTTTCTTTTTCCTAGAAAAGTTAGCATCACAAAAGAAGAGACATTTATCTCCTGAAAGGCATCTTTGTAACAAGTTTTGCTCAGTTACTAAGGAGACTTGCAATATGGTAGAATGGAATACTTGCTCAGTTTTCAACATGTGTTTCCCTCCATGTTAGAAAATTTTACAAAGTGTATTGAAACCAAAGATCCCTCATTTTGGTTATAGTGAAGTGTAGGACACTAAATAGCATATGGCCATCCTTGATGTGGTATCTTAGGTTGGATTCCTTAGAAACAAGTCTTGACACAGGGATTCTTGTTTTGGTGTTTTATTAAGTGTACTCAGGAGAAAGTGAAGGAAGCAGAGTAAGGTGTGGGGGTCGGGGTATGGGGGTTCTGTGGGAGGGGTGGGGAAGGGAGGTTATGGCAGCAAGAGTGTAGTTTTGGCCTGAGCTCACAAGGAGTTCTGGAACATGAATAGTGACACAGTAAATATCCCACCGAAACCAAGGGCCTCAGTGTTTTGTGTTTTTTTTTTTTTTCCTTTTTGAAACCCACATACATAAGTTATTGGCTAAAGTGAAGGTAGGCTCTGGCTTCCATATGGTAAAAGGTAATTTTGAGACCAGAGAAAGGAGCATCTGTGAGCCTTTAGTAGCCCAAACTACAGAATGAATATGGTAACTTGGTAAATGTAATCTGAGTAAGTCATCAAGAACGTCTACTAAAGTTGGCTTCTAAGAGCAAGAGGCTTCTAATCAGACATGTGAACACATGTGAACACATGTGAACCATGTGAACACAGAGTTGTGCGTAGTTATGTTTGAGTGCTGCCACCTCCTATTCTGTGTTCTCAGAGCTTATTTTGAGGCATTCCTGCTTTTAGAAGATCATTAATAAAACCACATTCTCCAAGTGGAGAACAAAATAATTCCATTTGAAGGATATATAATCAAATTATTTGATTTCATTCACTGTAATACTATCTTTCTCTAATCATGTCTAATCTCTTTTCAGTAATTCTTACTGTGCCACACCCATGTGCTTTAAATCATATTTGTTCATTTCCTTGTTTTTGGTCATCTATTTGGAGACAGTTGCTTTAGAAACTCTATTTTTATTCTGTGAGTTCACCCTAAAATGTTCTCTATGCTCTTGATATGCCTCATATTGTATTTTAATGTGAATGAAGATACACTTAGACTTGGGCACTTCTACCTTCTATTCTGTTTTTTAAGAGACTCCAATTGCACATAAAAGTTTTGAAAATTATTCCCTTTTATATATTTGAAGTCATCTAAATTTTTAACTCCATTTAACACTGCTTTTACATATTTTGGTTTATGACTTTTTAAAAAATTTGAGCTGCACAATAATCCCATGAGAAATAACAGATACCGTTATCTCTGTTGTACATGGATGTGCATTCTCAGTTGCTCAGTCATCTTTGACTCTTCACCACCCCCATGGACTGTAGCCTGCCAGACCACTCTATCCACAGGATTATCCAGGCAAAAATACTGGAGTGGGTTACCATTTCCTACCCCAGGAATCTTCCCAACCCAGAAATCAAACCCACATCTCTTGCATCTCCTGCATAGTCAGGTGGGTTCTTTACCACTGTACCACCTGAGAAGCCCACCATTTCTATTCAGTTCAGTTCAGTCGCTCAGTCGTGTCCGACTCTTTGTGACCCCGTGAACCACAACACACCAGGCCTCCCTGTCCATCACCAACTCCCGGAGTTCACCCAAACCCATGTCCATTGAGTCGGTGTTGCTATCCAACCATCTCATCCTCTTTCGTCCCCTTCTCCTCCTGCCTTCAGTCTTTCCCAGCATCAAATGAGTCAGCTGTTCGCATCAGGTGGCCCAAGTATTGGAGTTTCAGCTTCAACATCAGTCCGTCCAATGAACACTCAGGACTGATCTCCTTTAGGATGGGTGGGTTGGATCTCCTTGCAGTCTAAGGGACTCTCAAGAGTCTTCTCCAACACAATAGTTCAAAAGCATCAGTTCTTCTGTGCTCAGCTTTCTTTATAGTCCAGTTCTCACATCCATACATGACTACTGGAAAAACCATAGCCTTGACTAGACAGAACTTTGTTGGCAAAGTAATGTCTCTGCTTTTTAATATGCCATTTCCATTACCTGCTGGTAAAACCAAATTACAGAGAAATGAGTATATCCTTTAACTAAGAGATATTTATGGTTTCATATTTTAAGAGTCCAGGAGATTCTGCCTAGTGGTTGATGTGATGGCTCTTAAATCTCAGCCACAAGACAGGAGACTAATTAAGGCTAAACCAATTTACATTTTTTATAAGTCACAAAAATGCTTCAAGTTCTGAGTTTTTGTGATTAAAATAAGTTTAAAAAGAAAAGACTTTTTGTCTCATCTATATCACAGACGGATTTCATTGCTATAAGTCAGCATGAATAAATATATCTAAATAAAGCAAATTTAAAAGGATAATTCTTCTAGATGAAGATACGAGAAGCCATAAATGGATATATATCTGAACTCCATAGTCAGGGTGGTGCTAGGGGATGAGATTTAAGCAAATACCTCAGGTTGGAAGAAGTGAGAGTGGTGGGGAGAAAGAAAATTTTAGAAGGCCTGTGAAAAATATGTCCTGAGATTTTCACCAGATGCTGAACTTTAATGGAGAAGGCAATGGCACCCCACTCCAGTACTCTTACCTGGAAAATTCCATGAATGGAGGAGCCTGGTAGGCTGTAGTCCATGGGGTCGAGAAGAGTCGGACACGACTCAGTGACTTCCCTTTCACTTTTCAATTTCATGCATTGGAAAAGGATATGGCAACCCACTCCAGTGTTCTTGCCTGGAGAATCCCAGGGACAGGGGAACCTGGTGGGCTGCCGTCTATGTGGGATTGCAGAGTCGGACACGGCTGAAGTGACTTAGCAGCAGCAGCAGCTGAACTTTAAATATTTCATTGAGTTTGAATGGACATTTGGGAAGATTATATTTCTTTTAATTATCAAACATTAGAAGCTGATTGTGACGGAATTATAACCAACCTCCAGTTACTTAACTTACTTCCCCTGATCTTAGAATAAGGTATTTTTCTTGGTGCTTCAGTGAGGACCTGAAAACACAAAAATCCCAGTTAGAATTCAAGTTAGATAGCATCAAACTTGCATATTTAATTCAAAGATAATAAGCAAGCTTATACAGTCTATTTACATGATTTATCTCTTCATTTATTTAGATTTTCTTTTTTATTGGAGTATTTATAATATTGTGTTAGTTTCAGGTGTATAGCAAAGTGATTTGGTTATTCTTTTCAGCTTATATTCATTGCAGTTTATTAAGAGATACTGAATCTAATTCCCTGTGCTATATAGTAAATCCTTGTTGCTTATATAAGTATAGTAGTTTGTATTTGTTAATTCCATTTAATTGCCCCTCCCCTGCTCCCTCTTCTTTTGGTAATCATAAGTTTGTCATCTGTATATGAGAGTCTGTTTCTGTTTTGTGTATAGACTCATTTGTATTGTTTTTAGATTCCACATATATGTGGTATATATAGTATTTGTCCTTTCCTGTCTGCCTTACTTCATTGAGTATAATATTCTATAGGTCTGCCTTTTAACAGTTTAAAAATTAGGCCTTATAATTCATTAACTTTATTCTTCAGTACTTTATTTCTTTGATATTTAAAGTAAATAGTATCATTTCAAACATCGTATTTTCAACTATTTGCTGCTGGGTAATATAAATGAAATCAATTTGGGGGTTGCCAAAATTGATATATTTTCTTAATAACTTTTGCTAAGCTCTATTGAGTTAGCCAAAAAGTTCATTTGGGCACTTCCATAATACCTTATAGAAAAATGCAAACCAACTTTTTGGCCAACTCCATAAATTCTATTTATTTGTCTTTATTGAAGTATAGTTGATTTACAACATTGTGTTAATTTCTGCTATACAACAACTTGATTTGGTTATACATGTATATGTATTCTTTTTTAATATATTCTTTTCCATTATGGTTTATCATAGGATATTGAATATAGTTTACTCTGCTATACAGTAGGACCTTGTCATTTATCTGTTCTGTACATAAAAACATACATCTGCTAACCCCAGCCTTCTACTCCATCCTTCCCCAAACCCTCCCTCTTGGCAACCACCAGTCTGTTTAGGTCGGTGAGCATCGCATCCTTTTTGATATGGAAGACTGTAACATTTGGGATAATGACAGTTTTAAGTTTTATCTTTCCTTCTTCATGTATTTTATTCCTTTGTTTCTTTACTGCTTTTCAAATAATTCATGTGTTTATTTCTGTGGAGTCCCCTTTATTATATTTATTATTTACTTCAGTGTAGTACTTCTACCACCAAATCAATTAAAATGGTGACAGGAGTTGATGAGCAGGTTGTTGTTTTTTTTTTTTTTGGCTGTGCCACACAGCAATGTGGGATCTTTGTTCCCCAGTCAGGGATGAAAGCCTTAACCCCTGCAGATCATGTCTGTAACGATGAGTGAGAATATTTCAGAGGCAATTGCCTCTATATGCAATTCCATCTAGCAATTGATGTGAGGTGGGTAAATTTATAGATTTGCATCTGAAATAAAGGGAAGAATTAGGAAGAAGATAAGAGAGTACTATGAAGCAAGAGAGATGCTTATTTTTAATTAAAAGACTTGATAATAAAGAAACATTAGGGAATTCCCTCTTGGTCTAGTGGTTAGGACTCATCATGTTCACTGTGGTGGCATGGGTTCAGTCCCTGGTCAGGGAAGTAAGATCCCACAAGTTTCATGATGTGGCAAAAAAAAAAAAAAAAATAAGGATCATTAAGAAAAAGTTCCAGAGAGAAAGGGTTGAAGATATTAGAAATTGTCATATCTTTAGAGGATACCTTTATAAGGTCCTGGGCTTCCCTGACAGCTCAGTTGGTAAAGAATCCACCTGCAATGCAGGATACCCCAGTTCAGTTCCTGGGTTGGGAAAATCTGCTGGAGAAGGGATAAGCTACCCACTCCAGTATTCTTGGGCTTCCCTGGTGGCTCAGCTGGAAAACAATCTGCCTGCAATGTGGGAGACCTGGGTTCAATCCCTGGGTTGGGAAGATCCCCTGAAGAAGGGAAAGGCTACCCACTCCAATGTTCTGGCCTAGAGAATTCCATGAACTCTACAGTCCATGGGGTTGCAAAGAGCTGGACACAACTAAGCAACTTTCATTTTCAATTTATAAGGTCTTATGGCCCATCACTATGACTCCTCCTCTTTATACACCGTGATGACTTCTGTGATATGTCAGTTTAGCTAGACTACAGTCTGCAGTTATTTGATCACACACTAACCTACATGTTGCTATGGAAATTTGTGCAAATGAAATTAAAGTCCTTAAACAGCTAACTTTAGGTAGGGTGTTTTACCCTGAATACTATGAGTGGGCCTGACTAAATCAATTGGAAGGCCTTAAAAGTCAGACTGACATGTCTCCAAGGTATAGAAGAAATTTTAGCTGTGGACAACAGCTTCTGACCATGCCCATGAAGTTCTATCCTATTTAAAGTCTTATTTTTTGATTGCCTGTGGACAACAGCTTTAGCTTGTGCAGTGGGTTCTAGCCCAACCAGGATAGGATCTTCCTTTCCACACTGCCTGCAGAAGTGTGGCAGTTTTGGACTTGCTTAGCCAGATCTCACAATCACATAAGTCAGTTCCTTGTAGTATATACATATGTATACATAGTGTGTATATATATATATGTGTGTGTGTGTGTGTAATATATATGATGTACATATGTACATATATAATATGTATCACATCATATGTATGATGATGTACATCATACCAGTTCTGTTTCTCTGGTTGAACCTGACTGATGTTTACACCCTCAAGCTCCTTGGTCCCCTGTCTCTCTATCCTACTGTCATGGAAAAATGAAAACTGTAGTTGAATCCAGCACTCAATCAATTTTATCACTAAATATTAATAAATATGGAGTTTTAAAAGATATCTGAGGAGAAGGCTACATAACGGGTGAGAAATAGCAAATTAATAAAAAGATAAAGATATTTGGGACCTTCGTGCACTTTCCAAACAGAACCCAGCCATTAAGCTTCTTTATATTGGAGAACTTATTCACCTGAAGTCAGTATTGTATGGTTTAAAATTATATAGCCTTAAAATGTTTAGAATCAAAAATAAATAAATAAAAGCTTAAGATTCACTAAATTATCTTTCTAACAAAATAGGTCTTCCTACACAATGTAACCTCTACTTTTTATTCTCTCCCTCATCTTCAGAACAGTCTAGCTGTTGGGTTCTGAGAAAACCTTATCTAATAGCATGCTAAAGGCACTGTTTATAAGGTAAAGGAAAATAATATATCCAGAGTATCTGCATTTCTCTTTGATGAGTGGAAAGTTTAATCAGCCTTAATCAAGATGCTGTAATTATTTATGCTAATGTATGAATAACTGATAATGGGATTTACATAAAGCCAAACAAATGAATCTCCAAAGAGAGAATTTCAGAAATCAGCAAATAAGTCAATTCATGGACAGTGAATAATGTGTAAAAATTCTGTGGATTGTAGAATGGTGTTACACCAATGAAATAATTTTGAGTCTGGTGAAAGTGAAGGTAAATGTACAACTAAGTGAGACATCTGTATGCTAAGCCCCAGGCAGTCTCTTTTGACAGCCCTGAAAGTGAAAGTGAAGTTGCTCAGTCATGTCCGACTCTTTGCGATCCCATAGACATAGCCTACCAGGCTCCTCTGTCCATGGGATTTTCCAGGCAAGAGTACTGGAGTGGGTTACCATTTCCTTCTTCAGAGGATCTTCCCGACCCAGGGATTGAACCCGGGTCTCCTGCATTGTAGGCAGATGCTTTACCATCTGAGCCACCCAGGGAAGCCTTTCTCTTATTCTACCCTGATTAATAGTGTTGTTCTTCAGTCGCTCAATCGTGTTCAACTCTTTGCGACCCCATGGACTGGAGCATGCCAGGCTTCCCTGTCCTTCACCATCTCCTAGAGTTTTCTCAAACTCATGTCCATTGAGTAGGTGATGCGGTCCAACCATCTAATCCTTTGCCATACTCTTCTACTCCTGCCCTCAATCCTACCCAGCATTAAAGTCTTTTCCAATGAGTCAGCTCCTCACATCAGGTGGCCAAAATATTGGAGCTTCAGCTTCAGCATTAGTCCTTCCACTGAATATTCAGGGTTGATTTCCTTTAGGATTGACTGGTTTGAACTCCTTCTCCAGCACCACAGTTTGAAAAGCATCAATTCTTCAGCACTCAGCCTTGAATGGCTCTTTCTCATTGGAAGCGGGTTGTATTAACAACGGGATGCAGTGCTCCTGAGATCCTAAAGGAACTGTATTTGACAACTCTTACCTTGCTCTTCATTCAGTGTCTGAAATTGTCGTTCTTTAATAATGGTGCTTTAACCTTATTACCATTGGCCCTAGCCTGTATCCTAACTCCGAAAGCGTAGAAACCCAGGAACTCTAAAATTACTTGCCACGAAATAATGCACTTAAAGCAAGGTTAGCCTATTGTGAATTAATTATTATTTAAAGATTATAAAAAATTGAGGCAACCAACTAGCCCATAAACAGCCCAATTGTGAGTCAGTATAAATATGATTAAAGTCATTCTGGTCCTTCAACTCCAGATGTGTTCCGTTTAAGCCAATTGTTGCTTTATCTGTTTCATTTTCCCTCTCTTTGTGAATTAAAAACATGCCAGAGTAGGCTGAGTAATTAGCATTTGCTATTTTAAGGATGATATTAAAATGTATAAATCTTGAATAAAATATTCATTTGTCCTTTGTAAAATTTTGTTTAAAGAGATTTTCTTCCAATAGAGAGTGTTCTTGGCATTTTCAAACATTAAAAACCAATTCAAAAATATTTACATGTTCTGAAGGAAATATATCCCCCAAATATGGACATCTCATTACCTCTGGTTTTGCCAGTATCATGGGAAACTCAGTGGTTATTGACTTGAGATAGAAAGAAGATTTTTTTGCTGTGTGGCTCCCTAGAGCATTTTGCCTAGAGGAGCAGTACTGACAAGCTGGGAGAGAGGATCATATCCTACTCAGTCAGGCTCCTCTGTCCATGGAATTCTCCAGGCAAGACTACTGGAGTGGGTTTCCATTCTCTTCTTCAGGGTATCTTCCCGACCCAGGGATCAAACCCAGGTCTCCTGCACTGCAGACAGATTCTTTACCATCTGAGCTGCCATGGAAGCCTGGATTCTAATCCTTATTCTGTCTGGGGAGGAATATTAATCAGGTACCTTACCTTGGTTTCAGTTTTTTCTTCTACATGATGATGAGTTTTGAGAAATTAAGCTGTGAAATTCTTTCCAGCGCTAACATTTTATGAGGAATTCTGAACATTGAGATGGATGTATTTTTCAGTGTATTTCAGGCTACTGATCTTTCATAAAGAAAATGACTGTGCCAACATCTGTTATTGTACTCAAAGAGTGAACAAATGAAACTTATAAGGTTGTCTCTCCGTATTCAAATGTAACTAATTCACTGGATGTTCAAATCTCCTTTCTAGTTGCTAAAACACTACTCATTGCCTTTTTTTCGTTTCAAAGTAAATTGACTTCTTTAATGTTCTTTCTTCAAGATTAAAAAAAAATGTAGTGTAACTATATTTTAAAATAGATCAAATAGATCACATTGCACTGATGAGAGAAGCTCAACTTTTAAAAAAGATAACAGCTTATTAATACTATCATCCAAATATGGTATTACTTGAATCAAACAGGAAGCCAAGAATTAGTAGTTTTTTTAGTTCATCTCAAATAAAAATGCTCTGAAAGCAAGAGGCAGCATCAAGCTTCAGTTCCAACTTGTAAAGAGCTTGAAAATTGTTACTCTCACCCTTAGAACAAGGGGAAAACTGACAAACTGAAAATAAATGACTTTCCTCAGATTCATCAAAAAATTAAAGTCAGGACAAAACACCACCCTGAAATCTGGAAAGACAGGCAAATACAGAGACTCTCATTTGAAATGGAGAAACACAGCCAAGTTTCAGCCTATGTGGATCAGATATTTCTGGAGCCATCAACTGGTAGGAAAGCTTAAACAGTCATTTTGACAAATTGCTGGAGGGTGAATGCAGATGAGATTCAGAGTGAAAACTCTGGAGTACCTAATCTTAATGTAGATCCGACATTTTTATAAATATGCTTCCAGGAGCACTATCAAGTTCTCACGATAAAGAGTAAAGAAAAGTCTCCTGGTGTTTCTGATAGAGGGAGGAGAACAATATACCTTCTTGAAATATGTACAGAGCATTCTCCATAGCAGAGGTATACTCTCCAAGGGAAAGGACTTGACCAGATCCTTATCTGACCTGAGGAAAGAATAATTATCCAACCCTTACACTCAGGAACCTTCTGTCTCATCTAAGGGAAGTGAAAAAAGCTGAGACGTGCTCATGATGGTTACAGCCAAAGAATACAGACCCACTAAAAGACATATTTAATGTAAGAGTGTAGAATTCTTATGTTCCCAATACCTCAGCAGGGATCGAGTAAGATAACAGAGCATTTCAGCTGAAAGAGCTAAAGACACATTCTATTTAAGGAGTTGTTGCTGCTGCTGCTGCTGCTGCTAAGTCGCTTCAGTCATGTCCGACTCTGTGCGACCCCATAGACGGCAGCCCACCAGGCTCCCCCGTCCCTGGGATTCTCCAGGCAAGAACACTGGAGTGGGTTGCCATTTCCTTCTCCAATGCATGAAAGTGAAAAATAAAAGTGAAGTCACTCAGTCGTGTCCGACTCTTAGCGACCCCACAGACTGCAGCCCACCAGGCTCCTCCGTCCATGGGAGTTTCCAGGCAAGAGGACTGGAGTGGGGTGCCATTGCCTTCTCCATTAAGGAGTTGTTAGGGAAACCCAGAGACAACAGGGGAGAGAAAAACAAGGACACTACAGGAAATGGAAGCTTCTGGAACTAACAAATACAACCAACTCCTAGCCAGATTAACATACAACCTGTTTACCTCACTCCCTATTACCCGATACACTGAAAGGAAAAAACTCATTTCCTCTAATGTCAATACTTTTGACCACTAAATGTGAGTGTCTTTTACCACATCAATCAAGTCTTAAACAGCAGCCATGTGTACAATTCGTTTTGGTTCTAACACTGCCTACCTGGAGTTAGCACCATATTCCACAAGTTACGGGCTCATTTCCTCAAGACTGCCCCTCTTCAGATGCCAATCACACGCCCCAGGTACCTGTACTTCTGACTGACATTATAAGTCAGGATTCCACTGACCATCCTCTTGGGTTTGATAAAATGCTAGAATGGCTCAGAGAACTCAGGGCAACCTGTTTACTATTTTATTATAAAAATGATGCAACTCAGGAACATCCAGTTGGAAGAGGTGCATAGGGCAAGGTATAGAGGAAGGGGCACAGAGCTTCCATGCCTCCTCTGGACATGCCAGTGTGTCAGCTTGTTCACTATCCCAGAAAACTCTCAGAACCTCACAGACCAGAGATTTTTATGGAGACTTCATCACGTAGGCATGATCATGTAGGTTATTAACTTGGATTCCAGGCTGAAAATTCCAAGTTTGTTATCATGGCTTGGTCTTTCTGATGACCAGCTCCCAACCTGAAGCTATCTAAGAGCCCACAAAGAATTTCCTCATTAGAATAATATACTCCTTTCACTCAGAAAATTCCAAGGAATTTAGAAACTGGAGTCAAGAACAAAATATTAAACAAAAGATGCTACTGACACCTTTATTGCTAGGACATTATGAAGGTTTTTGGAGCTCTGGGAAGGAGCCAGGATGAAGACCAAAATATGCATTTCTTGTAAATCACAATATCATAATCATGTTCAACTTTCCAAAAAAATGCTTGAAAGATAAGAAAAAATAGTCTACAGAGATAAAGCAAGCATCAGAACCAGACTCATATTACTCAGATTCTGCAGTTACCATAGAGAAAACTATAAGTCACCATGATTGATATAGAAAACTACAATCACTATGATAATATGTTTAAGAACTGCAATAGAAAAAGTACACAACATATAAGAATATATGGTAATGTAATAGAGAGATGGAATCTCTAGGAACGAATCACAAGGAAAAGCTGGAAATCAAAAACAGTAAGAGAAATTAAAAATGCTTCAATGGGCTCATCAGTAGACTGGTCATCATCAAGGCAAGAGTCAGAGTTAAAGCCATGTCAATAGAAAATTCCCAAACTAAAATGCACATAAAAATAAATATACAAGAATCACCACCACAGATAAAAATCACCAGACCAAAATATGTAAGAATTATGGAACAGCATATTCAAAAGCAGAGACATTACTTTGCCAATTAAGGTCCGTCTAGTCAAGGCTATGGTTTTTCCTGTGGTCATGTATGGATGTGAGAGTTGGACTGTGAAGAAGGCTGAGCGCCGAAGAATTGATGCTTTTGAACTGTGGTGTTGGAGAAGACTCTTGAGAGTCCCTTGGACTGCAAGGGGATCCAACTAGTCCATTCTGAAGGAGATCAGCCCTGAGATTTCTTTGGAAGGAATGATGCTAAAGCTGAAACTCCAGTACTTTGGCCACCTCATGCAAAGAGTTGACTCACTGGAAAAGACTTTGATGCTGGGAGGGATTGAGGGCGGGAGGAGAAGGGGACGACCGAGGATGAGATGGCTGGATGGCATCACGGACTTGATGGATGTGAGTCTGAGTGAACTCTGGGAGTTGGTGATGGACAGGGAGGCCTGGCGTACTGCGATTCATGGGGTCACAAAAAGTCAGACACGACTGAGTGACTGAACTGAGCAAAGGTATAATACATGCAGAATATAATTGAAATACCAAAAGGAGAAGAAAATAGAGAAGATATATTTGAAATAATAATGTCCATGAATTTCCCAAAAGTAATGACAGACACCAAACCATAGATCCAGGAAGCTCAGAGAACAGCAGGCAGGAAAAAATATGAAAAATCTATATATAGATTTGGCAGAAAATCAAAAGGAAGAATCATAGAATGTGGTTCATTCAGTTCTCAGAAAGTGAAAGTGAAGTCGCTCAGTCGTGTCTGACTCTTCGCAACCCCATGGACTGCAGCCTACCAGGCTCCTCCACCCATGGGATTTTCCGGCAAGAGTACTGGAGTGGGGTGCCATTTACAGAAGAGTTTGGTAAATCTGATGAGGAGTCCATGAGTCAAATTACCTGTCAGGGGAGTCTCACGTCTTCCAGGATCAGGGCTGTCACAATCTGGCTGAGAGCAACCCCATGAAATGAGTGGATTCCTTATGAACACAGTGATGAATCTCGGGACACAGAAGCTGGGGTGATGAGCCAGTTATTCTCCCTGCAGCTGGAGACCTGAGAGACCCCCACTTTAATGGCTGCCACACTGTGCCATGACTAAGATGTTCAATTCACTAAGAACATACAAAATTTCTAAAAACGTATATAAATTACTCCTCATAACATATAAAGGAAAAGAATCATTGAGCTAGAGAAAGGTATCTCTACCATGTAGATTTCACCATGTTTTTAATTATTAATAGGTGAAGTACGCTCTTAGAAATCACATAATACACATATATACCCAACAATTAGAGCAACATACTCTTCTGAATTGTACATGTACCATTTATAGAAATTAGTTAATGGTAGTTCATAAATCAATCTGAAGTAGGTTTTTAAAAACATATCTCTCAGGTTAAAAAAAATGTCACAAAAATCACATTCTCTGACAGCAATGCAATTAAATTAGAAGTCGATAACTAAAAAGCAAAACTTAAAATTGACAAATAATTGGAATTTGAAAACTTCTGAATAATTCATGGGACAAAGAAGACAGTAGAAAGGAAATTAAGGTGTGGAGAGGACAAGAAGCTCTGTCATCATGGAGTATACAGCTTCTCTTCAAACTCAGATAATTCAGATCCTCTCTCTGTTATGCTTGCCTCTTAACAGGTCCCAAGGCCCTGTTCTTCAGAGTCTTCACTTGCATGTAGAGCAGGGATGCAGGTATGTGGACAGGTACTGCTTTCCTGGGGGCTTCCCAGGAGGCACTAGTGGTAAAGAACCCACTTGCCAATGCAAGAGATATAAGAGATGCTGTTTCAGTCCCTGGGTCAGGAAGATCCCCTGGAGGAGAACATGGTAATCCACTCCACGATTCTTTCCTGGAGAATCCTATGAACAGAGGAGCCTGGTGGTCTGCAGTCTATAGGGTCACAAAAAGTCAGACATGACTGAAGCACCTTAGCCTGAATGCCTGGTCTGCTTTCCTGAGCAGATCATATTGAACCTTGGTGTAGTAGGTAAATCATCAATCTTAGGGTTCAAATCCTGTGAAGAAGGCTGAGCGCCAAAGAACTGACACTTTTGAACTGTGGTGTTGGAGAAGACACTTGAGAGTCCCTTGGACTGCAAGGAGATCCAACCAGTCCATTGTAAAGGAGATCAGCCCTGGGATTTCTTTGGAAGGAATGACGCTAAAGCTGAAACTCCAGTACTTTGGCCACCTCATGCGAAGAGTTGACTCATTGGAAAAGACTCTGATGCTGGGAGGGATTAGGGGCAGGAGGAGAAGGGGATGACAGAGGATGAGATGGCTGGATGGCATCACTGACTCAATGGACATGAATCTGAGTGAACTCCAGGAGATGGTGATGGACAGGGAGGCCTGGCGTGCTGTGATTCATGGGGTCGCAAAGAGTCGGACACGACTGAGCAACTGAACTGAACTGAACTGAAATCCCTACACTTGGTTTAATCCCATCACCACCCTCCAAGTTCTTTGAACAAAGATAGGTGACTCAAAGTCACCAAGTCTCAAGTTCCTCATTTGTAAATGGAGTCAGTCAATTGAGTCGCTCGGGACCCCATGGACTGCAGCACCACAGGCCTCCGTGTCCATCACCAACTCCCAGAGCTTGCCCAAATTCATATCCATCAACTCAGTAATACCATCCAACCATCTCATCTTCTGTCATCCCCTTCTCCTCCCACCTTCAATCTTTCCCAGCATCAGAGACTTTTCCAATGACTCAGTTTTTCGCATTAGGTGACCAAAGTATTGGAGTATCAGCTTCAGGATCAGTCCTTCCAAGGAATTTTCAGGTCTGATTTCCTTCAGGATTGACTGGTTTGATCTCCTTGCAGTCCAAGGGACTCTCAAGAGTCCCTCTCTACAACACCACAGTTCAAAGGCATCAATTCTTCAGTTATCAGCTTTCTTTATGGTCTAACTCTCACATCCGTCCATGACTACTGGAAAAACCTTGGCTTTGACTAGATGGACCTTTGTCAGCAAAGTAATGTCTCTGCTTTTTAATAATATGCTGTCTAGGTTGGTCATAGCTTTTCTTCCAAGGAGCATGTGTCTTTAATTTCATGGCTGAAGTCACCATTTGCAGTGATTTTGGAGCCGAAGAAAATAAAGTCTCTCACTGTTTCCACTGTTTCCTCATCTCTTTGGCATGAAGTAATGGGACCAGATGCCATGATCTTAGTTTTTTGAATGTTGAGTTCTAAGCCAGCTTTTTCACTCTCCCCTTTCACTTTCATCAAGAGGCTCTTCAGTTTCTCTTCACTTTCTGCCATAAAAGAGTGGTGTCATCTACATATCTGAGGTTATTGATATTTTTCCCAGCAATCTTGATTCTAGCTTGTACTTCATCCAGCCCGATGTTTCGCATGATGTATACTTTGCATATAAGTTAAATAAGCAGGGTGACAGTATACAGCTTGGACATACTCCTTTCCCAATTTGGAACCAGTCCATTGTTCCATGTCATGTTCTAACTGTTGCTTCTTGACCTGCATACAGATTTCTCAGGAGGCAAGTCAGGTGGTCTGGTATTCCCATCTCTTTCAGAATTTTCCACAGTTTGTTGTGATCCACACAGTCAAAGGCTTTGTCACAATCAATAAAGCAGAAGGAGATGTTTTTCTGGAACTCTCTTGCTTTTTCTATGATCCAATGGATGTTGGCAATTCGGTTCCTCTGCCTTTTCTAAAACCAGCTTGAACCTCTGGAAGTTCTCGGTTCCCATACTGTTGAAACCTAGCTTGGAGAATTTTGAGCGTTACTTTGCTAGCATGTGACATGAGTATGTAATGTAAATGTAATAAATATGGAAATGGAAATGAAATAATAACAGCTGTATTGTTGAGTTACTGTGAGACTAAAAGTAGAGAGAGACCTTATGACACAAGTGATATTAAGTACATGCTTTACATGAATGGCTTTCTTTCCCTCTCTATGAATTCTTAATATTTGGCTGTCCAGCCTTGTTGGATCCTTATTGGTGTATTCAGTTCAACCTTGTACTGCAGGTTCATCTCAAGTTTAAAAAGCGTTGGGATTAGCTTAGTGACACAGCCAACATTTTTGTCCCTATTTTTCCCAGTTCTCACTTAGCTGGGGAAAAAGGTCTAAGCCTAATCATCTCTATCATCAAAAGATGTGCCTCTGAACACTGTAGAAACTTGAAACATGAATACTGAATAGATGGATGAACAAATGGGTTCTAAAAGTCTATTTGTAAGTGGAAGCTGCTAGTAGATGTTATTAAGACTTTCCTCTCCACCTGACTGAAATTCAATTTTGAAGGTTCATACTCTTTGATCAAAACCCTCTTAAGTTCTTTCACACTTGGATAGGATAGGCAAATAGAATAAATTGAGTAGTCTTCAAAGAGGATATTCATTTTTCATGAACAGGTTGCTTGATATCTGCTTTCAAAAGGGCCTGAAGTTAGTAAAAATGCAATGAACTCTTCTCAGCAACACTACCTTACACAAAATCCTTTCCATTTGATTCTGTTAGAGTCTACTTTGTGCCAAGATTCTTAAGTACTTTGGTTTAGATCAGTGTTTCTCAGCCTTGACACTGCTGACGTTTGGGGCCTGGTATCTCTTTGCTGGACTGTCCTTTGCATAGTAGGATGTTAAGCAACATCTGTGTCCTCTTCCCACTAGATGCCAGAAGCAACCAGCCCCTTCACCCTATTTCAGCCTCCAAGAATGTCTCCAGACAGCCCAAATATTCCATGAAAGAAAGAAAATGACTCAGTGGAAAAGCACTCATTTAGAATGACTCTTGCCACGATACAGATAAGCCTTCTGCAAAAGTTGAGAAATTAGGGATGGGCATCAGCTCTGGAATCAGGTCTTTGTTGAAGTTTATTGTTGTTTTATTATCTTAATTCTTTCAGACAACTCCTGAGGATACTTAATTTTAAACAAAAGACTGAAGATTATACTGGTAGAGCATATGTGTATCACATAGAAATAAAGGTAGATATGTCATAATTTATATGTTTGAGTTCTGTATTGATGAGTTGTTATTCCATCATTTTCAACATCAAAATGGTCTTTTAAAATTTCCCACTTTATTTTTCCAAAACTACTTTTATGCAAAATTATTCAAAACATCAATAATCCACACAGTTGCAGCATTTTGCCTTAGTTTTATCTTATCTGAAAATAGTATCATGACATAAAACTATTTTTATGTGTTTGTTGACATGTGTTTTACTTGGCTTGGACAAAAAGTTTGTTTGGTGTTTTCCATAAGATGGCTTTAATTGCCTTTTTTGTTGTTCAGTTGCTCAGTCATGACCAACTCTTTGTGACCCCGTGAACTGCAGCATGCTAGGCTTCCCGGTCCTTCACCATCTCCTGGAGCTTACTCAAACTCATGTCCATTGAGTTGGTGATGCCATCCAACTTTCTCATCTTCTGTCATCCCTTTCTCCTCCTGCCTTCAATCTTACCCAGCATCAGTGTCTTTTCTAATGAGTCGGCTCTTCACATCAGGTAGACAAATATTGGAGCTTCAGCTTCACCATCAATCCTCCCAATGAGTATTCAGCACTGATTTCATTTAGGATTGACTGGTTGGATCTCCTTTAGTCCAGTGGACTCTCAAGAGTCTCCTCCAACACCACAGTTCAAAAGCATCAAGCCTTCTTTATGGTCCAGCGCTCACATCCAGCTCTCACATGACTACTGGAAAAACCATAGCTTTAACTATACAGGCCTATGTTGGCAAAGTAATGTCTGCTTTTTAATATGCTGTCTAGGTTGCTCATAGCTTTTCTTCCAAGGAGGAAGCATCTTTTAATTTCATGGCTGCAGTCACCATCTGCAGTGATTTTGGAGCCCAAGAAAATAAAGTCTCTCACTGCTTCCATTGTTTCCCCATATATTTGCTATAAAGTAATGGGACCAGATGCCATGATCTTAGTTTTCTGAATGTTGAATTTTAAGTGAGATTTCTCACTCTCCTCTTTCACTTTCATCAAGAGGCTCTTTAGTTCCTCTTCACTTTCTGCCATAAGGGTGGTGTCATCTGCATATCTGAGGTTATTGATATTTCTTTGAGAAATCTTGATTCCAGCTTGTGCTTTATCCAGCCCAGCATTTCGCATGATGTACTCTGCATAGGAGTTAAATAAGCAGGGTGACAGTATACAGCCTTGACGTACTCCTTTCCCAATTTTAAACCAGTCCATTGTTCCATGTCCAGTTCTAATTGTTGCTTTTTGACCTACATACAGGTTTCGCAAGAGACAGGTAAGGTGATTTGGCATTCCCATCTTTTGAAGAATTTTCCAGTTTATTGTGACCCACACAGTCAAAGACTTTAGTGTAGTCAGATAAGCAGAAGTAGGTGTTTCTCTGGAATTCTCTTGCTTTTTCTATGCTCCAGCATGTTGCCAATTTGATCTCTGGTTCTTATGCTTTTTCTAAATCCAACTTGAACATCTGGAAGTTCTCGGTTCATGTACTGTTGAAGCCTCGGTTCAGTTCAGTCGCTTAGTCGTGTCCAACTCTTTGCGACCCCATGAATCACAGCACGCCAGGCCTCCCTGTCCATCACCAACTCCCGGAGTTCACTCAGACTCACGTCCATCGAGTCCGTGATGCCATCCAGCCATCTCATCCTCGGTCGTCCCCTTCTCCTCCTGCCCCCAATCCCTCCCAGCATCAAAGTCTTTTCCAGTGAGTCAACTCTTCGCATGAGGTGGCCAAAGTACTGGAGTTTCAGCTTTAGCATCATTCCTTCCAAAGAAATCCCAGGGCTGATCTCCTTCAGAATGGACTGGTTGGATCCCCTTGCAGTCCAAGGGACTCTCAAGCGTCTTCTCCAACACCACAGTTCAAAAACATAAATTCTTCAGCGCTCAGCCTTCTTCACAGTCCAACTCTCACATCCATACATGACCACTGGGAAAACCACAGCCTTGACTAGATGGACCTTAGTTGGCAAAGTAATGTCTCTGCTTTTGAATATGCTATCTAGGTTGGTCAGAACTTTCCTTCCAAGGAATAAGCGTCTTTTAATTTCATGGCTGCAGTCACCTTCTGCAGTGATTTTGGAGCCGAAAAAAATAAAGTCTGACACTGTTTCCACTGTTTCACCATCTATTTCCCATGAAGTGATGGGACTAGATACCATGATCTTCGTTTTCCGAATGTTGAGCTTTAAGCCAACTTTTTCACTCTCCTCTTTCACTTTCATCAAGAGACTTTTTAGTTCCTCTTCACTTTCTGCCATAAGGGTGGTGTCATCTGCAAATCTGAGGTTATTGATATTTCTCCCAGCAATCTTTATTCCAGCTTGTGCTTCTTCCAGTCCAGTGTTCCTCATGATGTACTCTGCATAGAAGTTAAATAAGCAGGGTGACAATATACAGCCTTGTTGTACTCCTTTTCCTATTTGGAACCAGTCAGTTGTTCCATGTCCAGTTCTAACTGTCGCTTCCTGACCTGCATACAGATTTCTCAAGAGGCAGGTCAAGTAGTCTGGTATTCCCATCTCTCTCAGAATTTTCCACGGTTTGTTGTGATCCACACAGTCAAAGGCTTTGGCATAGTCAATAAAGCAGAAAGAGATGTTTTTCTGGAACTCTCTTGCTCTTTCCATGATCCAACGGATGTTGGAAATTTGATCTCTGGTTCTTCTGCCTTTTCTAAAACTAGCTTGAACATCAGGAAGTTCAAGGTTCATGTATTGCTGAAGCCTGGCTTGGAGAATTTTGAGCATTACTTTACTAGCATGTGAGATGAGTGCAATTGTGCGGTAGTTTGAGCATTCTTTGGCATTGCCTTTCTTTGGAATTGGAATGAAAACTGACCTTTTCCAATCCTGTGGCCACTGCTGAGTTTTCCAAATTCATTGGCTTATTGAGTGCAGCACTTTCACAGCATCATCTTTCAGGATTTGAAACAGCTCAACTGGAATTCCATCGCCTCCACTAGCTTTGTTTGTAGTGATGCTTTCTAAGGACCACTTGACTTCACATTCCATGATGTCTGGCTCTAGATGTGTGATCATACCATCGTGATTATCCGGGTTGTGAAGATCTTTTTTGTACAGTTCTTCTGTGTATTCTTTACCTCTTCTGCTTCTCTTCTTTTCTTCTCTTCTGCTTCTGTGAGGTCCATACCATTTCTGTCCTTTTTTGAGCCCATCTTTGCATGAAATGTTCCCTTGGTATCTCTAATTTTCTTGAAGAGATCTCTAGTCTTTCCTATTCTGTTCTTTTCCTCTATTTCCTTGCATTGATTGCTGAGGGAGACTTTCTTATCTCTCCTTGCTATTCTTTGGAACTCTGCATTCAGATGCTTATATCTTTCCTTTTCTCCTTGGCTTTTGACTTCTCTTCTTTTTACAGCTATTTGTAAGGCCTCCCGAGACAGCCATTTTGCTTTTTTGCATTTCTTTTCCATGGGGATGGTCTTGATCCTTATCTCCTGTACAGTGTCACGAACCTCAGTCCATAGTTCATCAGGCACTCTATGTATCAGATCTAGGCCCTTAAATCTATTTCTCACTTCCACTTTGTAATCATAAGGGATTTGATTTAAGTCATACCTGAATGGTCTAGTGGTTTTCCCTACTTTCTTCAATCTGAGTCTGAATTTGGTAATAAGGAGTTCATGATCTGAACCACAGTCAGCTCCCGGTCTTGTTTTTGTTGACTGTATAGAGCTTCTCCATCTTTGGCTGCAAAGAATATAATCGATCTGATTTCGGTGTTGGCCATCTGGTGATGTCATTGTGTAGAGTCTTCTCTTGTGTTGTTGGAAGAGGGTGTTTGCTATGACCAGTGCATTTTCTTGGCAAAACTCTATTAGTCTTTGCCCTGCTCTATTCCGCATTCCAAGGCCAAATTTGCCTGTTACTCCAGGTGTTTCTTGACTTCCTACTTTTGCATTCCAGTCCCCTATAATGAAAAGGACATCTTTTTTGGGTGTTAGTTCTAAAAGGTCTTGTAGGTCTTCATAGAACCGTTCAATTTCAGCTTCTTCAGCGTAACTGGTTGGCGCATAGACTTGGGTTACGTGATATGAATGGTTTGCCTTGGAGATTAACAGAGATCATTCTGTTGTTTTTGAGATTGCATCCAACTATTGCATTCGGACTCTTTTGTTGACCATGATGGGTATTCCATTTCTTCTGAGGGATTCCTGCCAGCAGTAGTAGATATAATGGTCATCTGAGCTTGGATAATTTTGAGCATTACTTTGCTGGTGTGTGAAATGAGTGCAATTGTGTGGTAGTTAGCATTTTTTGTCTTTGCCCTTTTTTGAAATTGTGATGAAAAGTGACCTTTTCCAGTCCTGTGGCCACTGCTGAATTTTCCAAATTTGCTGGTATATTGTGTACAGCACTTTAACAGCATCATCTTTTAGGACTTGAAATAATTCAGTGGAATTCCATCACCTCCACTGGCTTCATTCATAGTGATGCTTTCTAAGGCCCACTTGACCTCACACTCCAGGATGTCTGACTCCATGAGTGATCACACCATCGTGGTTACCTGGGTCATTAAGATCTTTTTTGTATAGTCCTTCTGTATATTGTTGCCACCTCTTCACTTTAAACAATTTTTTTAGATTATATTGTAACAGCTGTCATATCAGCATGCATTTTTTTTAAAAAGCTTATTAAAATTAGTGAATTTTGTATAATCATTTTAATATCAAAGATGGAAGGGAGAAAAGCAACAGTTTGGCATATTATGCATTACAATTTCAAGAAAGGTAAAAAACAGAACTGAAATGCAAAAAATACTTATGAAATGTATAGAGAAGGTGTTTTGACTGATCAAATGTGTCAAAAGTGGTTTGTGGAATTTCCTGCTGGAGATTTTTTGCTGGATGTTATTCCATGGTCAGATGGACCAGTTGAAATTAATAGTGATTAAATCCCACAGACATTAAATGACAATCATCAAAGTTATACCATGTGGGAGATAACCTACATATTCAAAATATCTAAATTAAGTGTTGAAAATCTTTTGCACTAGCTTGGTTATGTTAATAGCTTTGATGTTTGTGTTCCACATAAGTTAAGCAAATAAAAAAACCTTCTTGATTGTATTTCCGCATGCAATCCTCTACCAAAGCAAAACAAAAATACTCTGTTTTTAAAACAAATTGTGACTAGTGCTGAAAAGTGGATACTGTACAATAATGTGGAATGGAAGAGATCATAGCACAAGAGAAATGAACCACCAACAAACATATCAAAGGCCCACCTTCATCTGAAGAAGGTGATGTTGTATATATGGTGGAATTAGAAGGTAGTCCTCCCTTATGACTCTTCCAGAAAATCAAACTATTGATTCCAATGAGTACTGCTCCCAATTAGACCAACTAAATGCAGCACTCAACAAAAAGCATCTGAAATTAGCAGAAAATGCATAATTTTCCATTGGGGTCCTTTAATGGACCAGAATCTGGTGGTCCGGAGTTGACGATAAGAAAGTGAAAGAAGGAAAGAGGCTAATATTCCCTGGGTTATGCAGCCAGCCTTCGTACTCCAGGGAATCAGCCAGAAATAGAGAGAGAGAGAGAAGGAAGGACACGGGGACCTAAGTCTGGAGGAACAAGAGTGCTTTATTGAATTCTGTGTGAGTATATATACCATATTACAAGGTAGCTTCTTCAGATAAAGATCAAAAGACCAGGCTTTACAAGTTACCAAGGAAACAAGGAGCAATACAGGCCTTAAGACCAAAAGGCAATCCATATCAAAAGAGGGTTGTAGGTAATCCCTTTCACCATATGGAAAAGCTAATGAAGCTATTGACTATGCCAAAGCCTTTGACTGTGTGGATCACAATAAACTGTGGAAAATTCTGAGAGAGGTGGGAATACCAGACCACCTGACCTGTCTCTTGAGAAATCTGTATGCAGGTCAGGAAGCAACAGTTAGAACTAGACATGGAACAACTGACTGGTTCCAAACAGGAAAAGGAGTACAACAAGGCTGTATATTGTCACCCTGCTTATTTAACTTATATGCAGAGTACATCATGAGGAACACTGGACTGGAAGAAGCACAAGCTGGAATCAAGATTGCTGGGAGAAATATCAATAACCTCAGATATGCAGATGACACCACCCTTATGGCAGAAAGTGAAGAGGAACTAAAAAGCCTCTTGATGAAAGTGACAGAGGAGAGTGAAAAAGTTGGCTTAAAGCTCAACATTCAGAAAACGAAGATCATGGTATCTAGTCCCATCACTTCATGGGAAATAGATGGTGAAACAGTGGAAACAGTGTCAGACTCTATTTTGGGGGGGCTCCAAAATCACTGCAGATGGTGACTGCAGCCATGAAATTAAAAGATGCTTACTCCTTGGAAGGAAAGTTCTGACCAACCTAGATAGCATATTCAAAAGCAGAGACATTACTTTGCCAACTAAGGTCCATCTAGTCAAGGTTGTGGTTTTCCCAGTGGTCATGTATGGATGTGAGAGTTGGACTATAAAGTTGGACTACTGAGCGCCGAAGAATTGATGCTTTTGAACTGTGGTGTTGGAGAAACTCTTGAGAGTCCCTTGGACTGCATGGAGATCCAACTAGTCCATTCTGAAGGAGATCAGCCTTGGGATTTCTTTGGAAGGAATGATGCTAATAGCAAGCTGAAACTCCAGTACTTTGGCCACCTCATGTGAAGAGTTGACTCATTGGAAAAGATCCTGATGCTGGGAGGGATTGGGAGCAGGAAGAGAAGGGGACAACAGAAGATGAGATGGCTGGATTGCATCACTGACTCGATGGACGTGAGTCTGAGTGAACTCTGGGAGTTGGTGATGGACAGGGAGGTCTGGCGTGCTGTGATTCACGGGGTCGCAAAGAGTCAGACAGGACTGAGCAACTGAACTGAACTGAATGAAGGAAATCCTATGCAAGAATCCCATCTCTTTGACCTCAGTCCTGGGAGTGGCTTGCCACTCCTCTTGCTCCTATCAGGAACTGATAAGGAACAGACAGTTCAAGAGAAATATCGAACAGCACACGGGAATCACTGTTAAACATTCCCTGACAATTTTCCATCAGCATAATGAAGACTGCATGTTTTCTTTGATGACCTGGCAAAAACTTACAGCTTGGCTGGGAAGTTCTGATTCATCTGCTGTGTTCACAAGACCCTGCACCTTTGGGTGTCCATTTATTTTGGTCTTTACAAAATTCTCTTAATGGAAAATTTTCAGTTCCCTGGAAGACTGTTAAAGGCACCTGGAGCAGTTCTTTGCTTAAAAAGCTAAAAAGTCTTGGGAAGATGGAATTATGAAGTTGCCTGAAAAATGGTAGAAGGTAGTGAAACAAAGAGGTGAATACATTGTTCAGTAAAGAAAGTAGGTCTTTAAGTTTTACTTAAAAACCAAAGTAAGGATTTCCCTGATAGTCCAGTGGTTTGGACTTTACCTTCCCATGCAACAGGTGTGAGTTTGATGCCTGGTTAGGGAGCTGAGAGCCCATCTGCCTCACAGCCAAAAAACCAAAACATAAACCAGAAGCAGTATTGTAACAAATCTAATAAAGACTTTAAAAATTGCCTACATTAGAAACAACAAAGGAACTTTTTGACCAATCCATTATCTTTTTTAGCTTATTGTTGTACTCTGTTTAGGGTCTATTTATATTGCTTAAGATACATAATTCAGTTTTGGTTTAGACCCATTAATAGTATCTGTCATTTAATAAGAAAGATAAACATTCTTACTAAAGAAATCCGCCTGGCAGTGCAGCAGATGCAAGGGTCTCAGATTTGATCCCTGGGTCCAGAAGATGCCCTGGAGTAGGAAATGGCAACCCACTCCAGCATTCTTGCCTGGGAAAGCCCATGGACAGAGGAGCCTGGCAGACTATAGTCCATAGGGTTGCAAAAAGTCAGACACGACTCATCACTCGGGACATAAACTTATTTATGTGTGTTAAAACATATACTGCTTTGCCTTTGTCAGCTTGTTTCTTTTGAGTTCTGAATTCTGCCTCTGAATTCTGCCTCTTTTCATGGGGAATTTATTCACTTTGCTCTTATCATATCTAGTGTTTCAGAAGGTATATTTTCTGTTTTTAATTCTACTCTTAGTCATCCAAATTTTTCTGTCATTAACCCCATTAATTTATATACTATATACCTTGATTTTTCTTAGGTTGCATATGGACTCAAAATTATATTTCTGATTAATTTTTATTTTTATGATTAAACAATGGCTCTCTCATGTTCTAAAATTTTTTTCTACCATATATTTTTTTCTCAACAGCTTGCTTTGATGAGTAATTCTTTGCATTGCTTGTCATTTTGCATTACTTGTTAATTTTTTTTTGTTTAATCCTAACGCAGTTTAGGTTCATATATATTAAGAAGCTGACTATTTTGACATCTATGATACACAAATCTCTGATATCCACTGAGAGAATTCTGTCCAGTTTTATGTTTACGGCTTATTTAGTGCTTATTCCTAAATGCTCTCCCCATCCTGTTTCCATGCCTTTTGCATTGTGATTCTGTCACTTCTCCTATGAAGAGAAAGAGTCTGCTTCCTTACTGTCTGAGCCTGGGCTGGTTTGTGATTTGCTGTGACCTATGGAATGCAGCAGGACCACTCCTGAGTCTGTTTCCAGCCTTGGCACAGCTTACATATTTTCCTGGAAATCTGGCTCTTTGGTGTGACCAAGCACAGTTAACCTACTAGAGGATGAGAAACCATGTGGAAGAGAGCCAGTGCACACTTGAGTGACAGGCCAACCCAGATCCCAGAACAGAATCACCTGCCCACCCTCAGCTTACTGCAGATGCATAAGGGAGCTGGACCAAGACCAGAGAAACAGCCAGCTGAGCCCAGCCTAAATTGCCCACCTGCAGGACCAAAATATTGGTGGTTGCTCTAAGTCACTGTTCAAGGACAGTATTGCACAACAGTATCTAGTTGATACCCTGACTTATGTGGAGGGGTTTATATACCATGACAGTTTAAGTTTTCTATTTGCCATACTTCTATGTTTCTTTCTTTCTTTACCTCTTTTTCTCCTCCTTTTGTTCGGTCGCTCAGTCGTGTCTGACTCTTTGTGACCCCATGAACTGCAGCATGCCAGGCTTCCCTGTCCTTCACTATCTCCCAGACTTTGCTCAAACTCATGTCAATTGAATCAGTGATGCCATCCAACTATCTCATCCTCTGTCGTCCCCTTCTCCTGCCTTCAATCTTTCCCAGCATCAGGGTCTTTTCTAATGGTCCTTTGCCTCCAGTGGACAAACTATTAGAGCTTCAGATACAGCATCAATCCTTCCAATGAATATTTAGGGTTGATTTCTTTTAGGATTGACTGGTGTGACCTCCTTGCAGTCCAGAGGCCTCTCGAAAGTCTTCTCCAGCACCACAGATCAGAAGCATCAATCCTTTGGTGCTCAAGCCTTCTTTATGGTCCAACTCTCACATCCATACATGACTACTGGAAAAAACCACAGCTTTGACTATGTGGACCTTTGTTGGCAAAGTGATGTCTCTGCTTTTTAATATGCGGTCTAGGTTTGTCATAGCTTTTCTTCCAAGGGGCAAACATCTTTTAATTTCATGGTTGCAGTCACCATCTGCAGTGATTTTGGAGCCCAAGAAAATAAAGTTTATCACTGCTTCCATTTTTTCGCCATCTATTTGCCATGAAGTGATGGGACCAGATGCCATGATCTTAGTTTTTTGAACGTTGAGTTTTAAGCCTGCTTTTTCGTGCTTTCCTCTTTCACCTTCATCAAGAGGCTTTTTAGTTCTTCGTCGCTTTCTGCCATAAGGATGGTGTCATCTGCGTATCTGAGGTTATTGATATTTTTCCTGGCCATCTTGATTCCGGCTTGTGCTTCATTCAGCCTGGCATTTCTCATGATGTACTCTGCATATAAGTTAAATAAGCAGGGTGACAATATACAGCATTAATGTACTCCTTTCCCAATTTTTCCTCCTACTTGACTGCTCTTATTTCCCTCTTTTCATTTCCTCTAGTGATCTTAAAGTTTAAATTATATTTTTACTATATTTTGTTAACTTTACACCTTTAGAGTTTACATATGGTGTTAAGTTCAAACCTAAAGTTTCAAACTAATTGATATATTTATTATTCTTCCAAGCTAAATGATATCTATATTATCTTCCAAATATAGGACCCTGCAGCACTCTACTTGTGACCATTTCTCTTTCCGTAACTTTTTTGTATAGTACTTAGTTCTTTTTTTTGTTTTTTTGTAAAGGACCTCAAATTCGTCATCACTGCTATCACCATTATTAGCAGTGACAGCAGTCCAGTATTCTTTAGGTTTACCAGCATGATGACTAACTTACTTGTTCTCTATTACTTTGTCTACCACACTCCTTCCTTCTGAGTTTTGTTTTAAATTATAGTAGTTCCTTTTACTAGTTCCTTTAGTAAGTTTCATGGAATGTTGTGCAGCGTTTTTGTTTTAACAAGAAAGGAGGAAAGGGAAAATTCCTTTAAACTTCAGTTTTTCACCAGAATTTCCACTTTAATTTTTTTTCCATTTCATTCATATATATTTTTGTATGGATCTCTAAAAGTAAAGCCTTATTATTATGTTGTTCTTGTTTTTGTTAATGTAGTCACAAGATTATTATAACATCTAG
>SJYQ01106448.1:0-23459 GCA_006410935.1 Redunca redunca | reverse complement strand
GCCTAGTAGTAATTCCCTAGTATCATCAAATATGCAATTATTATTCAGTCATAATTGTCTCATAAATGCCATTATCTTTTACTTACTTTAAAAATCATGATCCAAGTTTTATATATTATAATTAATTGTTGTGTCCTTTATATCTCTACATATAAAATTTCTTTTTTCATAATTTTTCCCTTGTAGTTTATATTAAACATATAAATTGGTCATTAGTCTTATTTATTAGCCTTCTTATATATTTTCAGATTTTTCCTTCTTCAAAAATAATTCAAACAGGATGCATTGAAGGTTGTGATTCAGCCACCATTGTTAAATGGAAAGCCTTGTTCTTCCAGTATTTTAGATTTGGCCTGTTTTTCTAAAGTGACATAAGTTGGGTTTTATTTTTTAACTTTTTAAATAACTTTAGACATACAAAATGTATGCAAAAGTAGTACAGAATCCCTATATACCCTTTACCCAGCTTCCTCTAATGTTAATACTTGCACAACCATGAAAAAGTACAGTTATCAAAAACAGGAAAAAAATTACTGGTATAATTTCTTAACTAAACGTTAAATTTTATTTGAATTGCACCAATTTTTCCACTAACATCACTTCCATGATCCCATTAGGCTCTGTAGTGCGTTTAGTTATTCCTCTTTTGTATCTGTCAGTTTATCAATTTCTTAATCAATAAACTTTAAATTCAATAGGAAATGTTTGGTTTTTAAGCCATTTACATTTATTAACAGAATTCAGACATTTTATTTTCTATTACTCCAGGTTTGTTTTTTAAGATTTATTTTTTTGGCTGTGCTGTGTCTTCGTTACTGCAAGCGGGCCAGTGGGGGCTTCTCATTGCAGCGGCTTCACTTATTGCGGAGCATGGGCTCCAGACACGGGGCTTCGGTAACTGCAGTGTGTGGGCTCAGTAGCTGTGCCTTGCTGGTCCTAGAATGCTGGCTTTAGTAATTGTGGTGCCTGGGCTTAGTTACCACGCAGCATGTGGGATCTTCCCGGAGCAGGGGTTGAGCCCATTCCCCTGCACTGGCAGAGGAATTCTTAACCACTGGCTCACCAGGGAAGCCCTACTCTAGTTTTGACTCTCGCAGTGTATATTTTTGCAATGTTTCTTATTTTAATATTTTAATATGGTCTCTGTTATAGTTACATTTATGTTTTCTAAAGATCTGAAAGAAATCAAATCTGTTTGTAATTCTTTGTGGTTGAATTTGCTTAAAATTCTTCATATTTCTGACTGATTATAAATACCACATGGAAACTTTCCTTAGTATTCATTTATTTGTTAAAGTATCTTATCACACTGCTCTAAATCTTTGTGGGAGTAGTCTGGAGTTTTTAGCATGAGTTATTTTGCTTATTTTTTTTATGATATATGACTAATGTTTCATATTGATTTGTTTTCCAGTTTGCTCTCTGTTGCATCTCTATTTTTAACCAACTGTTAAATAGTTTTCAATAGTTACTTGTTGACTGAAATTATCATAATTTCACTAGTTATCTGAACCTTGAAAGGTAGTTTTGAAACTTACCAACTATTTTCTGTCACAGACATTCATAATTTAATATTTTTTCATCTCCCAGCACAATAGCATTAATATGTATAATATGAATTTTATATGTTTAGGCAATATTACACATTTGTGAATGTTTTCTATTGCTTTAGCATCAGAAACATAATTTAATTTTAAAATTATTCCATTATCAATACCCACACTTACAAATTAACTCTTTACATCGTTTTTATATCTCTTCACAATTAGTTTAAAATTTGAGACATTTCCTATTTTATTATTTAGAGTTTTACCTATTTGAATAAACTTTGTCACTTAATTAATACTGTTGTATAAAAGTTAATGTCCTGATTTTCATCCTTATACTGTGGTTATGCAAGATGGTAACATTAGGGGCAGCTGAATGGGGATAAATGGGAACTCTATACTATTCATGCAGCTTTTCTATAAATTGAAAATTAGTTCAAAATAAAAAGATAGTCTTAAAGCTGTATATGAGACTAGATAGTAATTTGGCATATGTAATTAATGTTCTTTTAAAAATGACAAAAATGTACTGACCCAACGAAGACAGCAGGTGCTCATTAGAAGTGTGAAATTCTTATTAATAATTCAATTCCATATGCAGAATCCATGCCCACAATAGGAAATAGGGACACAGATAAGTTACAGCTTTCAGAAAACTCTATAATGAAAATGGAAATGACTAAGACCAGAAGCTTCCTTTTTACACTTTCCTAGGAAATGTAGAACCCAGAAGCTTCCGTCCCTGCACTTTCTTCTCTTTATCATATTTTCTTCTGTTTCTTCTCTTCTTCCTTTGTTAAAACACTAAGTACCATTAAATTGAAATTATCGTGAATAACAGATTTGTTTTCCTAGTGAAAGTTATGCTGAAAAGCTTCCAGTATAAAAATATTACCTTGCAAAGTGCCAAATGAAACATAACTACATTTTCCACTAAATCATTGCAAAGCAGAGAGGGTGCCCCCCTCTTCTGTAATATACAGCCACCAATCCTCTTTCTTGTCTTCTCTCTTTGAATTACTGGCTCCGCTGTCGACAGTAGACTTGGTTGTTGACTCATCTCAAAGACTAGTAACAATTTAGCTGCAGCGTTCCTGACCTGTTTTCTGGTTAACAGTCCTTTAATCTCAAAGTCAAGCACCAGACTTTCTCCTTCCTCATCTCCCCATTCTGTTCTCCAGCTTTTAAGTAGGACCAGCCCTCACTGTTCCTTGGTGTGGCACCCACTACTCCCAGTGGCATATTTGCAGGTGCACGAGAGGGATGTGGAAAGCTAAGTGGAAGCCTGGGGTCTGAGGTCTGAGATTATCATCCAATTCAGAAAGGGAGCATGTCTCCCCTGTTTATACACAGTGTGTGCGCAGGAACACACCCACACACAACACGGGGCCAGTGTGCCTTCCAGAGGGTTACCTTCCTTTCCAGAAGCCTCTGTTTCAGGTTTCAACTGACAGCTGTGACTCTGTCACACACTGGGACTGTGGGCCTCTCTTCATCTCATAAGGAGCACCCCACCTGTTCTCAGAGCTTCAGGAGCCTGGCATGGTTGCTTCTCCCTTCTTATTGCCAGCTTGGTGAGCCATCTGAGAACCAGCTCATTTCTCTTTATCAGAAGCAATGACTTTCAAAAGAGTCTGATGGCGCCAATTGATGAACTAAGTCAAGAGGGAGAAGCTAATCATGAAGGATGTGCCTTGTGCCTGTGTGTATTTATAGAAAGCGCTGCAGACAAGGAGAATACATTAACATTATTAAGTTAAATCTACGCCACGATTCTCAATTTTTGTTAGCAGCAAAATTCTCACTTAACTGCTATCTATATTATTTTATAACAACTCATGCTATATTTATTTTAGTTAAAACGATGTCCTGAAAGAGAGTGCTTTCTCACCCTTTTTTCTCCTCTAAAAAGACATTTGTCTGGATTTCCATTGAAAGTCATAAGAGGAGGAAAAAAACAAGTTAACAATGGGATAGACAGGAAAAGAAAGAAAGAGAGGTGTGCCCTTTACCTCAGTAAAGGTGGCTACCTTGCAAAGAGCTCTTACAACGACACAATCTAAAGACCAATCATTTGAGAAGGTAGATGCGGATATAAACAGACTAAAAACATTGTCAGCTGTTTAAGATCACACACAGAGTAAGTCTAAAAACTGGACCCACCTCCTCATTCTAACTCCTGAGTACTGTGCTGTCCTCCTCTAAAACAATAATTCATTTTGTCTTTCATTTCTCAAATCATGAGACCTGTGGGCATAAGAAGTTTTCAGCATAATCAAATATCCAGCCTCTGCTTAAATTCCCATAATTTCGAATTAACTAGAACAGTTTGCTTGCCTGAATCAAGACCTGCATTGTGATTGGCTGATATGATTCAGGTGTCTTCTTTTACTCTACAGTCTCCTTTTCCATCTTTTTTTTCTCCTCTCGTCGTATTTACTAAAGAAACCAGCATGACGTCCTATAGCCTATACCACAGTCAGGATTTTGCTGATTGTACCACTGTGATGTCAGGTAACACCTTACTTGTCAATTGGAGGTTAGATTTAGAATTTGAATTAGCATTGGATTTGACTCTTTTTTTTCCTTTGAACCATGCCCCCTGCGATAAAAGCTCAGAGTCTTAACCACTGGACCACCAGGCAAGTGCCTGTGTATTTTCATTAGGAGATTTTAGCAGTCCTTTTTCTAGGATTCTTTATGCATTATGGATTACTAAATCTTGATAATCTTGATACTGAGAACTTGGGACTCTTCTTAAAATCAGTAGAAGAGTCCAGACAGGTATTCAGGCAACACTTCATTGGGACTCGTGCTTTAGCACAAGAGAGTGGAAAAGAAGAAACAGGTTCCCTTGCTGGCTCCCTGAGAAGGGGTGAGTGGGTCCCTAGAAAGGGGTGAGGATTGGATCCAACATATGGGTCAGGTCAGAGGGTAGCTTGGGTGGTCTGCCTACCCCCTTGGTGGTGCTCTGTGCAGGGGCCATGTGCAGGACCCTGCTCTTGTTCCTGGCACCTCAGAAGTAGCAGTTGAGTTTTGGCCTTTTGTATCTTGTTCATAATTTGCCCCAACTGAGCATGTGTGCACTTATTTTTCATTCCTTATAGTTTCTTGGTGTTCTGTCGAAGAGAGGTGAGGAGGAGACATTTGTCCAGGTGTAAGCACTGCAGCAAAGAATCCCAGGTCCTGGCCTTTGTCACTGTCATTCAGTCTTCACTTATTAGCTGGATCACTTCTGATGGGGATCAGGACAAGCTATCCCCAAATGTGGCTCCTTGGCATATTGAAGTATTTGTTTAAGATAAATGGCAGGAGCAGGACAATCGTTTTGACCCTCACCTACCCTTCCTCTCCTAAAATAGATCATAAAGTCTTCGTGTGAAAAGTACCCTTCTTAGACCTGGAAGAGAGGAGCATCCTTATTTCTGAAGACAATGGGATATCCAGAAGAATCCTAACAAACAGAGCTTGCTACACTTACCTCATATTCTCTAACATCAAATTTCTACGTGACTGAGCACTCTGTTCAAATCTAGCATAAAAACACTTGAATCTATTTCTTCCATTGTCATTTCCTTAGGAAGTCTTCAGGACACATGAAACACTAAACAGATTGGGTGCATTCCTCTTCTTAATTCTTTGTCAGTTGAGTTTTCATACTCATTCAGGGACCAAAAACCATAAGGGGGTTGGGAAAAATTTGTTTGTCCCTTCCATTTCTAAAAGAAGTTTCCCTCATTCATCTAGTTACCTGAAGGAGGAGAAGGGGACCACAGAGGATGAGATGGTCAAATGGCATCACCAACTCAATGGATATGAGTCTGACCAAGCTCTGAGAGTTGGTGATGGACAAGGAAGCCCGCATGCTGCAGTCCATGAGGTTGCAAAGAGTCGGACACGACTAAACAACTGAACTGAACTGAACTGATACTCCATAAAGGAGAGGCAGAATAAATGTTGGTTCTTTCCCTTTATTTATGATTTTTTCTTATAATGTTTCCTAGACACTTCTAAAGTTGATCAGTGGTATTTTATATTTGAAATATCATTATGAACTCATGAATTTAAAAATATTGGTTGTGTTTCAATTCTTTGTGGTCATATTCCTTATTACCCATCTTTAGCCAGTACGAGCCTCTTCACTGTGATTCTGAGACCTCTTGAGAGTCCTTGAGAACTTTCTTGCTACCTAATATGAAAAGATTTTCTGAACCTATGTTGTATATTTCATGCCTCAGAACTGGAGTCAGCTAGGGTTTTTACTACTTGTGTGACTGGAGTTAAGAAATATTTATGTGTATATATGCCAATGTATACATATAAAATATAAAAGAGATTCATACTGATAATGCCAACTGTGAATCAGAACTGAAGAGGTTTCTTAACCACACAGATGTTGCCCATATGTGTGTGTTTATTGTTTCAGTATGTGGATTCGGGAAATATGTGTACCTACGTGTCTATATGTATTAAAATTATTCATATTGATATTTTCCATTCAAATTCAGAACTGCCTCATTTTTATTTAGCTTCAGAGATGCACAGCAATCTCTTTTCTTCCAAAATGGCAATCATGACTTGCACCAAAGCAGCCTTCATTTTTCATTTGCTTTATTTAACAATACATGTACAGAATGTATTGAATAACAGTCCAACCCCAACATTAGCAATTTATTACCAGAAACAGTTTATTTGCATGTTTATTTTTCTTTGGATTGAAGAGATCCAGAATAGACCACTGTGCCATTAAAGATTTGAGCTGAAGACATTTCAGAAGTAGCTTTTTTCCTGAACTTCCTTATCTGCCTAAAAACAGAGCTTCCCAAAAGAGCTCAACAAAACTCAACTATCATAAATCCATTCCCCCGGAACAACCGGGAAGGTTGACTCACTAAAGTCTAGAATTCAACTCCCACATCCAAACAGACTGTCACAAACTATCATATAACCCATCTATTCTCCTAAGGGCCCCTTTGTCTTCCCTAAAAGCTGTTTTCCCATAAGTGACCTTTCTTACCCCTTGCTTCCTCTATTAAGAAGTTATTCATTCCCAATAAATACCCATCTGCCTATTCCTTTTCCCTGTTGAGTATAAAAGCTCCAAATTCTGACCACCTTCTTGAGTCATATTTTTCTGAACTCTGATATGCATGTGATTAAATTTTGTCTTTTGTCTTGCTACTATGTCTTTTGTAAATTTATTAATAATTCGCAGATCCTTAAGCACTTAACCTAAGAAGGAAGAGGAAAAGTTTCTTTTCTCCTTTATAGGGTATACCCTATATCCCATTAGAAATGTTCAGACAAATTACTATGCTTTAAAGTTTCTCTCTGTGGCTGTTCCAATCACTAAAATCATTACGTTTGTTTCAGGTTCCTCTGGATATAGAAAGATTGACTTTTAACTTAATTTTGTTAATAGTTATGTGAACATTTTACATTGTTCCAAAGTTTAAACTACACAAGGAATTATATGCAAAGGAATTTTGCTTCTATCCTTGTTGCATTCAACCTATTTTCTCTCCTAGAGGAAACCTTTATTTTTTTTTTCAGTTTTATGTTTTATCTTTTCACATTTTATATAGGAGAAATATTCCTGCATATTTATACTCTTTTTTCTCAGATAATCAATAGCAAACTGTGGATTTTTGCCCATCTTGATGTGATCACATTATATCACAGAGATCCCAACATAGTATGAAGAGCATTAGAGGAAAATTTGTTTCTTCCAACTTGGATCCAGTGGTTTGGGTCTTGCCAATTAACTGCTAATAGGTTAAGAGGAGAAAAAACAAGGCTTAAGTACACCCGGGAGTACTCAGCGTCAAGTTAGACTCTCAGTGCATACATGCTGATGGCTTCAGACATGTCCGACTCTTTGTAACCCGGTGGACTGTGGTCCACCGGGCTCCTCTGCCCATGGGATTCTCCAGACAAGAATACTGGAGTGGGCTGCCATGCCCTCCTCCAGGGGATCTTCCCCACCCAGAGATTGGACCCAGGTCTCCTGTGTCTCCTGCATTGCCGGCAGGCTCTTTACCACTAGCACCACCTGGGAAGCCTATAAAAGATTAATATACCAAACTTAGGAAGGGAGGAGGGAGTGGCTTAAAGTTTCAGTGGAAGGGTAAGGAAGGAACTATTGGACTTTTTGCTGGAAACGGGCAGTCTGTCTCCAAGGCAGCTGAATTCACAGGAAATTCCCTTAGTGTGGGACTTAGTGGAAGCTCTATGTTTGGAGGCACTGCTTTTGTTAGATAAGGAAAGTTCATATAAGGTTTCTTTTTGTGTCTTCTTTAGTTCTCCTGAACTTTGTAACTTTGTAATTCCATGTTTTTCTCTTTAGAATAATCTTTATACCAACTCTGAGGGTCTGAGTGGGTCCCCATAAAAGTTACTCTTCATTCCATTTCATCAGTTCATAGTGCTATACTGTATAGATATAATACAGTTTATTAAACCAATTCTCAAATGATAGAAATTTAGATTCTCCCCAACTTAAGCTGTGCTGTGCTATACTTAGTCGCTCAGTTGTGTCCGACTCTTTGTGACCCCATGAACTGTAGCCCGCCAGGCTCCTCTGTTCCATGGGGATTCTCCAGGCAAGAATATTGGAGTGGGTTGCGATGCCCTCCTCCAGGGGATCTTCCCCACCCAGGGATCGAACCCAGGTCTCCCTCATTGCAGTGAGGTTCATCACCATCTGAGCCATCAAGGAAGCCCCAGAATACTGGAGTGGGTAGCCTATCCCTTCTCCAGAGGAACTTTCTGACCCAGGAATTGAACTGGGGTCTTCTGCATTGCAGGCGGATTCTTTACCAGCTGAGCTACCAGGAAAGCCCCTAACTTAAGCTATTATATTATAAACAATGGTATAATGAATAATCTTATGCATAAAGCTTTTTCTACTGTATACCAAATGTATCTCTGACAAATTCCTAAAGGTGGTATTTGATTTATCATAGGGTAAATGCCTTATGTAGGGCTTCCCTAATGGCTCAGTGGTAAAGAATTCACCTGCCAATGCAGGAGACATGGGTTTGATCCTTGGGTTGGGAAGATCCCCTGGAGAAGGAAATGGCAACCCACTCCAGTATTCTTGCCTGGGAAATCCCATGGACAGAGGAGCCTGGAGGGCTTCAGTCCATGGAGTTGCATAGTCAGACACAACTTAGCAACTAAACAAGAACAACAAATACATAATGTAATTTTGCTAGATATTACCAGATATGCCCCACCGTAATAATACCATCTTGTTTTGTCACCAGCAATCCATGACAGTGTGTATTTTAGCTTTGTTTCACCAAAGTATGTTATCGAACTTTTGAACTTTTCTAACCTGATTGGTGAGAAATGATATCTCAGTGCAGTTTTAATTATATTTGTTTTGTTGAAAGTGAGGTTAATCATCTTTTCATATAGTTAAGAACCATTTGTAGGTCTTTGTATGAATGCATGAATTTTTTTTATAATTCTAGCTCATCTTTCTACAAAATTTTAAATACCTTTATGTCTACTTTTTGAAACTCTACTTTTAAATTGTTTGGCTGCCTGCTTAATTTTTTTAAAATATAAATTTATTTATTTTAATTGGGGGTTAATTACTTTACAATATTGTATTGGTTTTGCCATATATCAGCATGAATCTATAGTATAATGACAGAGATTTTCTTCTTGACCAAACTCTACTCAGGTACTCCTGAACTTTTTATTTAGGCATACTTTTGTATTTCTTTCTGCATTGCCCAATTTTAGCACAAATCCTTATAAGTCAACTAGAAGTTGACTTTAACTAGAAGCTCTATCCTCTATATCTGACCACCCATGTATCTAATATCTATCCTCTGCTACTCCCTAGATAATGTCTGGTCACCCTGGCCTGCCATCAGCAAGAACACTCTTAGGTTGGTTGAGCCAGAACCCCCCACCCCACCCAGCCTTGCTCTTTGTATTTCCTTTCAGTAATTTTCTGTCTCTGACCTCCAGCCTACTCTTTGGCTGTAAGTTCGCACTTGCCTAGGCTGTATTCAAAGTTAAGTTCAACTCTCCCCAGCTGCAAGACCCCATTACAGTGGTAACCACCTAGCCTCATGACCCCTCTGGGAATAAATCCTGACTTTCCGTCTTCAACAAGCGTCATGAATATCTTTTCTTTAACAGTCACTAATGTTTTTCTCAATTTGTTATTTATCTTATTTGATACTGATGTTCTCTGGCTTGCAAAATGTTTCTACTCTATCAATATTTTCATGCTTATGAATTTCAAGTCATATTTAAGAGAGTTACATAGAATTTACTTATGTGTATGTCTAGTACTTGCATGATTTCTTTTTTTAATATTTATCAGATTAAATTAGAATTTGCCATGATGTATGATATGAGAAGTTAGTTCAACTTTGTCAACATTGCTATTTGGTTATCCTAACAGCTTATTGGAAATCTGTCATTTCACCCCCAGATCGGAAATGCTTTACTTTATATGTACAGAATTTTTGTATCCCACATGATCTGTCTGAATACTTTATTCATGGGTCAAGGTTTTACAATTGTATATAAAAGATCATGTAACATTTTAGTACCTTATAGGACAGTACCTCATTCCCCCTATCATTTTTCTTTTATGGGATTTTTCTGGCTCTTCTTGCTGACTTTTTCTTAGAAGAACTTTACAGTCAAGCTGATTAACTCTGGGAAAGAAAAAAAAAACCTGAGAGTATTTTATTGGTGTTTCATTACATTTCTAAATTAAAGTAATGATGAACTAACATGTTATAACATTGAATCTTCCTACTTAGGAGTATGCTTTTTGTTTCTACATATGAAAATTTAATTTTATGCTGCACATGAGTATTTTATAGACTTTCATTAGGTTTTTTTCTTTTTTTTCGCTGAAATTAAGGTTTATTTTAAAGAGTAAAACTTTATACACCCTTTTAAAACATGAAAGTTCAAAATTCATGAGGCAAGTAAACCTATTCACAACAGGAATGAAAGAAGAGGTAACATTTCACCAGCGTAAAAGGTCACAGAATTCAAATCACAACTTGGATCTTCAATGCTTCATTAGGTTTTAAACATTTCTTATTGAATTTACACTGTGGAACTGTTTATATTTACTTTTTACTGTTAATGTACTCAGAATGACTGTGGACCAGAATGGATGATAGCTAGTAGTAGCACATGACTGTTGATAAAAAAAAAAGTGCTGGAGGCGTGGATGTTAACTAATACAATGTGGATAAGATGACTCCTCCATCACAGGGTTCTGCAGCCACTGCCACAGTTTCCAGCATCACCAAGTAGGACCTCTAGTATAAAATGCAACAGGTTCTGAGCACAGGCCAACTCACTATGAAACAAATTTTGAACTGAAATGAGATGTCTTTGCATCTCATGGACAGGGCAAGAGTGCTGAATGTAGAATGCCAACAAGTCATATTAGGCCAAATGACTCATTTCTGTTAAGGGTATATGGCATTTAAATCGGTATTCTTTCATCAAGTCTAGTTCAAAAGAGCAAATGTTTATTAGTAGACCAAATTATTGTATTCTTATCCATTACCTCTAAAAGTAAGATAAAGTAACATCAGACACCATTAACTGTGAATAAATATTTTATCCTGAAATGATTTGAATTATAAACCTGGTGGCAAAACTGGAAATGGATAGTTGAGTAATCCAGTAACACAGTACCTGATTAACAAAGTACCCAGTATTTTCCTTGATTTATAAATCTTTGCCTGGATTTCACATGCTACTCCCTAGAGATACAATATGGAAAATCATGAATGCCTCCTACTTGAAATTTAACACTTGTAAACAGTATCTGATCCAGAAGGTCACCATCTGCAATTAACCATCATTTTAAAAGCCCAGAGGAAATGAAATGCTAACTGTGACATTCTTTGGATCACACTTCTAGTTTATTAAATTACAGGAAATAAACATTCTCATTTTCGGTTCATTTTCAGTTTTTCTCCTTCTTTTTAATGCTACAAGAATAATATGTTAGTGGTGCTTCAGATGTTTTGACTGAATGTGTCCTTTCTTAATATCTATATCTGAAAATTTTGAATCAGTCTTTTTTAAGCCAAAATATATAGTTAGTATATAAAGGATGGACATGGGTGGGTAAAAGAAGGACATTGAATTTATTTTTTAGTAGACTTTAAAAGTCTTATTTATTTATTTGGCTGTACTGGGTATTAGTTGCTGCACCCAGGATCATTAGTTGTAGTATGTGAACTCTTAAGTGTGGCACGTGGGATCTAGTTCCCTGACCAGGTGTCAACCCTGGGACCCCTGCATTAGGAACACAGAGTCTCAGCCCCTGAGAAGTCCCAGGATATTGAATTTGTGGTGCAGAGAAATGCATTACTCAGATAGTAAAATATGAAATTATATCCCAGATCACACCATTCATAAAAGTAAGTATCTAAATGGTAATAGTAAAGCCTATAACATAACATATACACAAAGAAACAATTTAAGCATAAAAGCCTCCCCTATGCCCTTAAATAATAGACTGACAAACCTACAGGTCAGAAGGGGAAACCCTATAAACACTAACCATTTTTTTAAAAAAAGAAAAAGTGAAAACACACAAATGTTTATTTTTCTCCCCTTTAAACATTTCTGTATAACTGGACTCATTATGAATCATTTCTACTCATTCATTTGCCATATGCTTTAAGTACATTTATGTTACCCAAAGGCTATATCATCATGTATCAATTTCTCAAGCCAAGTACAGACTTTCTCCAAGTTTTGACTACATGCTTTATGGAGTATGATTGGACATATTGGGATGGGATTATATATGTACATGAACTTAACATTTCAGGCAATTCCAACAGTTTCACAGGCCCTGAATACCACTGTGGGCCCTAAATATTTTTACCAAGATGAAGAAATCTTATTATATTAGATTTTTTAGACTCTCATATATTTCACTTATTATCTATATAATCAGTTCAGTTCAGTCGCTCAGTCGTGTCTGACTCTTTGCGACCCCATGAATCGCAGCACGCCACGCCTCCCTGTCCATCACCAACTCCCGGAGTTCACTCAGACTTCATGTCCATCGAGTCAGTGATGCCATCCAGCCATCTCATCCTCTGTCGTCCCCTTCTCCGCCTGCCCCCAATCCCTCCCATAGCTACAGCTTTTAAAATTTATTTATAAATTTAAAAAAATTTCTCACACTATAAGCAGAAATTTCAGTCCTTTGGCAGCCACGGTGCAACAGCCTTGTTATCTCTTGGTTTTGCAGTTAACAAAGGGTCCCTTGACCCTCTATAATATTCCTCTAAAGTAACCTGTTTACAAATTAATTCCCAGTCCTAGGCAGATTGCTACCCTATATTGTCCTGATTTTTTTTTTTTTTGAAAATTTGGGCAAATGTTACATTTTATAGTTAATTGAACATTCTTATTTATATACATCGGAGAAGGCAATAGCACCCCACTCCAGTACACTTGCTTGGAAAATCCCATGGATAGAGGAGACTGATGGGCTGTAGTCCATGGGGTCGCTAAGAGTCAGACATGACTGAAGTGACTTAGCAGCAGCAGCAGCATTTACATACATATATATGAAATGTATATATCTGATATATATGTCAACATAGCAAAACTCAGCTATACTTTCCAAATTTACCTTTATCTCATATGATGGAGATGGAATTAACTTATTCCTGAGGGCTTTTGTGAGACATTCCCCTCATTCTCTTCATAGCAGCCTTTCTCTGTGTGTGTGTGTGTGTGTGTGTGTGTGTGTGTGTCTGTTTCTGTTTCTCTCTGTCTGTCTCCCTCTCCAGACTTATAACTATACCAGGCATCTTTAATGGGTAGAGTCCTTTTCCTCCACGCATGTAGTCTTGACGGTATCCTACATCCCACTGCATTGGTCTTACCGGATATGAGACCACCATACTTCCAGAGCAGTTCTCACCTCTGCGGGAGACATCATCAGCCAGGCTGAATGTGAGCTCTTCACATAAAAAATGTCCAGTGAAATAACTGTAGTGGCAGAAGCAGTTCATCTCGCCTGTCATGGTTGTTAGTGAGAGTTGCTGCTTTGTAACTAGGGGCAGGATCTAAAGCACATCCTGAGGTTGGGGTTTGATGCTAAGTCTGCACATTCACTGTGGATAAGATGGCAGGGAGGACAGAACTGTTTGTTCTGCTAAAATCCATGGTTTAGTTGGCACCTCTTTTGCACGAACAGGCAGAACTCATATCATAGATAATTTCTCTGAGTAAACACTTTTTTAGAACACAGTAATTCTGATTGTATTGCTTGTTAAGGTAATACTTGGTGCAAACACGGGAATGCAATGTTAACTGACTACACAGTTCAGCTAAAATCTATCCGGAAGAATGTGAAGTGGCCCCTGCCAAGAACGCTGAGTCACAAATTCACAGCTAACACCTAGGGAAACACAAACACAGATGTTACCTCCCCTCTTCCCTTTCCTCCTGCTTCTCACTCACACCTACGACTGAGGAGGATGGTGAGATTTTTTCACAGATGCAATGTGGGTAGAAGGGAATTAGGTGGTTTGTTGGAATTTTTTGCTTTGTTTCATTGTGTGTGTTCAGTTCAGTTCAGTCGCTCAGTCGTGTCCAACTCTTTGTGTGTGTATGTTGTCTTTAATGTATCCTAGAATTTCTCCAGAAATGATATTTGTCTCCAAGCTCCATTTGCTTATTATCCCTCAAAATTATTTGAAGGGAAGGGGTCAGCGTGCTTAAGTTGATACTGGCCACATTGACATAATGATTTTAGATAATGAGGAAAGAGACATAAACATAATAAGATGAAAAATGAGAGAAAAGAAGTAAAAACAAACAAGACATAAGTTTAAAAAAAAACTTTATAAAAAATTGACAAAAACAAGAGTCATCAGAATATGAACTATCCTTTTGGTACCTAAATGTTAGCATTTTCCTGGTACTGTTGGAGTGAGATTTACTGTTTTTTATTATCATTTAATAAATAGCACACTGCCTTCTTGCTTTCTCAGTTTGAATTGTGCTTTAAAATCCTGGGATTCTAACTGCTTCATGAGCATTTCCCAACCCCATTCCTACCACAACTAGGCAAGGAGAAAGTCTGTTTGCCATTTCATGCTGGACAACAGTAAAAAGCTGTGCTTTAAAAATCTGAACTATGGTGACTGGCTGTTACGGGTTAAATTGTGTGTCCTCTTCCCCAGATTGATATGTCCTAGCCCCAACTCAGAATGTGTCCCCATTTGAACATAGTCTCTTCGTATACTGGTGATAGCATTAACTGGTATAAACACCCTAAAATTATTTGACATATCTATTAAATTGAAAAATGGCATATATTTTGATCCAGCAATTCCACTCCTAGGTGAAAATACACAGAAGACCATGTATATGTTCAAGAAAACAATATATAATCACTTTTATGAAAGCACTATTTTAATAACTAAGCAGCTGTTAAGACAAATATTCATCAATAAAAGAATAAAGAAACAAATCATAGTATGTTCAAACAGTGCTCAATGAATCAACAATGAGAATGAATGAACTACATGGACAGGTCTCAGAAGCTGATAGTGAATGGAAGAAACCTCTATATAATCATATACAGCATAATTTGATTTATATAAAGCTGAAAGTAAGAGTAGCTATTCAAGGGAGTTAGTCATCAGGATGGTGATTCTTTGTGATGGGGGTGACTTAGGAGCCCAGAGAATGAGCTGCAGCCTGATAATGTTCCATTTCTTGATCTAGACTGTTATTGCTTCAGTTCAGTCGCTCAGTAGTGTCCAACTCTTTGCGACCCCATGAACCGCAGCATGCCAGGCCTCCCTGTCCATCACCAAATCCCGGAGTTTACTCAAACTAATGTCCATTGAGTCAGTGATGCCATCCAACCATCTCATCCTCTGTTGTCCCCTTCTCCTCCCGCCCTCAATCTTTCCCAGCATCAGCATCTTTTCAAATGAGTCAGCTCTTTGCATCAGGTGGCCCAAGTATTAGAGTTTCAGCTTCAACATCAGTCCTTCCAATGAACACCCAGGACTGATCTCCTTTAGGATGGACTGGCTGGATCTCCTTGCAGTCCAAGGGACTCTCAAGAGTCTTCTCCAACACCATAGTTCAAAAGCATCAATTCTTCTGTGCTCAGGTTTCTTCACAGTCCAACTCTCACATCCATACATGACCACTGGAAAAACCTTAGCCTTGACTAGACGGACCTTTGTTGGCAAAGTAATGTCTCTGCTTTTTAATATGCTGTCTAGGTTGGTCATAACTTTCCTCCCAAAGAGTAAGCATCTTTTAATTTCATGGCTGCAACCATCTGCAGTGATTTTGGAGTCGCCCCAAAAATAAAGTCAGCCACTGTTTCCACTGTTTCTCCATCTATTTCCCATGAACTGATGGGACCGGATGCCATGATCTTAGTTTTCTGAATGTTGAGTTTTAAGCCAACATTTTCACTCTCCTCTTTCACTTTCACCAAGAAGCTCTTTAATTCTTCTTCACTTTCTGCCATAAGGGTGGTATTATCTATATATCTGAGGTTATTGACATTTCTTCCGGCAATCTTGAATAGAGCTTGTGCTTCTTCCAGCTCAGCATTTCTCATAATGTACTCTGAATGTAAGTTAAGTAAGCAGGGTGACAATATACACCCTTGACATACTCCGTTCCTGATTTGGAGCCAGTCTATTGTTCCATGTCCAGTTCTAACTGTTGCTCCCTGACGTGCATACAGATTTCTCAAGAGGCAGGTCAGGTGGTCTGGTATTCCCATCTCTTTCAGAATTTTCCACACTTTGTTGTGATCCACACAGTCAAGGGCTTTGGCAAAATCAATAAAGCAGAAATAGATGTTTTTCTGAAACTCTTGCTTTTTCGATGCTCCAGCAGATGTTGGCAATTTGACCTCTGGTTCCTCTGCCTTTTCTAAAACCAGCTTGAACATCTGAAAGTTCACAGTTCACGCATTGCTGAAGCCTGGCTTGGAAAATTTTGAGCATTACTTTACCAGTATGTGAGCTGAATGCAATTGTGCGGTAGTTTGAGCATTCTTTGGCATTGCCTTTCTTTGTGATTGGAATGAAAACTGACCTTTCCTAGTCCTGTGGCCACTGGGGAGTTTTCCAAATTTGCTGGCATGTTGAGTGCAGCAGTTTCACAGCATCATCTTTTAGGATTTGAAATAGCTCAACTGGAATTCCATCACCTCCACTAGCTTTGTTCGTAGTGATGCTACCTAAGGCCCACTTGACTTCACATTCCAGGATGTGTGTCTCTAGGTGAGTGATCACAGCATCATGTTTATCTGGGTCATGAAGATCTTTTTTGTACAGTTCTTCTGTGTATTCTTGCCACCTCTTCTTAATATCGTCTGCTTCGGTTAGGTCCCTACCATTTCCGACCTTTATTGAGCCCATCTATACATGAAATGTTCCCTTGATATCTCTAATTTTCTTGAAGAGATCTCTAGTCTTTCCCATTGTATTGTTTCCCTCTATTTCTTTGCATTGATCGCTGAGGAAGGCTTTCTTATCTCCCCTTGCTATTCTTTGGAACTCTGCATTCAAATGGGTATATCTTTCCTTTTCTCCTTTGCTTTTTGCCTCTCTTCTTTTCACAGGTATTTGTAAGGCCTCCTCAGACAGCCATTTTGCTTTTTTGCATTTCTTTTTCTTGGGGATATTCTTGATCCCTGTCTCCTGTACAATGTCATGAACCTCCATCCATAGTTCATCAGGCACTCTGCCTATCAGATCTAGGCCCTTAAATCTATTTCTCACTTGGACTGTATAATCATAAGGGATTTTATTTAGATCATACCTGAACAGTCTAGTGGTTTTCCCTACTTTCTTCAATTTGAGTCTGAATTTGACAATAAGGAGTTCATGATCTGTTATTGCTTGGTTATGCTCAATTTATAAAATTCCATTGAGCTGTAGATTTTTTGTGCTCACTTTTCTGTATGTGTGATATTTTTAATACAGAAGGTTTTATTTTTTAATATAAATTTATTTAGTTTAGTTGGAGGCTAATTACCTTACAGTATTGTATTCGTTTTGCCATACATCAACATGAATCTGCCACGGGTGTACATGTGTTCCCCATCCTGAACCCCCTCCCATCTCCCTCCCTGTACCATCCCTCTGGGTCACCCCAGTGCACCAGCCCTGAGCATCCTGTATCATGCATCGAAACTGCACTGGCGATTCATTTCACATATAATAATATATATGTTTCAATGCCATTCTCCCAAATCATCCCACCCTCACCCTCTCTCACAAAGTCCAAAAGACTGTTCTGTACATCTGTGTCTCTTTTGCTATCTCGCATACAAGGTTATTGTTACCATCTTTCTAAATTCCATATATATGCATTAGTATACTGTATTGGTGTTTTTCTTTCTTGCTTACTTCACTCTGTATAATAGGCTCCAGTTTCATCCACCTCATTAGAACTGATATAAATGTATTCTTTTTAATGGCTAGTTCAGTTCAATTCAGTCGCCCAGTTGTGTCCGACTCTTTGCGACCCCATGAATCACAGCACGCCAGGCCTCCCTGTCCATCACCATCTCCTGGAGTTCACGCAGACTCACGTCCCTCGAGTCCATGATGCCATCCTGCCATCTCATCCTCTGTCGTCCCCTTCTCCTCCTGCCCCCAATCCCTCCCAGCATCAGAGTCTTTTCCAATGAGTCAACTCTTCACATGAGGTGGCCAAAGTACTGGAGTTTCAGCTTTAGCATCATTCCTTCTAAAGAAATCCCAGGGCTGATCTCCTTCAGAATGGCCTGGTTGGATCTCCTTGCAGTCCAAGGGACTCTCAAGAGTCTTCTCCAACACCACAGTTCAAAAGCATCAATTCTTCGGCACTCAGCCTTCTTCACAGTCCAACTCACATCCATACATGACAACAGGAAAAACCATAGCCTTGACTAGATAGACCTTTACTCTATTGTGTATATGTACCACAGCTTTCTTATCCATTCGTCTGCTGATGGACATCTAGGTTGCTTCCACGTCCTGGCTATTATAAACAGTGCTGCGATGAACATTGGGGTACACGTGTCTCTTTCAATTCTGGTTTCCTCGGTGTGTATGCACAGCAGTGGGATTGTTGGGTTGTATGGCAGTTCTATTTCCAGTTTTTTAAGGAATCTCAACACTATTCTCCATAGTGGCTGTACTAGTTTGCATTCCCACCAACAGTGTAAAAGAGTTCCCTTTTCTCCACACCCTCTCCAGTGTTTATTGCTTGTAGACTTTTGGATAGCAGCCATTCTGACTGGTGTGAGATGGTACCTCATTGTGGTTTTTATTTGCATTTCTCTGGTAATGAGTGATGCTGAGCATCTTTTCATGTGTTTCTTAGCCATCCGTATGTCTTCTTTGGAGAAATGTCTGTTTAGGTCTTTGGCCCATTTTTTGCTTGGGTCATTTATTTTTCTGGAATTGAGCTGCAGGAGTTGCTTGTATATCTTTGAGATTAGTTGTTTGTCAGCTGCTTCATTTGCTACTATTTTCTCCCATTCTGTAGGCTGTCTTTTCACCTTGCTTTTTTTCCAGTGGTCATGTATAGATGTGAGAGTTGGACTGTGAAGAAGGCTGAGTGCCAAAGAACTGATGCTTTTGAACTGTGGTGTTGGAGAAGACTCTTGAGAGTCCCTTGGACTGCAAGGAGATCCAACCAGGCCATTCTGAAGGAGATCAGCCCTGGGATTTCTTTGGAGGGAATGATGCTGAAGCTGAAGCTCCAGTACTTTGGCCACCTCATGTGAAGAGTTGACTAATTGGAAAAGACTCTGATGCTGGGAGAGATTGGGGGCAGGAGGAGAAGGGGACGACAGAGGATGAGATGGCAGGATGGCATCATGGACTCGAGGGACGTGAGTCTGAGTGAACTCCGGGAGTTGATGATGGACAGGGAGGCCTGGCGTGCTTCGATTCATGGGGTCACAAAGAATCAGACACAACTGAACTGATAGTTTCCTTTGTTGTGTAGAAGCTTTTAATTTTAATTAGGTCCCATTTGTTTATTTTTGCATTTATTTCCAATATTCTGGGAGGTGGGTCATAGAGGATCCTGCTGTGATTTATGTTGGAAAGTGTTTTGCCTATGTTCTCCTCTAGGAGTTTTATAGTTTCTGGTCTTACGTTTAGATCTTTAATCCATTTTGAGTTTATTTTTGTGTATGGTGTTAGAAAATGTTCTAATTTTGTTCTTTTACAAGTGGTTGACCAGTTTTCCCAGCAGCACTTGTTAAAGATATTGTCTTTTCTTTATTGTATATTCTTGCCTCCGTTGTCAAAGATAAGGTGCCCATAGGCGTGTGGGTTTATCTCTGGGCTTTCTATTTTGTTCCATTGATCTATATTTCTGTCTTTGTGCCAGTACCATACTGTCTTGATGACTGTGGCTTTGTAGTAGAGCCTGAAGTCAGGCAGGTTGATTCCTCCAGTTCCATTCTTCTTTCTCGAGATTGCTTTGGCTATTCAAGGTTTTTGTATTTCCATACAAATTGTGAAATTATTTATTTAGCTCTGTGAAAAATACTGTTGGTAGCCTGTTAGGGATTGCATTGAATCTATAGATTACTTTGGATAGTATACTCATTTTCACTATATTGATTCTTCCAATCCATAAACACGGTATATTTCTCCATCTATTAGAAAATCTCTTTGATTTCTTTCACCAGTGTTGTATAGTTTTCTATATATAGGTCGTTTGTTTCTTTAGGTAGATATGTTCCTAAGTATTTTATTCCTTTCGTTGCAATGGTGAATGGAATTGTTTCCTTAATTTCTCTATTTTCTCATTATTAGTGTATAGAATCCAAGGGATTTCTGTGTGTTGATTTTATATCCTGCAACTTTACTATATTCATTGATTAGCTTTTAATGTTCTGGTGGAGTCTTTAGGGTTTTCTATTTAGAGGATCATGTCATCTGCCAACAGTGAGTGTTTTACTTCTTCTTTTCCAGTTTGGATTCCTTTTATTTCTTTTTCTGCTCTGATAGGTTTGGCCAAAACTTCCAGAACTATGTTGAATAGTAGCAGTGAAAGTGGGCACCCTTGACGTGTTTCTGACTTCAGGGGAAATGCTTTCAATTTTTCACCATTGAGGATAATGTTTGCTGTGGGTTTGTCATGTATAGCTTTTATTATGTTGAGGTATATTCCTTCTATTTCTGGAGAGTTTTTATCATAAACGGATGTTGAATTTTGTCAAAGGCCTTCTCTGCATCTATTGAGATAATCATATGGCTTTTATTTTTCAATTTGTTAATGTGGTGAATCACATTGATTGATTTGTGGATATTGAAGAATCCTTGCATCCCTGGGATAAAGCCCACTTGGTCATGGTATATGATCTTTTTAATGTGTTGTTGGATTCTGATTGCTAGAATTTTGTTAAGGATTTTTGCATCTATGTTCATCAATGATATTGGCCTGTAGTTTTCTTTTTTTGTGGCATCTTTGTCAGATTTTGGTATTAGGATAATGGTGGCCTCATAAAATGAGTTTGGAAGTTTACCTTCCTCTGCAATTTTCTGGAAGAGTTTGAGTAGGATAGGTGTTAGCTCTTCTCTAAATTTTTGGTAGAATTCAGCTGTGAATCCGTCTGGACCTGGGCTTTTGTTTGCTGGAAGATATCTGATTACAGTTTCAATTTCCATGCTTGTGATGGGTCTGTTAAGATTTTCTGTTTCTTCCTGGTTCAGTTTTGGGAAGTTGTACTTTTCTAAGAATTTGTCCATTTCTTCCACGTTGTCCATTTTATTGGCATATAATTGCTGATAGTAGTCTCTTATGATCCTTTGTATTTCTGTGTTGTCTGTTGTGATCTCTCCATTTTCATTTCTAATTTTATTGATTTGATTTTTCTCCCCTTTGTTTCTTGATGAGTCTGGCTAATGGTTTGTCAATTTTATTTATTCTCTCACAGAACCAGCTTTTGGCTTTGTTGATTTTTGCTATGGTCTCTTTTGTTTCTTTTGCATTTATTTCTGCCCTAATTTTAAAGATTTCTTTCTTTCTACTAACCCTGGGGTTCTTCATTTCTTCTTTTTCTAGTTGCTTTACGTGTAGAGTTAGGTTATTTATTTGACTTTTTCCTTGTTTCTTGAGGTATGCCTGTATTGCAATGAACCTTCTCCTTAGCACTGCTTTTGCAGTGTCCCACAGGTTTTGGGTTGTTGTGTTTTCATTTTCATTCATTTCTATGCATATTTTGATTTCTTTTTTGATTTCTTCTGTGATTTGTTGGTTATTCATCAGCGCGTTGTTCAGCCTCCATATGTTGGAATTTTTAATAGTTTTTCTCCTGTAATTGAGGTCTAATCTTACTGCATTGTGGTCAGAAAAGATGCTTGGAATGATTTCAATTTTTTTGAATTTACCAAGGCTAGATTTATGGCCCAGGATGTGATCTATCCTGGAGAAGTTTCTGTGTGCACTTGAGAAAAAGGTGAAATTCATTGTTTTGAATTTCAAAGGTGAACTGTCCTATAGATATCAATTAGGTCCAACTGGTGTATTTTATCATTTAAAGTTTGTGTTTCCTTGTTAATTTTCTGTTTAGTTGATCTATCCATAGGTGTGAGTGGGGTATTAAAGTCTCCCACTATTATTGTGTTATTATTAATTTCCCCTTTCATACTTGTTAGCATTTGTCTTACATACTGTGGTGCTCCTATGTTGGGTGCATATATATTGATAATTGTTATATCTTCTTCTTGGATTGATCCTTTGATCATTATGTAGTGTCCTTCTTTGTCTCTTTACACAGCCTTTGTTTTAAAGTCTATTTTATCTGATATGAGTATTGCTACTTCTGCTTTCTTTTGGTCTCTATTTGCATGGAATATCTTTTTCCAGCCCTTCACTTTCAGTCTGTATGTCCTTTGTTTTGAGGTGGGTCTCTTATAGACAACATATATAGAGGTCTTGTTTTTGTATCCATTCAGCCAGTCTTTGTCTTTTGGTTGGGGCATTCAACCCATTTACGTTTAAGGTAATTATTGATAAGTATGATCCCATTGCCATTTACTTTATTGTTTGGGGTTCAAGTTTATACTCCCTTTTTGTGTTTCCTGTCTAGAGAAGATCCTTTAGCATTTGTTGGAGAGCTGGTTTGGTGGTGCTAAATTCTCTCAGCTTTTGCTTGTCTGTAAAGCTTTTGATTTCTCCTTCATATTTGAATGAGATCCTTGCAGTAATCTGGGCTGTAGGTTATTTTCTTTCATCACTTTAAGTATGTCCTGCCATTCCCTCCTGGCCCAAAGACTTTCTATTGAAAGATCAGTTGTTATCCTTATGGGAATCCCCTTGTGTGTTATTTGTTGTTTTTCCCTTGCTGCTTTTAATATTTGTTCTTTGTTCATTTGATTAATATGTGCCTTGGGTTTACCCTGTTTGGGACTCTCTGGGTTTCTTGAATGTGGGCACTTATTTCCTTCCCCATTTTAGGGAAGTTTTCAACTATTATCTCCTCAAGTATTTTCTCATGGTCTTTGTTTTTGTCTTCTTCTGGGACTCCTATGAGTCAAATGTTGGGGTGTTTGACATTGTCCCAGAGGTCTCTGAAATTGTCCTCATTTCTTTTAATTCCTTTTTCTCTTTTCCTGTTTCATTTATTTCCACCATTCTATCTTCTACCTCACTTATCCTATCTTCTGCTTCTGTTATTCTACTATTTGTTCCCTCCAGAGTGTTTTTGATATCATTTATTGCATTATTCATTATATATGGACTCTTTTTTTTTCTTCTAGGTCTTCGTTAAACCCTTTCTTGCATCTTCTCAATCCTTGTCTCCAAGCTATTTATCTATGATTCCATTTTTTTTTTTTTTACTTTTAAAATTTTTATTTTAACTTTAGTTTACTTTACATT
>SJYQ01106334.1:0-16223 GCA_006410935.1 Redunca redunca | reverse complement strand
TTTCCGTGCACGTGGACAGCGCCTGATCACTATAGACTCCTGTTATAATGATAGCACGTGATGATCTGACCTTTAACGTGATTGGTGCAACTACCCCCCTGCTTGCCTTTATAAGCAGGGAGCTTGCTGAAATAAAGCGGAACGGCACTACACGGAACCCTTATCGCGTGTTATTGTCTCTCGCTCGCTGAGGGGCTGGGTTGGCGGACAGCAGGCTCACTTTTCCTCAGGACCCCTCGGCTCTGCTGAGGGAAGTTCCACTGCCTCTCTTTCTTTCTGCGGAGCACCCCCTCCCCCCCCGCAGGAATCTCAAACCACTCCGGTATTCTTGCTCAGATCATTAGCTCCTTATTGCAAAATTCAGACTTAAGTTGAAGAAGCTAGGAAAAACTTACTAGGCCATAAGGCCAATCCCTTATAATTATATAGTAGAGGTGACAAATAGATTCAAGGGATTAGATGTGGAAGACAGACTGCCTGAAGAACTATGGACAGAGGCTCATGACACTGTACAGGAGGCTGTGACCAAAACCATCACAAAGAAAAAGAAATACAAGAAGGCTAAGTGATTATCTGAGGAGGTTTTACAAATAGCTGAGGGAAGAAGAGAAGGGAAAAGCAAGGGAGAAAGGGAAAGATATACCCAACTGAATGCAGAGTTGCAGAGATAGGAAGGAGAGATAAGAAGACCTTAAGTGAACAATGCAAAGTAGAGGAAAACAATAAAATGGGTAAGATCTCTTCCAGAAAACTGGAGATATCAAAGGAACATTTCATGCAAGGGTGGACATGATAAAAGACAAAAACAGTAGGGACTTAACAGAGGCAGAAGAGATTAAGAAGACGTGGCAAGAATACACAGAACTGTACAAAAAAGGTCTTAATGACCCATATAACCATGATGGTGTGACCACTCACCTAGAGCCAGACATCCTGGAGTGTGAAGTCAAGTGGGCCTAAGAAAGTGCAACAAATTCTTGCAAATTCTATTTTCATTTTTATTCTATTACAAATATTTTCTAATTTCTCTTGTTATAGCCAGTGGAGGTGATGGAATTCCAGCTGAGCTATTTTAAATCTGAAAAGATGATGCTATTAAAGTGCTGTACTCAATATGTCACCAAATTTAGAAACTCAGCAGTGGCCACAGAACTGGGAAAGGTCAGTTTTCATTCCAATCCCAAAGAAGGGCAGTGCCAAAGAATGCTCAAACAACCAGACAATTGCACTCATTTAGCATGCTAGTAAGGTTATGCTCAAAATCCTTCAAGCTAGGCTTCAGAAGTACTTGAATTGAGAACTTTCAGACATACAAGCTGAGTTTAGAAAAGGCAGAGGAACCAGAGATCAGATTGTCAGCATTCGGTGAATAATAGAGAAAGCAAAGGAATTCCAGAAAATCTTCTGCTTCACTGACTACGTGAAAGTCTTTATGTGGATCACAACAAACTGTGGGAAATTCTTAAAGGGAAGGAAATACCTTACCACCTTACCTGTGTCCTGAAAAATCTGTATGCAGCTCAAGAAGCAACAGTTAGAACCTTACATGAAACAACTGGCTGGTTCAAAATTGGGGAAAGAATACAACAAAGCTGTGTACTGTCACCCTGCATATTTAACTTCTATGCAGAGTACATCATGCGAAATGCTGAGTTGGATGAATCACAAGCTGGAATCAAGATTGCCAGTAGAAATATCAACAACCTCACATATGGAGATGATACCACTGGCAGAAAGCAAAGAGGAACTAAAGCCTCTTGATGAGGGTGAAAGAGGAGAGTGAAAAAGCTGGCTTAAAACTCAGCATCCAAAAAACTAAGATCATGGCATCCAGTCCCATCACTTCATGGGAAGTGAAAAAGTGGGAAAAAAGAAGGGGAAAAAGTGGGAAATAGTGGAATAGAAGGGGAAAAAGTGGAAGCAGTGACAGATTTCATTTTCTTGGGCTCTAAAAATCACTGTGGACAGTAACCGCAGCCATGAAATTACAAGACGCTTGCTCCCTGGAAGGAAAGATATGACAAACCTAGACAGCATATTAAAAAGCAAAGACATCACTTTGCCAACAAATGTCTCTATAGTCAAAGCTATGGTATTTCTAGTATTCATGTACAGATGTGAGAACTGGACCATAAAAAAGGCTGAGCAGTGAAGAATTGATACTTTCGAATTGTGGTGCTGGAGAAGGCTCTTAAAAGTCCCCTGGACTGCAAGGAAATCAAACCAGCCCATCCTAAAGGAAATCAACTCTGAATATTCATTGGAAGGTCTGATACTGAAGCTGAAGCTCCAATACTTTGGCCACCTGATGTGAAGAGCTGACTGGTTGGAAAAGACCCTGATGCTGGGGAAAGACTGAAGGCAAAAGGAGAAGTGAGCAGCAGAGGATGAGATGGTTAGATAGCAACACTGACTCGATGGACATGAATTTGAGCAAACTCCAGGAGATACCGAAGGACAGGGAAGCCTGGCATTCTGCAGTCCGTGAGGTCACAAAGAGTCAGACACAACTTAGCGACTGAACAACAACAACACCTAGAATACTTTCAGGATAACAATACCAATTTTACCACCAATAATATGACTTAAAATAACTCTGCACTTCTTTTTGTCCTTAAAAGTATATACCACTTGGGATGTCACAGTCAAATTATTGTTTTTAAATCACTTGGATAGTTTGGGTGGAGTCATTTTACATTTCTATAATAAAAAACCTTTGTGATATGGCTTTATGTGGTAGAGAGAAAAAATGTTCAGATCTGTATGTATAAAAAAGAGAAGAGTACTCTGTGGACTTCTGGATTCTGAATTAAATGTAGAGCAAATTAGTGCATGTGCCTTAGTGACACTATTTGAAATCAGTCCTTGTGTTAATTTCCCTTGGCAAGTACTAAGAAATGATGATCCCTGATGCCTGTGGCTGCAAAAATACAACGTGGCTAAATTCCTTGGTTGCAATCTCTTAAAAGGTCATAAGATTATGTTACTCCACAAAAGTATCTTTCTGAATCTCTTTTTCTCTCACTTTATCTCTCCAAGTTCCTCTCCCCTTCAAAAAATTGTATCCCCATTCCTTCTTTCCCTCATTGACTTTGCTAGCCTCCTCCCTCAGCAACTCAGAAGCTTGTGTGTTTGTGTGTATACCTGCAAAGAGGAGCTGCTATATAAATAAGGTAATGAAAATGGAGGCCGTTGGGGAATAGACAGCTGCGAGGATCTGAGCTGGTAGACTGAAACAAACACGCATCCTAAACCACTCAGAGCTCAGATTTCTTCTCTAGACAGCTGGCTTTTTAAGTCCTTCTGAAATACTCTACAAAGATGGGGGAGGGGCTGTGAACTACCTCTGTTATGGACCTTATTTAAAGTCAGCTACCTCCTAGATATGTTCTATAGAAACTAAGTGCAATATTCAGTATGGCAGGGATGAGGGTGCTGAGCTAAAGGTATACAATTGTCTAACTGTCTAAAGGCCAGTCTAATTAGACTAAAAATTAGTCTAATTTTTAAAGGCCAGAGGGCTTCTAAATTATTGACAGTGCTGGAGGGCTGCTTGGAGTAGGCAGTGATTAGAATCATGTAAGCTCAAACTGGATAACTGATTTGCTGGTCATATTTCTATCCCTTCTCTGCCACTTGGCACCCTATACTCCATATTCTTTCTAATCCTCCTACCCTCTCCACCCTCCTCACCCTCTTGCCAACACTCCAACACCCTACCCCCATCAACACTCCTGGAATTTTGGACTTGGCTATTTTTAAAACAGTCAACTCAGTAGCCACCTCCCTCCCCCGCTCAGCTGTCCAGTACTCCGGCCAGCCATCTAGTCCCCCTTCCCCCCACACCAGACCTTCTCTGGTTCCCTGACCTCAGTGAGACTGCAGCCTGTCTGGGAACCTAGGGGAGACATGGAGAAAGAGACGGGGGATCCCCTGGCTGGAGCTGACTGATACAGTAGACAGTCATGGCTGGAGAATTGGATATCAGACTAATGTTTGACCTCTGGAAACAGTAAGTCAAAATTAATTGCAATTCCTTTAAAAATCTTCTAAATTGAAGTTAGAATCTCATAAAATTATGACATAAACTTGGATGTCTCTGGTGCAAATCTAGGATCTCTTCCATACCAAGGTGCCCCAGTCTCCATTTCTCCTTCTGTCTTAAGCTTTCTGGCCTCTGGCCACTAGAAGTTTAAACCTCCATCTCTCCTCTGGGAGTCTTAGCTGGCTCCTCCTATTACCTCAAGACTTCTGATGAAGTCTCCTTCTTTAGTAGAAGTTTCCTGCATCTCCTATTCTGTGGTTTTCTCACCAAGGCCAAATTTAGCTTCAGATGATTAGTCACTGATACCCTCTATCTTGTTCCTATTTATTAGTGCCCTTTACACTGGGCTTCCAAGGGTGAGGCTTACTCCTTGTTGTACATGATTTCTCCCTACAACTCTAGTCCCATCATCGTGTTCTCCTTCCTGCATGACTCTCCCTCAGTCATATCCCTAACTCCAGAGAGAGGAGTTTGGCAAGAGGAAGTTAGCCCCTCCCCAAGCCTTGTCCTCATCGAAAGACTGACTTCCAAACTTGCAAAGTTAAGATCGATGGAAAGGTAAGATCAATGGAAAGAAAGGGTGGTTCTTCAGTCAGATTTGAAGAAAAGTTGACTCATGAAGAAGAAATGTTGACTCATAACAAACAAATATTGATTTGCATGTTTGGTTGGCATCCATTGTTCCATGAGACAGAGGGATAATTTTAGCTCTCTACAGTAGATGAAAGAGACTGGTTCCCTTTTCATTTGAATACTGATTCCAGAGATGGGATGTGTATCCCACCCTTACTCCTCCTTACTGAAAATTCTGACACAAAGGAGGAAAATCAATGAATGACCTCTGGAGGGTGTCCCCTCCTGATGGGGAAGGGCAAATAAGAGGTAGTCTCTGATGTATTTTCAGATCCTAATTCTGTTGGGGAGCCCACTGGTATCAGTGAGATCTGATCTATCCACATGATTCCTCTTTTTGACATTTCTGCTGTTTGGTAGCTCAGAATGGGGCAATACAGTGGACTCTGCCCTCCGAGTCCATTCAACCTTTCTTCCACCCCCACCTAGGGGTATTGCATAAGGGGCCTGAAAGTGGTCACAAAAGCAGGGCACAGAGGCTTAACAGCCTCGTGTTTAGTTCAGGGAGCCCCATTTCCCCTAAATTCCAGTTAGCTCATTCTTTTCTTGATCTTCCCAGATTCTCTTCACATCATTCTGAACAATCTTCAACTCTTCTCTTCCCCATGCCCAGCCACATTTCTTTTTTCAGTCCCTTACAGGACGTCCGGTCAAAATTCACTAGGTAGGAGGGTCATCAGCTGGAAAGAACCGGAACCTGGGGGGACCTGGCTGGATAGGTATGGGGGATCCAGGCCAGTCCCCTAGTCCCTGGTCCCCCCATGGCAGTCCCCCAACTCTAAGCATTCTCACTCTCCTGCTGCTCCTCTGTGGACATGGTAAGGAAGGGTTAGGTAAGGCTTTGGGGGATCTAGGGGGTAGGCTGCTATGTAGGGGTGGGCATGTGAGCTTGGGTGAATGAGATGAGATGGGTGCTGAGGGGTGCCAGTCACTCGCCCCACTCTCAAATAGGTATATTTTATTCACCATTCAACTTGGGGAAGGGCACTGGGAAAGCCCTTGATCCACAGGCAGAAGAGATCTAGCAGGGCTTACCCATCTTTAGCAAGACTGAATGAGGACAAGACTAGGAAGCTGGGGGCTGGCGGCTGGGGACTGGGAACTGGGGGAGGCTCTCAGTTGGGTTTTAGGATCCGCTGCTATCCCCCCATGAGACCTGGGAGAATTATGGTTGAGATTGAGCGGGGATCGGGGGACCAGCTCACACTCCTCTCTCCCTTCCGCCCTCAGCTTATTCTCAATGCAAGATCCTCCGCTGCAATGCTGAGTATGTATCTTCCACTCTGAGCCTTAGAGGTGGGGGTTCACCAGGAGCCCTTCGAGGAGGAGGCCGGGGTGGAGGGGTGGGCTCCAGCGGCCTCTGCCGAGCCCTCCGCTCCTACGCGCTCTGCACTCGGCGCACAGCCCGCACCTGCCGCGGGGACCTCGCCTTCCATTCTGCTGTGCACGGCATCGAAGACCTGATGATTCAGCACAACTGCTCCCGCCAGGGCCCCACGGCCCCTCCCCCACCCCGGGGCCCCGTCTTTCCAGGCGCAGGCCCGATCCGCGCCTCTGGCTCCCCAGCCCCGGACCCTTGTGACTATGAAGGCCGGTTTTCCCGGCTGCACCGACAACCCCCAGGCTTCTTGCACTGCGCCTCCTTCGGGGACCCTCACGTGCGCACCTTCCATCACCACTTTCACACGTGTCGTGTCCAAGGAGCTTGGCCCTTGCTGGATAATGACTTCCTCTTTGTCCAGGCCACCAGCTCCCCTGTGGCACTGGGGGCCAACGCCACCACCACCCGGAAGGTCAGGGACTCACCTGCTCCTCCATGGTCACCCCAGGGTTCCACTCCCATGCCAACCCCACTAGTTTTCAGCAGTGCAGCTCTATTCCCTTTCCTCCTCAACCACTCTCACATCTTGAATCACTCCCTCCTACCGAACACTTGCTCCTGTAAATCACTTTCCCTCCTTGGGAATTTCACTCCAATGCAGAAAAGAGCTGGGGAGAGGAAAGTTGATAAGCCCTGGGTTGAGAAGTTACAGAAAGGAAACTTTTCCTTCTCCTATGGGAGCAGCTGATGTTGAGCCCCAACAGGAAGGAAAGGGATGGAGCAGGGATGAAATAGTATTGGAACATAAAGACAGGATCAAGGAGTGAGGACCGTGATAAGCCTTGCATCTCTGCTGGGATCAGATCCTTGACTATGTACAATAATGAGGCCTGGTTGATGGAAGGGGGGAGGGTTGCACTGAGCCCCAAATAAACTGTTTTCCCTCTTGCCCTTACAGCTGACCATTATATTTAAGAACATGCAGGAATGCATTGATCAGAAGGTCTACCAGGCTGAGGTGGACAACCTTCCCGCAGCCTTTGAAGATGGTTCTATCAATGGAGGTGATCGACCTGGGGGCTCAAGTTTGTCCATTCGAACGGCTAACCCTGGGAGCCATGTGGAGATCCGAGCTGCCTACATTGGCACAACTATAATCATTCGGCAGACAGCTGGGCAGCTCTCCTTCTCCATCAGAGTAGCAGAGGATGTGGCCAGGGCCTTCTCAGCTGAGCAGGACCTGCAGCTCTGTGTTGGGGGATGCCCTCCAAGTCAGCGACTCTCACGCTCAGTGCGTAGTCGTCGGGGAACTATAACCATGGATACTGCCAGACAGCTGTGCAAAGAAGGGCTGCCAGTTGAAGATGCTTACTTTCATTCCTGTGTCTTTGATGTTTTAATCTCCGGTGACCCTAACTTTACTGCGGCAGCTCAGGCAGCTCTGGAGGATGCCCGAGCCTTCCTGCCAGACTTGGAAAAACTACACCTCTTCCCCTCAGATACTGGGGTTCCTCTTTCCTCAGCAACCCTCCTAGCTCCACTTCTTTCTGGGCTCTTTGTTCTGTGGCTTTGCATTCAGTAACCAGGCCAGCATTCAGTAACCATGATGGGTCTAGAAGTGATTTGCGGATAGAGATTGGCAAGGGAGAACGTAAGAATCACTGAAGGGAAACGATGAGGGTAAGAAACACATGAAACAATAACTTTTTTCCAGAGTGAGATAAGGCTGCAGTCTAGGGTTGAAATGATCACAGAATAAGGATTTTGGGCAAGGTTTCTGCATTCCAGACTTCAGTAAGCGCTCTTCACTAATTTTCCTAGTCTTGTTAACAGGAAACAAATTGTTCTAGTCCATCTCCTCCTGAGATCACCCCTACAAGCTTAGAGGTTATGGGGTCCTGGGGATCAGTAGAAAAATCCCTTTTAATAGAGAAGACCTGAAAGAGGAAGACATGATCGTTACCCATCAGAAACTCAAAATCGAATGATATTTTCTCTTGGAAGGTAGAAAGAGGAGGAAAAGATGAGGAAAAGAACCTATTTGATAAGTATAATGTGGGTAAGATGTGTTCTGCTTTCTTGGTTCATAAGTGAAGTGGGAGTTGTTTGGATTTTTGGTGAAGGGAATCTCTGTCTTTGGAGAAAGACACAGGTAGGAAAAAAGCTATCATCCCCAACCCTAACTAATCTGATATTAAAGCTATGGAGTCTTCACATTGTTGTCTATGTTGAATCTCTTTACAGACGCTTAAGATGCCATAAAGTCAATGTGTTCACTCCACCGAAAGAGGGCTCAAAACCGTGAGATATTGTTCTGCCTTCAGGAAGTTTACAGGCTATTAGGGAGATAAACTGACTTACATGAAGGAGTGATGAGTGTGTAATTATTCACTAAATTCCATGATACTATGAATTCAAATGAGAAGATGATTGAGAAGAACTCAAGAAATAATAAATAATAAGAGGTAATAGAGTAGATGAGATCTGAAGTGATCTTTGAAAGATTGGATTTGAATTAAGGATCTTCCAGGCAGGGGAAACCATCTAGACATTCACAGATGCATGATTCAGTGAAGAAACCAGCAAAACTCAAATGAAGTAGATGAGAAGTAAGGGCTAGATGGATAGAAGCCAGATTATGAAGTGCATTGAAAGTGGGGCCAAGGAGTTTAAATTCAGTTAACAGCTAACAGTTATTGAGAGCTTAAAACACACCAGGCCACTTTCTAAACAATTTAAAATTATTAATTCATCTAATACTCACAACTCTCTAAGGAAGGTAACTTTCTTATCTCTATTGTTATATAAGGAAAATGAGGTACAGGAAGACTAAGCAATTTTTCCACAGTAACACAGCTTACAAATGGTAGAGCTAGAAACTGAACCCAGAGAATTTGGCTTTGGAGATTTAACTTAATCTCAACACTATACTGTCCTGTCAAGGAAACAGCCATTGAAGATTTTAGTTGTGGATGAGGCAGGGAAAGGGAGCTGCAGGCTGTGGCTGCTATCACAAAAACGATTTTCTTCTTTTGTCATATGAAACCCAAAAGGGAGAGCTGGAAAGTTGGGGGAAGCCCCAAATAGAAGGAATCTAATTTGTGGAAGAAAAGAAAATAGAAGCTGTTCTAGTCCAGGATGTTCTAAAGTAACAGTGCTTTACTCCTCCCTCTTCTCTCAGTTTCACACATCTAACCTAACTCCCCAGGACACACATACACACCAGCCAGTGCTTACCAGACAAAGAGTCCTTTTGGTCTGCTCTTTTAAATTTCTTTTGCAATTCTTTATCTTCTATTCCTGACTCACTATCTTCTCTAAAGACCATAGCCACTCTGCCATTCCCACAAAGCACAGTTTCTTTACTTTTAAAGATGACCTGCTTCCCTGGTGGCTCAGATGGTAAAGAATCTGCCTGTAAGATACGGGTTTAATCTCTGGGTCAGGAAGATGCCCTGGAGGAGGAAATGGCAACCTACTCCAGTATTCTTGCCTGGAGAATTCCATGGACAGAGGAGCCTGGTGGGTTACAGTCCATGGGGTCGCAGAGAGTCGAATGCAACTTAGCTAATCCAGAAAACAATCTGTTCTAATGGAAGAAAATTAGAGGAAACATATCCATTGTTGTTCTCACTTAGGCATTTTAATTCAAAACATCTTTTTGAGAAACTGCTCCTTATATTGGTTAACTCAAAAGAGTACATAACTTCATTCCTCAAAATTCCCTTGTGGGAATTTCAAGTAGGTTAAGAAGAATTTCATAGCCAATTGGGGAGTCAGATTCTTTTATGGCACCTGTCATTTGCTTCATTTGCCCAAACTCAGGGTTAACCCTATTATCAGTGGAGTATTTAAAAATGAGTAGTTCAAAATAAGCACATGAAAAGATGTTCAACATTGTTACTTATCATGGAAATGCAAATCGAATTTGAAAAACAAGGAGAAAATGCTACATAACCACTAGAATGGTTCAAATGAAAAAGACTGATCATATCAAGTGTTGGCAAATTGTGAAGCTCTGACATGCTATTGGTGAGAATGTAAATTAGTACTACTACTTTGTAAAATTTTGGGCAGTTTCTTCACAAGTTAAGCATATACTTACCACACACTCTAAACAGTCCACCTCTAAGTATTTAACCAAGAGAAAGGATAAAGACTTGTATACAATACCACTCAGCAATAAAGTGAAATAAACTACTGATACACATAATAATATGATGAATCTCAAAATAAGAATGTAAGCGAAAGAAGCCAAACAACAACAAAAAAGAGTACATACTGTATGTTTCCATTTGTATAAAATTATAAAAAGTGTAAACCAATATATACTGAGAGAAAAAGATCAGTGGTTGCCTGTAGATGGTCAGGGGAGGGAGAGAGGGATGGTTTACAAGGACACATGAGGAAATTGGAATAGAGTGTTCATTATCTTGATTGTGGCAATGATTTCAAAAATCATGAAACTATACACTTCAAATATGTGCTGTTTATCAAACATCAGTACATCTAATAAACGTGTAAGTAAAGTAAATAGGTAGCCAATCTTTCCCTTTTCCTTTGGTGGGTCAGTCAAAGGAAAGACCATTGTATGAAAAGGAAGATTATAACAGAATTTCCTTCTTCTAGGAAAACACAGGAAAGAAGAGGATGACAAGGCAAAGAAAGAGAGCATTTAGGGACTTCCCTGCTGGTCCAGTGGTTATGACTTTGCCTTCTAGTGCAGGGGGTGTGGGTTTGATCCCTGATCTGGGAACAAAGATTCCACATCCCCTGGGGCCAAAACACTAAAACATAAAACAGAAGCAATACTGTAACAAATCCAATAGAGACCATTAAAATGGTTCACATAAAGAAAAAGAAGGAAAGAGAATATTTAAATATTCTATACTCTCTCTTCTATCATAAGGACCATATTCCTTCCTCCAGATTCTCAAGGTCAGAGACCAAGGAAAGGACATTTTGTGGTTTAAAAACCACCAGTGCTTCATTTTTGTCTTTCTACTCCACTAACAGTCAGCAGATGGCGCTGATGACTAAAAAGAATTACCCAGTGGGGATGGAGTAAGTTTTCAGGAAAAAGAAAATGAATTTCTTAGATTGTCTAATATGTTGACCAAATGAGAGAAAATATTAATAAGTATTTGACAGAATTGGCATTTCAGAAATAAACTTAATGGAGGCAGGTTCAAGAGGGAGTGGACATATGTATATACTTATGGCTGATTCACGTTGCTGTATGGCAGAAACCAACACAACACTATAAAGAAATTACCCTCCAATTAAAAATAAATTAAAAAAAGAAATAAACTAAATGTAGGTGCATAATAAACTAAATAAATTGCTTAAATAATTATGGGTTCATAACAAATAAAGGGTTGTTCAAGACATCAGTCAAAATATACTACTTGACTCCACAATTGATGTTATTTATAGTGATAATATTATATAGTCATAATTGAATTGTGGTGCTGAGGAAGACTCTTGGGAGTCCCTTGGACTGCAAGGAGACCAAGCCAGTCAATCCTAAAGGAAATCCACCCTGAATATTTATTGCAAGAACTGATGGTGAAGCCCTAATACTTCAGCCACCTGATGCAAAGAGCCAACTCACTGGAAAAGATCTTGATGCTGGGAAAGACTGAAGGCAAAAGGAGAAGAGGGCGGCAGAGGACGAAATAGTTAGATAACATCACCGACTCAATGGACATGAATTTAAGCAAACTCTGGGAGACAGTGAAGGATAGGGAAGCCTGGCGTGCTGCAATCTGTGGGGTCACAAAGAATTGGACACTTAGTGACTAAACAACAATAATAGTGATAATAATGTAAATACTGACTACTGATTTGGCCAAAATTGTGATATAACTCTATCAGGAGGATGAGGTAGGAGGAATGGAAAGGTAGGGATAGGGAGTATGGTGTAAGACACTTAAAATTTCAAATACTGTAGCAAAAAGACAGTATAATATGTCTAATATTGGGCTGCCCTGGTGACTCAGATGGTAAAGAATCTGCATGCAACGCAGTAGATCCGAGTTCTCTCCCTGGGTGGGTAAGATCCCCTGGAGAAGGGAATGGTTATGCACTCCAGTATTCTTGCTTGGAGAATCCCATGGACAGAGGAGCCTGGGGGCTACAGACCAAGGGTCGCAGAGTTGGACATGACTGAGCTACTGACCCCGTGGACTGCAGCATGCCAGGCTCCCCTGTCCTTCACTATTTCCCAGAGTTTGCTCAAATTCATGTCGATTATTTACAAATTAAGAAATAAAAGAAGAAATATATAATTTAGAAATATGAGAGGCTTCCCTGGTGGTCCAGTGGTTAAGAATCTGCCTTGCAATGCAGGAGACACTGGTTCGACCTCTGGTCTGGGAAGATCCCACGTGCCAAGCAACAACTAAGCCTGTGTACCACAACTGCTAAAACCCGTGCACCTAGAGCCTGTGCTCCTCAACAAGAGAAGCCACTGCAACAAGAAGGCGGTGCACTGAAGCTAGAGAAAGCCCTGCAGCAACGAAGATCCAGCACAGCCAAAATCAACAGATCAATTATTAATTCATTCATTCATAAAAAAGAAATATAAATTATATACCAGATGAAAAAGTTGAAATAGTTGAAAGATAAATAATTAGAGTGAACTGAGAACTGCTGTTTTTTTGTGTAAGAATTAAAATTATGGGATTTTTGACTAAGTTATATTACATTTGATTTTTAAAAAGAGACTGCATTTCTACCTTGGCCAGTCCTGAGTATCTCCCCTTAATTTCTTATACTTGTGGACACCTCCATCATTCTTCAAACCCACCCAACCCCCTTCCTACCCACTTCACCTTACCTTATATACTTCATGGCAGGTTCCTTCCCACATTTCTTCTCAAGGAAGCAGAGATAATTTCCATGGTCCAGTAATTGCAGGTTCTCCAAATCAGTGCCAAGAAACTACAGCAGCACTAAGGAAAGGAAGGAAGGCAGAACATTAGAAAATAATAGGTCTTCCTTAGTTTTTCTGCCTCCTCCCAAACCAAATTATTCATCCTCCTCCTAATAGTTATTAGGAAGAAATAAGTCACATGTGTTTCCTGAGATATAATCTGTATGTGCTTGGAGGGTGGGCTTTGAGAAAGTGAAAGAGAAATCAAGAAATATAATTGGATTCTGCCTCTACTGCAGGGTTACTGTGGAATCATTCTTTGCTACTGGTTCCAAAAGAACCAGTCTTTTGAATATCAAGGGTTTTGTGGACTTCCCTGGTGGTATAGCAGATAAGAATCCACCTGCCAATGCAGGCGACACAGGTTCCTTCCCTGGTCCGGGAAGATTCCACAAGCCTCGGAGCAACTAAGCCTGTGGGTCTGCACTGTAGAGCCCACAAGCCACAACTGAAACCCATATGCCTAGAGGCCGTGATCTAAAACAAAAGAAGCCAAGGTAATGAGAAGCCTGTGCACTGCAATGAAGAGTGGTCCCTGCTTTCCACAACTAGAGAAAACCCTTGCACAGCAACAAAGGCCCAGTAAAAACTGTGTGTTTGGTCTTTGATACAGCACTCTTCTTCTACTTCTACCTATGAGGAACTAGTTAAGTTGAATTTTTTTAAAAATTAATCAGTCTTTCATCCTGCCTTCCAACCCCACCTCACTCCAGCAAAGAATCAAAAAGTCCTTTGCTGAACGTGTAGCGCCTGAAACAGAAAATGTTCTGCCATGGTTTAATTTTCTCTTTATGGAGGTCACTGCCCTGCATCTCGGAGAAGGCTCTTTATGGAGGTCACTGCCCTGCATCTTGGAGAAGGCAATGGCAACCCACTCCAGTACTCTTGCCTGGAAACTCCCATGGACAGAGGACACTAGTAGGCTACAGTCCACGGGGTCGCTAAGGGTCTATACGACCGAGTGATTTCACTTTCACTTTTCACTTTCACGCATTGGAGAAGGAAATGGCAACCCACTCCAGTGTTCTTGCCTGGAGAATCCCAGGGACGGGGGAGCATGGTGGGCTGCTGTCTATGGGGTCGCACAGAGTTGGACACGACTGAAGTGACTTAGCAGCAGCAGCAGCCCTGCATCTACCACGACCAAGCCTACAGGGAGAATACCATCGTTGCTGGAGAAGAAACCAAAACCAGAAGGATGGGCAATGGGATAGGCTAAATATGCAACATATTAGCTGATCAGGCTAAAATAATCCTATGGATTGACTTTGACCCTTATTTAGAATTTTTGGAACACCTAAACTATGCCAGGCCATAAGATAACATGGCTCCTATCTTTGGGGAACTCAGTTTAGTAGGGAGGAACAAATAAACAGATATATGATTAACATTTATAATACAGAGAAATACATCCAATATGCTATTGAGAATACAAAGAAAGTGACAAATCTGCTTGTAGAAATCAGAGAAATCTTTACAAAGGAGGTGACTTTTTTTTTTTAAGGATCAAAGATGTGCTAGTGGCAAGATTTTCAAATCATAAATTAGACGAATTTCATCCTAGTTCTGTGAATTAAGCAAGCCTCTTGAGCTCTCTATATTGCAATATTCCTTTCTGCAAAAATATCTGCCTATCTGGTAAGAATCAAATGTTTATGTAATTGCTTTATAATGCACATGTGTATTTAGCTGTATGTACACTTTAAAATGCATTAACACAGAAAGTTCTCTGAAATGGATGAAAAACAGAAGACTGTTTTAATATGTAATTCCTTCCTTTCAGTCATAAACACCTTCCTCTGCTCCTTTTTCTTGAGATCAAAAAATCATCTTCCTCACTCAGGGGAACTGTCTGGTCAAGTTTCTGGTCTCAGAAACGCTTCTGTGTGGATTAAGGATCTCGATTTTGTTGTTTTTGTTCAGTTTGCTCAGTCGTGTCCAACTCTTTGCGACACCATGGACTGCAGCACGCCAGGCTTCCCTGTCCTTCACCATCTCCCAGAGTTTGCTCAAACTCATGTCACTGAGTCAGTGACGCCATCCAACCATCCAGTCCTCTGTCGTCCCCTCCTCCTCCTGCCTTCAATTTTTCCCAGCATCAGGGTCTTTTCTAATAAGTCAGCACTTTGCATCAGGTAGCCAAAGTATTGGAGCTTCAGCATGAGTCCTCCCAATGAATATTCAGAATTGATTTCCTTTAGGATTGACTGGTTTAATCTCCTTGCAGTCCAAGGGACTCTCAAGAGTCTTCTCCAACACCACAGTTCAAAAGCATCATTTCAGTTCTATGCCACCTAGGTTTGTCATAGCTTTTCTTCCAAGGAGCAAGCCTCTTTTAATTTCATGGCTGCAGTCACCATCTGCAGTGATTCTGGAGCCCAAGAAAATAGTCTGTCACTGTTTCCACTGTTTCCCCATCTATTTGCCATGAAGTTATGGGACCAGATACCATGATCCTAGTTTTTTGAATGCTGAATTTTAAGACAGTTTTTTCACTCACCTCTTTCACCTTCATCAAGAGGCTCTTTAGTTCCTCTTCGCTTTCTGCCATAGGGTGGTGTCATTTGCATATCTGAGGTTGTTGATATTTCTCCCAGCAATCTTGATTCCAGCTTGTGCTTCATCCAGCCCGGGATTTCTCATGAGGTACTCTGCGTATAAGATTAAATAACCAGGGTGACAATATACAGCCTTGACATACTCCTTTCTCAATTTGGAACCAGTCCGTTGTTCCATGTCCGGTTTTAACTGTTGCTTCTTGACCTGCATACAGGTTTCTCAGGAGGCAGGTAAGCTAGTCTGGTATTCCCATCTCTTTAAGAATTCTACAGTTTGTGGGACTTCCCTGGCAGTGAAGTGGTTAAAACTCTGTGCTTCCAATGCAAGGAATGCAGGTTCAGTCCCTGGTCAGGGAACTCAGATCCCACATGCCACGCAGCAAGGCCAAAAAATAAATAAAAATAATTAAAAAAAAAAAGAATTCTACAGTTTGTTGTGATCCATACACAGTCAAAGACTTTAGCATAGTCAGTGAAACAGAGGATCTCGATAGTACTTTATCCACTGGGTGGCAGGGCTGAGCCAACTGGATTACAGAATTGTGTAAGAAAGAACTTCTCAGAAAAGGGGAAGTTGGGTTAAGCACAAAATGTCCTATCTCCCTCATATTTATAAACATCAGTACAGTCCAACTTTCCCTCATAGGAAAACAAACCATCACCTCTCACCGTCTCACCACCCTTGCTCTATACATAACTGGGCCATAGGCTTTGAGGAAGAGGGACTGG
>SJYQ01106332.1:0-10401 GCA_006410935.1 Redunca redunca | reverse complement strand
GCTCTTGGAGTTGAACTTCCTGGTTTCCATCTTCTCCAGGGCCTGCACGGCCAGCCTATTCATGGAATTCTGCGCAGCAGAATGTGGCCCGTGTGAGGGTCTGGGTTGTGTTAACAGCGGCAGTCATCCCCCGGGGGCACGGTCAGCCTAACGCTAGTCTCCATCCGGCCAGGACAGACTGCCGAGGAATCACTGAACATGGAGAGACCACGGCCCAAGAGCACAGGTCTTCCAGACTCCCGAGTGTCCACCACACTGGCCTAAGCAGCGGAGCCGGCAGAGGTCTGCTTGAGTTATTTGGCCAAGTCTGCTCTGGGCTAAGGGCTCCTCCCTTCACTGAAGAACGTCCCGAGGGCCAATGAATAACGCATTGGGGTGCTCAGCACTTGGCAGACTGGACGTGCTCGACAGACACCAGCTGCTGCCCTGTCGCTGATGGCCCACCCGCCCCTCGGCGCTGTGTCTCTCTGGGGACATCACACTGCTACACCCCTGAGAGTCTGGACTCCTGAGTGTCCCTCCATTGCCCTCTGCCCCCAAACCCTTCCTTCCTATAAGCATGCAGTGCTGTGTCAGCCAGGGCACTAGCGTGGCTCCTCTGTTCACTGAGAATCGCCTGGAGAGCTTGGTAGATGCAGATTCGGACGCAACAGGTCCGGGGTGGGGCCTGAGACTCTGCGCATCTCCCAAGCTCCCAGGTGATGCTGAGCCTGCTGGTCCCCTGATCATATCTGGGGAGCAGGACTCTCAGGCTCCATGTTAACATTCAAACAATTTTTTGGAAACACCCGCGGCTGGAAACGGCACCAATGCTCGGCCCTTGTATTGAGAGGACCGGCCCTTCTGGAACAGAAACAACTCAGTGCTCTGGGCTCTGCTCTGCTTTTCTCCATCTTTGCTGGCTCTGGGCCAGCAGGGAAGAGGCTGCAGTATGGGGGCAGGACCCTGCCCTGGCCTGCACCAGCAGCGGGGCCTTGGGGATGAAGCTGATGGGCTGCTCTGGGGCCATTACCTGACTGCGTCGCTGCTTCAGCTTGATTTTGACAAGCAGGATGAGGCAGACCAAGGAGACCACGACGAAGAAAGCCAGGAAAATCCCCATATCGAAGTACTCAGTGGGTTGCTGGAACAGAACAGACACAGTGAGTCACGGCGCTGTTCGGCCTGGGGATGGGCACACGCGCTGGGTCGGCTCTGGGCAGCGGAGGGATGGAGCCACTGGGCTGCATTTCCCCTCCCTTGCGGAACACGCCAGGGCTTCTGCTAACAGGCGCCCGGTGCACTCTCTGGGCCCAGGGAGTGCCTGTGGTGCAGCCTGGGGAGGCCTGCCGGGGTCTTAGCCAGGCCTCCTAACAGCTGGGAGAACTCTGCTCACTGAGTCCGGCTCCCTGCGGAATAGCGCAGAGTCCGCCATACCCAGTGGGAGAGGCCCTTCCAAATAAACACAAATATCACATTTATGGGACAAAGGAGTGAGTGTCATGTTTTGAGGGAACAGTGATTACTAACCATATAATTAATGGTTTACAACAACTCAGAAAATTGTACGCTGCTTCCACAAATATCAGCTTCCACTATAGTGAGTCATATTTACCAAAGCACTCTTTTTTCCCTTTAAAAAGCAGCCAGCAAGTCAGTTCTTCTGCAAACTCCCTCTGGTTTTAGTTCTTACCTTTCCCTCATGGCATACAGCCTCCTAAAACCCTACAGCCACCTGATCTGGGACGTGCATTTGGCCCGCAGGAGTGGAGTTTTGCTCACTGAATGCTACGAGCATCTGGGTATTTTTTGCGAAAGGATCCTCCTCTATGTGAATATTCCAATATTTGGGAAGAGGAAATAAAGCATCTATGGAGCACCTGTCCCAGGTTCCTAGAATCTTGAGCCTGAGGTTGGGCAGAGGATGCCAGCAGCGTGGCTTTAACACAGCTAAGAGAAGCCTAGAAGACAAAGCTGTTCATTAACCACCTGGAGGTCATGAGCTCTGACCCCAGTTGAAAGCTTACATTTCCAGATTCTAGTACAGGTTAGGGAGTTTCGGTAATGCACTTGCCCCACAGGAAGGAGGAAGCACAGGCTTTATCCTCTTAGTGAAGACCCACAGGAGGAGGGACACCCAGGAAAAGCAGCTGAGGTTAGGGCGCCCTTCCCTTCAGTCCTTAGTCAGCCTTTCATGGGAAGATGGGACAGAAGAGAAAAAAGGACAGGAAGTCACCCAGAGGGGACGCCGGGTGGAAGAGACACCTGGTCACAAGTCATCTATATCTGGAAACGCTTTTCAGGTGCCCTCAAGTAAAACTGGTAATCTCTCCCTGGCCTCCAGGCTTATATCTGCTATAAACCTGCAGGTCCCTGGGGCGCATCAGCGTTTTAGATGGGGAAAAAGCCGGGAGCAAAACAAAAAAAGGCCGAAGCCAGAAGGGGCAGGTGGCGGGGGCTCACTCGAGGGGGGCGGTGTTGGATCCGCGCGCGCGCCACTTTCTGCTTGTTGACGATGTTCATCAGCTTGATGGCGTCTGCGCCCTTCACGTACACCACCGGCCTCTTGAGTGGGTCTTCTGAGCCCTGGTTCAGCTAAGCAAGGAGAGAAGGTGCTGCTTAGAAGACGTAATTACTTTTGAGAAGCCAGAGAGAGAGAGAAAGAAAAGCTGGAGGAAAAGAACACGAAATTCCCTTTTGAAAATCCCCAAACACCAGCATCATAGGCTGGGGGCTCCCAGGCAGATGAAGCTGAGGATGCCCCCTGTTCTAGGACGAAGGGTCTTTGACAATGCCTCCCAGCCCCCAGCTCCCTGGCTCTTAACCCCTCTCGACACACTCGCTTTGGAGGACGACGTGCAAACATGGGTCACTAATGAGGGCAGACAGGCGCAAGGGCCCCGAAGACCCAGGTGACACGACCGTGAGAAGCCAGGCTAAGGAAGGGAGGTGCTTCTCTCAGGGGCCCTGCAGCCTTGGCCTGGCCCCAGGAGCCTACCTGGTCAATAGCTTCCGGGTTTTCGGACACATCGAAGATGACTGCAGTGGCTCCCCGCTGCACAGCTCGCTTGGCCTGGAAGAGTGAGAAAGCACGTGTATGGACATTCCTCAAAAGCTGGCCTTGGAAATCTGACCTGTATTCGAATGCAGAATCTGATGGTCATGAACTTACGTGACTGGGAGAGTTACTAACTTTCCTAAGCCTCAACTTCAGTGAAAGTCTCTCAGTCGCATGCCACTCTTGGCGACCCCATGGGCTATACAGTCCATGGAATTCTCCAGGCCAGAATGCTGGAGTGGGAGCCTTTCCCTTTCCTTCACCAGTGGATCTTCCCGACCCAGGAATCAAACTGGGGTCTCCTGCCTTGCAGCGGATTCTTTACCAACTGAGCTATCAGGGAAGCCCAAGCCTCAACTTGCCTGTTTTTTTTTTTTTAAAGGAGGTGGTGGGGAGTGGGGTGGGGATGGAGGTGGGTAGGCAACAGCGCCTTATTCAGTTGAACCTGAGAACTAGATGAGTTAGAAATGGTGAAAATAAATAACTGGGTACTCAATTAACCTCTGTCTCCCTCTTCAGCCTAAGCCTTAACATCAGACTACAGACAACCTGCCCCGTCAGCATAAAGGTATTGGTTTCAGTAATTTCTGCTGTGAACGCAGGGCCACTGGCAACAAAAGCACATGCCTTTGGTCCTTGTCTTGTGGTCCTCCTTCTTCCCCATGTCGTCCAGCCCTGCAGTTAGAAGAGCGTATGACTGTGTCCAAAGTAATCTCAAAATGGTCCGTTTTAATAACGGACGTGAGCTGAAGACCTTTGGAGATGCTGTCGGGTGGGGGGAAAGGCTATGAGAAATAATTGTAAATGGGGATTTAGAGCTGTTGGCTGCCAAACCTGGCCGCACATCAAAAACCACTTGGGGAAGTTTGTAAAGCAGATTTCCTGGCTCAGACCACAGAGCCTGATTCAGCAGGGCTGGAGTGAGGCCCAGGAAACTGAGTTCTGAAAGTTTTCTGAGGATTCAGCCATTTGGGGGAACTACTGATCAGACATGAAATGTTTTAGGAACAAATGAGAAGCGGTGGAATTCTTTTTTGGGGGATAGAAAGGATTCCTTTCCATCCTGGTGAACCTTCTTGTTTCATGTCCAGCTAAGGTAACAACAGGGTAAAGCTGAGAAAGAATCAGAGATAATCCTTGCTTTTAAGAACCTGAATCTTGTTAGGGAAGCAAGACTCCTCCAAAGGTGAGGGGTGGGGGAGGGGACCAAAATGAAAACCCAGCCTTCTGTAAGATGGATAAATGATGGCCAGTACTCGGAGGTCAAGAAGGCCTCCATGGGCCAGACTGCTTGAGCAAGAACGAAAGCTGAATTCCTTCCATAGGGATAATCACTACATGGATACAGCATGGGAAAGCCACACTGAGCCTTAGACTGGAATGTGGCTAGGGCAATGCTCCATCATCCCACCAGAGGGCAGTCTTGCCCCACAGCTGCTACAATAAGCCAGCTCCCTGTACTTGCTACAAGCAGAACAGTGAACCCTTTGGGGTACAGCGAAGCCCTCAGGCAAGTTAACGAGCTCAGGCACCTGAGTGCTGTCCTTGTTCTGCTGAGGACCCCTTCCCGTTGGACAGAGATTCGCGGTACTTGGTCTGCTCTGCTGCTTGCCGGTCCCACCCTGGTTCCCCACTGGGCGTGTCCCCATCAGGAGGAGCTCCTGGGTGCTGTCCCTGGCTCTTCCAGACAAGCTGCCGATGGGGGTTGGGTCACTGAGTCTCTTTCAGTCCCCAGCCTGTTTCCCCACCGGTAAAAGGAGGACAGAGCCTGTGTCTTGAGGACTAGTCTCGGCCACGCAGAGGCAGCGGGCTGTCCAGTGTGCTGCAGAAAGAGCCAGATTGGCTGTCAGCTGCCTCCAGCGAGAGAGGATGTGGTGTCCCTGTGAGAAAGTTGGGAGCCAGATGGTGTCACTTTCCTCCATAAAGCTGTTTAGGGGCACAGACCCCTTTGCCTGAGGTCAGCAGTAAGTGGATGCCAGTCTTCTGCTCAGGGGGTGTGTGAGTCACTCAGTTGTGTCCACCTCTTTGCGACCCCATGGACTGTAGCCCACCAGGCTTCTCTGTCTGTGGAATTCTCCAGGCAAGAATACTGGAGTGGGTTAGCCATTCCCTTCTCCAGGGGGTCTTCCTGACCCAGGAATCGAACCCAGGTCTCCTGCATGGCAGGCAGATTCTTTAACAAGGAAGATCCTCCCGACCTTGTTCATAAACTGGCTGCCAATGGGGAAATAAACAGGATCTCCCATTCCTTCACTGGCTTTCAGTCCCTGTGCATCAGACAGCACCGGAGAGGACTGGGTGTGCAGCTCTGTCTCGCATGGGAGCTTCAGTGGAGGGCGGGCCAGTCTCTCGGTATCTCTCATGAAAACAGCAGGTCAAGAACACGGAGCTTAAATCCGGTTTATAGCTCGACTGCAGACACAACCAGGTTAGTACACAAGGTCCAGGGCACTGACATTTTGTTTGAGAAAACAATCATTCTCACAGTTGGCTTACTTTAAAAATTAGGTTTAATGTAAGCTGCTGTTGAAGTAAGGCTATATTTCCTGCACACAGGACTGGACACGAGGCGGGTCAGGATACGTTCAAAACTCACTTGTCAGGAGCAGGTTTGGGATTTAAAATGTTGTTGTTGGGTCTCTTTGTGACCCCATGGACTGTAGCCTACCAGGCTCCTCTGTCCATGGGATTTCCCAGGCAATAGTGCTGGAGTGGGTTGCCATTTCCTCTCCCAGGGATTGAACCTGTTTCACCAGCTTCACAGGCCAATTCTTTACCACTGAGCCACCTGAAAAGCCTGGATTTAAAAATAGGCCATGAATGATCTACACTTTGAAAATGACACGTTGATCATACTATTCCCAAAGCAAATGAAAAAACGTACTTGGTCACACAGTTCCCCCTCACCCCACATTTTCAGTTTAAAAATGGCTGCGGCATCCTTGAACGCGTGTTCACATGTTAGATCTTTCGTGTCTTCTGTGGTCAAACTTGGGCCAGAGAGTTATTTCAAAGCCTCATCTTTATAAAGTCATACACCCAATGTCCAAATTTCTCAAATTGAGGCTGTTTCAATGGATGTCTAGGGAAGACATCTTCTGGTGGATGCTTCTAGTCAGTCATTGTAGCTGAGCTTAGCTGGAGGGGGCAGTTACCCCTGATCTGTGCACAGACTAGACTAAGAAGAAGAGCTTGAGAAGGGTGTGGGCAGCAGAAAACAGGTGGGAGGACCAGGCCAGGCCTCCCAGAAGCAGCCAGAGGCCTGGCTTACTGACCTCTGCACACCCTTCCCCACACCCCACTCACACGGACACGTTCCCACCTTCCATCACCGCCGCTGCCTCCACCAGGCCGGGACAGGTCGGCCCCAGCCAGCAGTTGACCACAAGCCCCACAGTAGGATGTGGACTAAAAGGTTGTCTTGGTTCCTTATTTACCTTTCCAGGCCTGCTAGACCCAAGGCGACAACGTCCACAGCCACTGAGCCATGTCACAAAAGCGCCAACATCTGCAGGCTTACGTCTTGCAGAGTACAAAGCGTCAAGCTCTAGGAGACAGGGTCTTACCTGACTGGCACTTACTGCAACGCAAGACCCCTGTGGTTATTCAATAAACACTTATTCTGAATGAGAGCAAGTTTGCCTGGGACTGTGCTCTCGGGTTCCTGCTCCCTGAACGTGGACTGTCTTCCCCCGCAAGGAAGTGCTTCTATCGATATGCTTGAGTCTTGAATTTCCAAATCTGTATTGTGCATTCTGCTAATAGTCCCACTACCACCTTGTGGGTGGAGAGACCCACAGCCTAGAGTCTGCTTGGGTTTTGATTAAATTCAGGAATTCCAACCAGGGATGGACCTGGCACTGGCCCAGAGTGTGCAGTTACACCCAGACTGGGTTTGGGGCCTGGTCCTATACCACACTGGGGCTTCCCAGGTGGGTCAGTGATAAAGAATCTGCCTGCCAATGCAGGAGCCACCGGAGATGTGGGTTTGATCCCTGGATCAGGAAGATCCCCTGGAGGAGGGCATGGCAACCCACTCCAGTATTCCTGCCTGGGACCATCCCATGGACAGAGGAGCCTGGTGGGCTACAGTCCACGGGGTCAAAAAGAGTCAGACACAACTGAGCACACACACAGATTCCCACCCCGTAGCTCCCCTGCAGAGCCCCTGGGAACAGACCGATTCTTCATCAAGCACTGGAGGTGGTGTCCCCAGTGCTTAAACTTTATTGTAGGAAAACTTTCGGTGGAATACAACCTGAATCGGACATAACCCAAAAGATGGCCCACAATCTCTCCTTTGTCCCTCAAACCTGACCAGAGCATAAGCCAGGAAGCTGGACTGTTAGCACTGATACAAAGACTTGTGTTTTCAACCTCTTACAGGAAGTTCTGACATATGGGGGCTTCAAGCAGACTTTTTCTTTATTTGCCTCTATTGAATATAAGTGTGTGTTCTGGTTTTTTTTTTTTTTTTTCACACTTATCATAATCTTCCAACAAGTCATTTAAAATTTTTGTTAATATCTTTAAGGCTGTGATAAATCCCTTCAGATACCTTGCTTACTCATATCTTTTTGATATTTGGGCTATTTCAGTTTTTTTATTCTTATAGTTAATGCCATGTTGAATGAATCTTGGCTTACACTTCCAATTCTCCTAGGATGGAGGCCTAGGGCCAAAGAAAATGAAGATCATTAAGAATCTTTATACAATCCACATAAGATTTTAGTGCTCCTCCTTATAAACCCACTCAACTCTTAATTTATCTGCAGCAAGGACAAGATAGGATGACAAGGACAATAAAAGACAAATTTGGGTCAACAGATTTAACTTCTGGATAAAGTAGCACATTGGGGAGCTGGCTAGGAAGGAGGCTGGTCTGAGAGATACTTCACACATGGTGTAAAGACCTCCAGAGTGAACTATAATGAGTATTGAATCTTACCTAGCCTACTGAGGCTTCAAGGTCAAGTTCATATGCAAAGCCTCCCACGTAAGACTGGTAAATGCTTCTCTTTAGTCAGAAGCAGCTCTTACCCCTGAGTTCTAATACCTGTAAAGATTTCTCCTCTGCCACTTATCACTTTCTATGATGGATTTTCCCCTGCAAAGGTGACCATCTGTAGTATTTTTGCAATTAATAAAAGTAACATGCTTGACGTGAAAATTCAAACATAACTTAGAAGTTGACAGCAAAAAATAACCAACTTAGTACCTCCTCAAATCCCAGCTTTATAACATAACAACAGTGCGGTTTATATCCTTTCATGTGTTTTTTTTTTAATTCATGTATCAGCAGGCATAAAATGCATATGTATATATACACTCACATATGAAAATATACTTAAAAATAAATTGGATGTATATAATCTGTTCTCAACTGTTTTCCCCCTTATCTCAACAATTTACTCAACAACGTTATGTGCAGTGATGCAGAAAAGCGATTTTCTTCTTACCAGCTACATATAGCCTTCCATGACTGGGGGGACCGCCTCTCTGCCAGGCATTCAGGGGCTCTCTGCATCTTCTCCAGCAGGATCTGTGCTGTATGCACAGGCTTGTACTCACATTCTGGTGGCATCCATTCCTTACATCGCTATACGTGGTCCTGTGGAGTCAGATGGCGCTAACATCTCACATGTAATTGTCTTGGCTGGCTGCTAGGCTCACTCGCCCTGGGGTCTGTGGAGCCAGGACGTACATCTGACACGTGTCATGTCGGTGCCCAGAAAAGCCTAACAGAGCAGACCGCCCTGGGCGGGTGCAGCCCACACTCGACAAACTCACATAGTAGGTGGCGGCAGAGTTTAATTCTATTTGTGGTACCATTTATGACTTTATTCGTTCGATGGTAGTAATTAACCAGTTACTGTGGGTGCTAGGCCGGGAGGATGAACACGGTGAGCAGGACAGTGGGTGCCCCGCCCTCACGGAGCACCCGTTTCACCAGCAGTGCTGGGGCAGGCCTCGCTGAAGAGCCTTGGGGGAGTTGTAACAAAAGGTCTGAGTGTTCTGTTCCTAGGGCCAATGAATTAGAAATGACCTGCCTGGAGCCACCGATCCCACGTTCCTATAGTAGGTCTCAGGGGATGAGACACCATCCTGGTCAGCGTCCTTTGAGAAATATCGCGTGTGCTAAGGCTCTCAGCTATCCCACAGCCCCAGTTTTTTCGACACAGGACCCTTTCTGCAGCAACTTCTGTCCATACCTTTCCTTCCACGGGAGAAGCTTTGGGACCCAAGGCTCTGTGCAAACGGCTGGCTCAGGTGACAGGAGTCTCACTGCCTAACTACTCCCTGGCTCTTAATACAGGGTCAGAGGGGGAGGGATGGGCCAGAATCTACACTTTGATCTGGAAGACAATGTCTAAGGAATATACCCACTGCAGCTTAAGGAAGTGTACCTGGTGTGAAAACACTCAAGTAACAGTTGACCCTCGAATAATGTGGGGGTCAGGGCGCTGACTCTCTGCACAACCGAAGGGAAATCACCATGGAACTTAGAGTCACCCTCTGTATACGTGGCTCCTCAATCTCCAAGATTCCTCCATGTCCATGGCTCCGTGTTCGCAGATCCAACCCCCTGGCTTATGCAGCACTGGAGTACTGACCACTGAAGAAACCCGTGTCTAAGTGGACCCGTGTTCAAACCTGTGTTGCTCGAGGGTCAGCTGTATACAGTGCAATGTGAAAACTACTTAAGAAAGCCGACTGTGTGCCAGGCACCCCAGGAAGGATCCAAGCCAGGACCTTCTAGAGGCGTCTGTCTCCACACACCTGCTGCGGTCCTGGGAGGGGGAAGAGACCTCGGTTGGCAAGCAGCAGGGTAAGGGCACTGAGGTCTCTTCCTTTCTTACTCAAGAGTGTTCACGTGTAGCCCTCCTCCAACATGCACAGCAGTATGACCCACAGTGGCAGAAACCATGGTCGTGGGGAATCCAAGATGGCACCAGAGGCCCAGGGCTTAGTGCCCACGACCTGGCATCAGCTTCCTGCTTCAGCGGGGCCGCCGAGTTCCTTCTGCAGCTGTTCCTGGGGCAGAGCTCACTGTTCCAGCTCAGGCTGATAGAGGTGCGTGCGCCTACCCTTCACGTGGTCCTGGCCTTCCTATAGCCAGGGCTCTCTCTGGAGAGAGGTGCCCCACAAGTGCCGTACAGGGGCCAGGCTGAACCACAGCCTTTTGCCCTCACCCCAATGCTCAGCTGCTCACCAAGTTTTGTTGATTCCATCTTCCACATCCATTCATTTTCCCAGCCCCACTGCTGCTACCCTGTACCGGACACTGGAGTTCTCACGTGAGTCACAACCACCAGCCCCCTGAGGGCTCCGTAGCCCACCCTGCCTGCCCCCACTTCCCCCCA